>KV722332.1:0-462596 GCA_001687445.1 Obba rivulosa
CCTATTTGGGCACCCTGCCAAATTTGGGCATAACACACAGCATAAGTGACAAATATTAGTATAAAATAAGGTCAAAAGAATCTATATACATTCCAATCAAGTGCTAAACAGCCTTCTGGTAGCATAATAATGTAATTCCTTGTTATAACATGCACATTTTAACATAAGTGTGTATACCATTTATTTACATTATGTTTCCGTTTACACGACTTCTTGTAAATAGATGGAAATTTAAACGGTAACAACCATATATAAACAGTAAATAGATGAAATGGTTGGAGCCTTACAAGTTTCGGGAGCCTAGCGCAAATGATGCAGGCGTAGGATGGTATGGCTCCCTCCCTTACTAGGTTGTCTCATACAATGGTTTCACATGCTCTCTTCCCCGCTCTTGACCGATACCCGTGTCTTGGTGTGCCTGTCGTAGTTCGATGGTGATCGTGGCTCGTCATGAACAGTTATGGTACCATCTGCTTGTATGCTCCACAGCATCATACCTCTCATCTCCACTTAATACATGCATTTCTTTTGATGTCTTGCGTGATATTGAGCCAGGTATTGTGACAACTATTATGAAGTGTCGATTGCATGTGGCAAGCCTCACGGCGCCAAAGACAAGGGTTTTAACTTGTAAGCGCCAGAGACATGTGTGCTTTTGTTCTGTCAGCTTAGTGGAAGACAACATAGCAACCGTCCACGAATGAACGTTGTGTACGCAGTGCAGCTTCATCCTTTCTGGCTTGTGTTTTATTGTCACCGAGGTTAAAAACGATGTCTTCTTGGAAATATCATGAGGCTTGTTTTCAGTGACTCCGAAGTGGCTGGACAACTGAAAGCTATACTCAAAGAGAAGAGGCTGTGCAAATCGAACGTCCGAAATCGTGGTTGTCTCTGTACTTTCTTATTGTTGTGTCTGGACAACACGGAGAGGCCGAAGACCTCAAAACAATTGTGAAGATGTCCTACTGGTGTCCGACATGCCGCCCATGCGAAGATGGCTCTGCACAGGCTTGTAGCTTGGAGACTGGACAGTCATGATACTTATATCCATGGAAACTGCGCAATATTAATCTTCTCCTTGCAAAGTCTTGTGCATGATGAAGAGGTCTAACCAGTGTCCTGACACTTCCATGTCGTCGCATTTGGTGCGTCTGCTTTTGTCGAGATACACATGTGCGCCATGGAAAGCCACCGTCCTGCATTAAAAAGGGCTTTCGCAATGCACGAACAACACCCAAGACCTGTTATCCAACCCCCGCTACAACTGACAGTGCATATATCAACGTTCTCGGACGTAAGTGCCCTTGCAAGAGGGATCTTCGTATGCTTATTCCACGCTGATCATTCATGACGCAGTATCATGGCCCCCGATGCAATTTGGTGTCGAGGGGACATACAACGGCGTGCAATTCGCATCAGTCCCGCGACAGAACTTGGTTCGCTCAACGCAGCCTATGACTCAATTGTAAGCAAAGATCTGGTTGAATCCCTACGCCTGGACAACGTCGGGCATGTCGAGGGTGGAGACAATGTCTTGATTCTATTCCTTGCGGGGCTGAAGAAAATAAGCGATCTGGACCTTGTAGACATTCCCTGGAGGTTCCTCTCGCTTCAATTGCGGGCCTTCATCTGCACGCACTTCAAACTGGTAGTCTCACTCAAAGTCAAGAACATTCTCTTTAATAACTCAAACCAAATGCTTCGCGTCTTGGAGGCGTTTCCACTCTTGCGTAATCTGGAAATCACGAACGCGGTTTGGCTTTTCGATAACCACACTACACAGCAAATATCCCGCAACACATCTCTTAAGTTCGACAATCTCTACACTGACGGGTCTTTTTGGAGACGCTCGCATCCGCTTCCAGACTGGTTCTTTGGTCGGCGGAATTCCATCGCAATAGGAGAAGCATCCTTGACCTCGCATTGTGACAACATAGATCGTCTGGTCACTTTCCTCCATCTAAATGCGCCCAAGCTCAAGATACTGTGCTATGATCAGGTCGTAAAGTTTGAAGACGGAGGTTCGCTCGGTTTCTGTCAGGGTATCGCGAAATAGAAGTGCTGAATCCCACATAGATTTACCTCCTCCAGAAGCCATGTTCGCATACGTACTGCAGCCTGCACCAGTCCTACAGGCAGACGATATCGAACGTATACTGCAGGATCCTCACGATGCGTTGATATTTCCGGATGATGAAGTCGAGCCAGACCGAGCCGCATTGGCCGCAAGAGTGGATTTTGACGCGAGACACCACCGGCTCAACTCCTATGCTCTTGCGATCCAGGAGGCCGCTATCCCCGTTACAAACAGTGCTCTAAAGACCATAGACGCCCTCGTCGTATGGAAGCACGGCGTACTCGACCTCTTCATGCTCCAGTACCTCTGCAAACTCATCACGCCCCGTACGACGGATGTTAGGTTCACCATCGGGCTCCGGACGTTGGATCGACTCGATTCCGTGAATTGGCCCGCTTTGGACGCATTGTTTGCGAATATACCGGAGAGTCCCACTCTCAGGTCGCGATACAGTCTTGAAATCGCAGGGAATTTTGACGACCTGGAGGCAGCAAAGCGAATCCTCATGCAGAGGCTGCTGAATACAGTCGATCGCGACCTCTTTGACTTCGACGCGGGCAACGGCCGCGAGCGCTGGTACAGGTAGATCGGATGGATGCCAGGTTCACGCATGCTAACGGAAGGTAAGCAATGTGCAATTCTCGGTCCCTTGTCTATGCGCTGAACAGTGTTCATCTCGGGCAGGCTGATCGTATGCAACCATTACTTAACAGTTTCACGGCAAATCACACATAGGCTCATGCGGATCCAGAGGAATAATATGATTACATGTCACGGAGAATAATATGTTTACATGCCACCAAGAACAATATGAACTATGATTACATGCCACAGAGAAGGAGCCGTAAATACAGAAAGACCCAGAAATGAGTAGAGATTGACGATATCCACAAACCCTTCTAAAAGAAACCTCCACCGCCGAAGCCTCCACCGCCGAAGCCTCCACCACCAAAGCCCCCGTCTAGGGCTTCTCCGAGCAGTAAACCACCCGCCAATCCTCCCAGGAGTGGTAGTCCGATGCCCCCGAACCCGCTGCTTCGACTACCACCAAACCCACCTCTGCCATAATCATCATAACCACCATAACCACCGTAGCCACCATAGCCACCATAACCATCATAACCGCCACCGTAGCCGCCGCCGTAACCCATCCTCCCCCGCCCGCCGAATCCGAGTCCGCTGTTACCGAACCCGCTACCATATCCAGGTCTCCCGAGAGGTGGACAATAGCTTGGCCGATAGCTGGGTCCGCGCACAGCATACCCAGGCGCAGCCAGCCGTTGCTGGCGGCGCTGCTGTGCGCGTTGTTGAGCGATTTCCTGCATCACCTTAAGTAGCAGTGTCAATAAGTGCGAAGAAGGCGCAACGTGATGATAGGACTTACTCGCTCCTCTTCCTTCTTGGCTGCCTCCCGCTCCTCCTTCGTGCCGATGGCCTTATCTTTCAACTTCCCAAAGAAGCCACGGTGCTTGTCTGATGTGCCAGGAGCCGGGGATGGGGGATGTGATGTCGCATTCCTGGCTCCAGCGCCTGCGCCGCTCGCTTGCGGAACGCTGAGCCTGTTGTTGCTGGATGTGCCTGAGTATGAGTGACGTCTTGGCGAGTACGGTGGCGGTCGTTCGTCGGGGCCTGCACCCTTAGCACGGAGCGCGGCTAACTTGTCTCGTATATCTGGATGGTCCTTGAGGAACTGCTCATCCTCGTATGGATGCACCCAGATCGAGCGTGGGGGGTCAGCTCGTGTATCTACCTGGGATTGACGCCACACATAAGCTGAACGATAATAGTGTTGATAAGGATGACCACAACGTACCCAGAAAGGATGGTTGTTACTTGGGTCGAATTCTTGTACCCAGCCGTCTGGCAATTTCGTTGCGTCGAAAGTCATGGCTAGGATGGGTATGGATGAGGGCTAAGAAGCAGCAGTCGTCGCCACCGTGCTTTATGTATAACTGTAAACAGCCGCGGGAGCCCAAGTGGCGGGAAAAGGCACGGACTACGCCGGTTGACGTCATGGCTGTGCACAGTTGCCATAATAGTCGCGCGCAGCCTTGATCATTGGATCCGTCCTGCACAGCAACATGCACCGGCATAGGATTAGACCGACATTAATTCATGTACGTATTTACAGACAGGACTCGGAGAACGAAATGCGGATGGATCATTCCTGTGCGAACTTTTACAAGTATAGCAGCCCAATACGAACGAAATACCGCAGCACAGTACACATTAAGGGACATTATACAAAAACAGGCCGGCGTAGCAGAGGTGGTGCATATAGTAGACTTGGCATAGATGACGAGCGGCGATCGAGGCGAACGCGAATGTGTCGTAAGGGTCATGAGCAGCGAGAAATTGTCGATGGTTGTGATGATTAGAAGCAGGACGAAATGGACAACGGAAAACATTGTTCATCGTCAAGCACTCCGCTGAAGGCTGTGGAGATAATGAACCATTTCCATAATCTTCTGCACTTTGGCTTCCGTTGGCATCTGGTAGGAATGCAGTTAGCACAGCACGCATATCAGGATAGTATCGCCCACATACTTTGATAAACTGATGCATTCTCCGCTTCTTCGCGGCGTCAGCAGCATTTTTACGTGCAATACGTTCCACGAAAGTGAACTGCTCGCGGTCGGGACATGAGCCGTCATCCGACGCCTGATCCTGGCCTCCTGTATTGCCCCAGCCTCCCCCCGCATGCTCGGGAGTTGTCCCCCACGGTGTCGTCGTGTTGCCCGACTCGCCCCAGCCTCCCGTCTTGCGCTCGGGCATGCCCCAAGCATCGCCGGGGGAAGCAGCCGCCGGTCTGTCGTTTGCATCTCCCCATGCGTCGCCCTCGTCGTCCCCCCAATTCCGAACGCCTGCACCCCACCCATCGCCATCATCCTCCCACGCCTGAGAATTCGCCCTCACGCCCCACGAGCCCAGGTCGTCGTTCGCGCCCCATCCCGACTGATTCTTAGTCCACGGGTTCGTCGCAACGGCGTTAGCCTTCGGCTTCGAGAGCTCTTCCTCCACCTCCTCCGCCTTCGCCTTGATGGCCGCCTCCAGGTTGTCCAAGAACTCTCCCAAGTTCCCGATCCCCTCGCCCCTCTCCGCAGCACAGATCCCATCCTGCCAGAAGGTGATGAAGCCCTTCAGCTTCTCCGCCGCCGGATCGACGAACCAGCCGGTTGAAGTGGCCATGTATCCCCAGCCTGAATCGCCGTTGTTCCTCCAGTCGTCCTTCCAGCCGGCCTCCCATCCAGTCCCCATGTTCCAGTTGCGGAGTTCCACTTCGTCGACACGACGAGCGTGGAGTTTTGAATAGCGCTCATGTCTGATTGCTGATGCTGCGTTCATCGATTCCTGTTTCGCGCGGTTGGCAGAAGTGCAAATATTACAATACCAGCCGCCCTTGCCACTGGAACGGCTGAAGTCTGCGCGGATGCAGCGATTAGTAATAGCCTGGGCGCAGCGGAACGTAATACTAACGTTCCCGATGTTTGAAGGCGGGGCACGTCGAAGATGACGCTTGGGACGACATAATAACGGTGACTAGGGGTTTATAGCAATCCGATGGTAAGATCCGAACGGGCCAGTAGAGAGGAGGAGGCGGTTAGGAGTTGGGCAGGGATCGTTGGAAGGGGAAGGTGGCACTCGTTTCGGGACCTTGGTCAGGGCTACATATATGGGGCGGCACGTGCTCATGTGGCGAGATTGCTCCCGCTGCCGCGCCGGCTGGCGCCGGTGCGAAGCTTTGCAAGCGGCCTTCCCACTGGCAGGCCTTCGCGCAGATTTCGCACCGCAGCCGGTGCCGCACTGCATCAGACACTGCTTCGCGCCAGTTGTCAATGAGACGGACGAGAAAATTGACCGCGCGGTCGGTGAGAATTTGCGCAGTAAAGATACAGACTTCCAGCCGGACCCATTACATCAGCTATACATTGTCATTGCTCCGAACTGCGAGCGTCCAGTAGTAAAAGTCCAGTCCATGAAGTTTACGTCGTTCCAGGGAGCGGATCAACCCACGTCCCATTCGGCCAGAGCGTTGCGGGCATGGTATAACCGCCGGAGGAATCCCCACTCACGTACTGAGAAAATCGAACAATAAGGTTTATCAGCAAGCGGCGTGCTCGATATAGTCATAGAACATACTGCGAGCCGGAAGAAATGAGGGATGCCAGCCGCTAACGACGCCAGCGAATAATTGAGCGCAGAGCCGACGTAGCGCTCTACATCATCGACGAGCAGGGAGAAGCCGGTCCAGCCCTCGCTCGCGTCGGGAAGGGGAGCCCAAGAAATTAGTTGCCCCTGTAGAGGTACAGATGCATTATATGTGGTTGAATTGGTTAGGAACACAGGCACGTCGGTGGCCAGGGGTGCGTCGCGTTGCAGCTGTGCACAGGTCAGTTCATGCCCTCGGCAGACTTCATGCAGCACTTACATCTGCTGCAGTCTGCAGAATAGAGTCGAACCCGAACGCGGCGACGCCATTTAGGAACATTCCGAGTAGGAAGCCTTGATAAATGGCCGATAGACGCGTTGGGAAGCCCGTCCCGGGGATTAAGGCCATTGACAAAATATAATGGTGCAGTCTGAATTGCAGGCCTGGGAGGAGAGCAAGGACCATTGCGGTAAGTCCCCCAACAACATACCATCCGAGATACCACGGCAACCATCCCGTCTTGCGGATAACGCGCACTTGGTTGACCACGATCACGAAGACAATGGCGCATATTATAATCAGCGCGGTCACAGCGCCGGGGCGGGACCGAATGTCCGAGCCGACGAGGCGATCAATAGGAATTTTATCTGTGGTGATGTTGGTGAGAACACCTGCCCAGTACGGGGCAAGATACCACACCGCTGATTCAATGGGGGCATTGCGGAATGCAGGGAGGGTGAAGCGAAATGCTAGCCGCCAGAAGGCATAAGCGACGAACAGAGTTGGGAGGAATGTGCCGAATGCATCGTCCAGTGGAGGGGGAGTTGCGCGGGGTTGGGAGAACAGTGTGACGTGCCAAAAGCCAATGCAGACGAGACACCAGTAAGTAATGACGGGTTTGGGGCGCAGAACGAGGAAGAGAAGGGCGGTAATAATGATATTGAACGCAAGGGCAGCGTTGCGGAAGTCCGTGCAGTGCGTAAGAGAGGTGGTCGTTAGGAACTGGAACGAAAGAGGGAATGTACTTGGGAACCCGACAGATGTCAGGCCATGTGCGCTGAAAGGGAGGTAATTGGTGAAGTTTCCGATCAGCTGGAGGGAAGCGCAGCCTCCCGTGGAGTCGCTGATTAGACCGCTGTGAAATACCTATCAGCATGTTTCCGCGACAGCACATGGAACTGATGACTGACGCTTGAACAGCAGCTGCACAGACGAAGCTGTCGCCACGGTATGTACCATTCGCATCCCCGCCTCCCACCAGCAACGGAACGAAATCAATCTCTATGTTGCCGATAGTCCTCGGGTTTTGTAAAACCACAGAACTGCACTGAGCAGGACAACGGAAGTCAAAACTCGAGTTGCTGAATGGCATGCATTCCTCCCCGTTCAATCCGCAGCCGTCATCCTGGGACCAATATGTCGCCGTACAGTCAATGAACGAGTCCGCGGGTGTCAGGAAGGATTGCGCGCGGGAGAAGAAGGCGAAGCCGATGATATAGCCTATGGCAAGGATCGTAAAGAGCCAGGGAGACGTTAGGCGGCGGGTAGCGCGGATAAGAGTAGGCTCGAGGGCAAGGGTGTAGTACCGTGGGCCAAATTGGAAAGTTCCACTGAGGAATGGTGTCGGATCTGGAGCGATGCAATAAGGGCGCAGATTACAGAATTCGTTTGAATAAACTCACTAGGCAAGTCTACCTTTGGCCTGGGACCTCTGATATAGCGAATGATGCGGGCAATCTTGGGGTTGTCCAGGTGCAGTGTCTTCCTGAACCTACGTCTCCAAGGAGGTGAGCTATCAAGTGTCTGTGGCAGCTCCTCTACGTCGAATATCTGCGATGGGGACTTCGACGCAGCGGGAGTGTACGCTGTTTTATCCTCCTGCTCGACATGAGTGATGCCGGTGCGCGACGAGCTCGCGATCGAGTTCAGTTCCATGATGACAGCACCAAACGTCGATGGTCAGGAGAATAGGTGCCGCAGCGAGCAAGTACAAGGTAGGCGTGGTGAACGTCACAGGCGTGCCATACGGGGTCCACGAGAGTCGGAGGCTAAACTTGGAGGAGGTCACTTGCTGCGGATGCAACACATGGGAGATATCAGATGCACAGAGACCAGCCCCCGAGCAAGTCCAATGGACAACAGAGTCGAATGAGAGATGCTGTATGGACCCTCACACGACCTCTTTGAAGAGTGGGCAGGCCAGAAGAAGAAACCGTCCGAGAGAGTTCAGTCACTTCAGGGACCGTGCCAAACCGGTGCGAAGGGCGGGCGTGTAGGCGCCTCATAAATTGATATCTGCTCGTGCCGACGGGCGCAGCGACCGCCGCACCCGCACTGCTCAGGGCTCAAATTCCAAAGTCGACTAGTCCTGCATCGCGACCCTGGAGTTGTGCTCCGTATCGTTCTGAACCTCCGTTGCCATTCACAGCACACCACTCCTGGGAGCTGGTTGCACGCCACATTCATGTGATTGACAGCTGAACGTGCGCTGGAGGGCTGCGGCGCCGTAACCGCGTACGGTGCTGTTGGCACCCCGCAAGGAGCTCCCTTGCGATTCCATCTCTTCGCCGTTCAACAGTCGCTGATACCCAGAACGTTTGAACGAAACCATGGCTGTACCGCAGGATATGACCATCCTCGATATCAGCGGAAAGTACATGATGGTGCGCGTCGCATCTGCTCGCGTCGCGCACGTTGACCTCTGACCATCAGTGCAGAACAAGTCCCTCAGCGACGATACCGACGAGATTTTGCGTCTTCAGGGTGTCTCGTGGTTCAAGCGTAAGGCAATCCGGATGGCCTCGATCTACCTCACCGTGAAGCATTACACAAGTGACGATGGTGTCGAGCACATCGATATCGACCAGGTGCTCTCGGGGGGTGTCGGCAGCAACACTGAGAACCGCATCCTTGACTATGAAGAGCGCGAGATCAACGATCCCACCTTCGGCTGGGTGCTCTCGCGCAGTAGGCGCGTCTCGCTCGATGATATTGATAATGACTGGCTCCGGGAGGGTTGGATGGACGACGTGTGGGAACACGGGACGGTCGATACGAGGGCACAGAGCGCGACGGAAAAGAGCCACACGACCTGGGCTGTGGAGCAGGTTAGCGACTGTTACAAGGCGATGGGGTGTCGTGCTGATAGCGGAATTAGACTTGGGGCTTCGAGGAAATCGACGGTGAGAAGCGATATGCCAGACATCTTGATTTTCTGGGGCCGGGTGGTGAGAAGATCCGAGCGCGTCTTGTATACGACTATCGTGAGTCTTCCGTCAACATAGAGAGGCTCAAGCCATAACGACGCATTGTAGAGGGTACACTTTGAGTCTTGGAACCGTCGGTACGGTTTTGGAGATAAGGAGAAGCCGGTTTGTTCTCCCAGTGCGACCAGTAATACGCCCACCGAGTGTCAAACTACAACTACCCTCCACACGTGCAGTATATCACTATGAATCCAACGAATTGATTACAGCGCGATCCACCGGACGGGGAATATCGTCCACCGACGGCCGAAACATTCAACTTCAGGCAGGCTTGACACACAAATGTATGCCCTCAATGCCGAACGCGAAGAATACGCAGTGTCCGAGGCTCATTCCATACCTGGCACAACACCAGGCTCGGTCAGATATGCATCACCGAGTCCGAGTGATTTGCATCGCGGTTCAATCAAACCGTCCCTGACATGCTTGGGGATGCACCCCAACTGAGTCTGACATATAAAGATCTACCCCCGACTAAAGATATTTTCACAGTAATATCAGCATCCAACCACATACATACCTCTGTTACTTCGTCATGGCCATCCCTCGCGAGATTGGTATCCTCGACATCAGCGGCAAGTACCAGCTGGTGCGTATCTTTTCGTACCCGCCGAAGCGCCTTCTCACCCTGCACAGAACAAAGCCCTGAGCGATGAGACAGACGAGATCTTGAGGCTGCAGGGCATCCCGTGGATCAAGCGCAAGGCTGTGCGCGTCGCGTCCGTTTATCTCGCCGTGAAGCACTCCACCAACGCCGACGGTGTCGAGCGCATCGAGACGAAGCAGACGCTCACAGGTGGCGTCGGCGGAAACGTCGAGAACCGCATCCTGGACTGGGAGCGGCGCGAGGTTGATGACCCGCTTTTTGGGCAGCTCATCGCCCGGAGCAGGCGCACCCCGCTGGATGAACTAGACAAGGACTGGCTGAAGCAGGGCTGGACAGATGAGGTGAAGGAGCACGGTATCGTCGTCACGAGGGTAGAGGGCAACCCAGCGAAAGGAGGCAAAAAGTGGGCAATGGAGCAGGTGGGAGATTTGATTGATTGTGATTATCTGGACTGCACTGATGAGAGCGGCAGACTTGGGGATTTGAAGAAATTGACGGGGAGAGGCGGTGTGCCAGACACCTTGACTTCCTTGGACCAGATGGGGAGAAGGTTCGGGCGCGTCTCGTGTACGATTATCGTGAGTCCTCCATGGATCTACTGAGATTCCAGACTCATCATATCGCACATTTGCAGAGGGCACGCTATGAGTATCTGATCAAAGTAGCTCGCATTCAGCGGCGGTGGACAGTTTAGAGTATCATAAGAGTCATGTATTAGACAAATTTCCAGCTACGATTCTGCCTGACGCACCCATGGCCTCATGGCGAGATGTTCGTGGTCCGCTATGTAATGACGAAATGCAGCACTTTCCTAGTTGCCTAACGAGGCAGTTAGCAGTACTTTGATCGTTGCACTCACAATCGACCTCCGACTACCACACAATGCTCCGATGTGCACACGCAACTAGACTACGTATTCTCCTGCTATAGATCCTCCTCATCCCTGCTATACTCCGATATGCAGACATTCAAGGTTTTGTCTGTTGGGAATCTGGGATAGCTATGCCAACAACATCTGCATCGAACTGCAGGACGGTTGGCTGCTCCAGCGCACCCACCACACCAGATGATGTAAATTGTGAAATATGGAAGAATCTCATAGATTTGTCATACAGCGGCTACGACGATATCCTCTGGGCATGCACGACGGATATCAAGGTGATCTGCACGGGAGGACGCATGGCTGTATACTCGTCTTGTTCTTCGCGCGGCAGTGCGCTCCGCATCTGGTAGCCCTCTCTATATGACACTGCCTTCTGAATCATCGTTGCAAGTCATCAAAGATAGAGGCCTCTGGGTAGTTAACAGCGTCCATGTCAATGCACGATCCAGCGAGCGTGGCTACAACCCTACCAATGTTTCAGAATTTGGGCGAGATAGAAGAACAGGGGATCTCACCTGGCATTCCGCCCGCTGTTGGAGATGGGTTTCAGACGGAAAGTGATGGGGACCCTCGCGAGGGTAACTCACGAGAAAATACAGTCAGCGGTACACCTCAGACGGCGTCCGGAGATGTGAGTTTGTCAACCACATTTCGCCTATCGATACCTTATCTATGTCCCCGCACTGTGTTCCAGACCAGCGAGTATCCAAATGTGCCATCCATTGCGTTAACCGAGTTGCAGAGCGTGAAATGCGAGTGCGAAACCGAATGCGAACGCGGTGCCGCCAAGAGAGCTGCAGACGCCGAGGAAAGACATGAGGAAGCGGTTAGAGCGACGCACGAGAGTTGGAAAAAGTGTGCGGACGGGGTCCGCGCCCATGATGAGAACCTCACGCAAACGTGGAAGGACGAGATAGATGACCAGCTTGTCTTTGTGAGTACACAGTTAAATCAGATCCAGTGGCCCTGGTTCGTTCTCCCTACTCACGTCTCCGTAAAAGCAGGCCTATTTTCTGCGGTGCTCACCATTTTCAATGCCCAAGTTTACATATCACTCCGGCCGGATTCTGGCGTCGATTTGTCGAATCAGATCCTCCTCCAAATATCGTCACAACTCGGTGCTCTCTTCAACGACTCTTCCACTCAGTTGCAGAAGCCCGCGTTCGCCCTGCTTGTCAGCACCACATCCTCCGCATCCACGTCGTCGATCTGGATCAACACTCTATGTTTCACGAACCTTGTGCTCAGCCTTGCCTCAGCGTGCATCGGCATCGTGGTCCGCCAGTGGCTAAGCCACTTCATCAGCCCCGCCTTCCCGAGCCGGAGCAGAGCCTCATCCACTGCTTGCGGCACGATGCCGGCATACTGGGTTGGCACGCGCTCGCGATCATGAGCGTAGTGTCGCTCATCTTGTTCCTGCTCGACCTCCTAATCTTACTGGGGTCATTGAATAGCATCGTGATGACCGTCGTTGCCATCCTTGTTGCGTCTCTGCTCGTGTCCATTCTCTTCACCACCGTCGCGCCTTCGTTCGGACCAGACTGTCCATACAAGTCCCCTCAGGCCTTATCAGTATACTGGGTGCTGCATAAGTCGCGGATCATGAGCCTATACCGCATATTGCACACATGAATACAAGCAGCCTGGGAGGTTCCCTTGCGAAAAGAATGGTATGACTCGCAGAAATTCGATGTCGACGGGACGCTGCCTGCAGTGCAGACGCGTACGGACATATGGGAGCTCGCACGAGCTCAGTGGACTCAGATTGGATTATATGTTTCTCGCATCCACTCGACATGTCGCAATATTTCATGGCAGTTCGAATTCAACACGCTTAGTGTCCGACGCCACTGGCACACGAGAGAGTTCCACGGTAGCTGGCGACTACAGGAACGAGCAATGCTCCCTGACTGTTTCCGTAGCGCCGACCTGTACACTTACGATGCAACAACGGCCTAGATCGATGACGAAGTTCTCGCGTGCGCGCGCACCATCTTGGCGGATGACCTATTCCTCGAAGCTATTGTGCGCCTCTGCATCCTCAATGCCGCAGTCCAGAGTAACACAGCTGGTTCTCTCGACGTACTACGGTCATATCCCTGTGCTCTTGCGCTCAGGCGATTGCATCGGGTACACTCAAAATTCGAATGGTTCGAGCCGTACAAGGGCACCATCCTGGATATCATAACTACTCTACACAAACACGTCATCGACAGCGGTTACTGTCCTAATCAGTACGACCACAGTATGAATGATTTAATGGCATCGTTCATTGACATCATGAGCGACGTGTTTTCTACCTGGCAGCTCTCCGGTTTCTGTAATGACGAGATTCCTTGCCAATGCATCCGCGAGTTTCGACTAACGGTACAGGTGATAACGAGCTGGGCGGCGCTGTTGTCTGTGCCTGGCATTGGAGAACGTGCCGCAGAAGTGCTGGACCAGATTGGTCAAATCCTCTGGAATTGGCGCTACAAGTTTGGACACATAAGTAAAGAGGTGCTCTTCTGTGATGATGACGGCCGGTCACCGATAAGACACGGATGTATGTTATTACACATCATGTGCTGTGTTGCAGCTCTGACATGGTTTCCCGACGATGTCCTCACCCAGGCACCTCAGCTACTGTCAATTACGCTCTGGAATGACTCATTCGCAGCTTCACTGTAGATTCGGAAGGGAAATTCACCGGCCACCCCGTTCTTATCGAGGATGCGCTAGAGAAATGTTAACTGCGATTTTATTTACCAGTCTTCTTTCACGACCATGCTACGATGACCATCTCCGAGTAAAGGTGGCGGACCTTGTAGCAGACCTTTGCGCGCGAAAGGAGATGATCCCATCGGATCAAGAGCTACTGGGTTTATACATGACTATTCCACAGGCACAGGCAGGTTCCTCGAAAGGCGTCATCGGCCTTATGCATATTCTCAAGACGAGACAAAACATTACAGAACGGATGGGGGAAATGTGCAATGATCTGGCTCTTTTCGTTGCTGAGTATTTCTACAATTCTGAGGTGAGTGTGTTTGTTCGGATGTGATTTCTATTCTTATGAGGCTGAAAACGGATAGTATAAGCTCACCCCGGAATATAAATCCCTTCTCCACCCTTCAGTAAATTCGATACCGGACCATGCAGACTAAATCCGCGCGAGTTCTGCAGGGGACGAGTCGTGGTATATATAATATTTCTGTCGAGCATTACGAGGGAAAGTCCCCCAAACGTCAGATAGATGTAGTATCCTGTGAATGCGAAATTGGCATCCCCTGTTTCGTGTATATGTAATCGTTGAGAATGCGTATCATGCCAGTACTCACGAGCATTCTTGTCATTGTCAATCCTCCTTTGGCGGGAAGACCGAGAGGACCTTCCACAGCGCGTCCTTTCCTGTCTCCCAAGCCTTTGGGCCCCGACTTTCCTCTCCGCCGAACTCAACCATCACTCCGTCCCTTGTCCATTCGCACCAAATACCGATCGACCCTGACGAGGGGCCAGCGCCACCTCCTTTTCGGTCAGGCTCACCCATGACCTGCACGAAATCTTTTCCTGTCGTATTCATAGTTATCTCGAACTTCATTGGGCGCGGCTTTGATTCGTCCGCGGACGGGCCGGGAGCGAGTGAAAGGACGATAGGCGAGGCGGGGTAGGTGGCGTACGCCGGCTTGGACGCATTCTTGGCTGGCGCTGCGTTGGGCTTCGGCGGTGGGACGTTGTAGATATCAATTCCATCCAGAACGAGATTCGCATCCTTTAGATCGTCTCGGGTGAGATTGGTCCGTGGCTTGTACATGTTGATGGGCTTGAAGAGCAGGCTGAGACCGAGCGAGTAATAATTGAAGTACACGACATCCGGGTAGGACTTGACCTCAGGCCTGGTGGCCTGAGGGTCCGCAGCGAGAGAAGCAAGATTGTTGAGGTGAACAACGAGCGCAGGAGAGGAGGGGTGTTGTCCGAGTAGCTGCTTGATGTCGAGCGACGTAGCATCCATCGTTAAAGCGTTTCTGCTCACAGGCCTGTGAGCGTCGAGCGACGCGCCGTCATCGCGAGCGGTCACGTGGATGACGTCGCGTGCGCAAATCACGCGCCTCGCGCGGCGGTCGCCTGCACAGGCTGCAACGCCCCCAACTCGTTTTCCTCCAACTCGCCTCTGCGGAACAGCCCCCAGCTGGCCGCCACGCTGCAAAGCCCGTCCATCTTCAGTACTCTTAGTTTTCTTATGTTACTGCAACACAATGTCGCGGACCGTTCCCGCTGACGACAAGACCCGCCTGCGCCGCGAGATCGCACAGGACAGGGTCCACGAAATCACCGACTACTTCTGGCCCGTCCACTATCCGCTGCGGAAGCTCGCAGACATTGTCGCAGCATTTGTGCGATTCTTTCGGCCTGTGGGACCACAACTTGTACCCCTCGTCGTCTTTCTTGCTGCCATACCCGTGATCGTCTTCTTGTCATTTGCCGCGGGTTGGATTGTGTGGAGAAGTATAGCGGTTGGTTGGGAGACAGAAGTGTTCCTACAATATGGGTATGTGCCTCCGATGTCTAATCAGCATGGGTGTTGACAGCCTAAGAAGGGATGGCCTGCCACCATACGCGGAGGTTTATTTACCCAACTTACGAGCACAACAGCCGTATGACATCTCCGCCCACCTGGTCGTGCCTGCTTCCGAGTCGAACGTTGTCCTCGGGAACTTTATGACTTCTCTCACGCTCTCGACGCTCTCAAACCAAACGCTTGTCTCCGTTCGTCGGCCGGTATGTCGTGTAACATTAGTGATCATTTCCCAAGGCTCACAGCAATACGCCACAGGCTATCATACTCCCTCCTTCGTCGAATCCGCTATCATTCCTGTACAATAAGCCAGGTACTATAAATATCCAGATACCCCTTCTTTACTCCTTTGTGCCGGGCACGACACGGCTGAATGCCCAAGTCGAGCTTGGACGGCGCGACCAATGGAAGACCATCGGAAATGGTGAAGGTCGTGAAGTTAGCGTCATCTCTGCGCTGCTGCGTGGCGTCGTAATTCACAAGGGTCTAAGGCAAGCCCCTCTCCTTCCTCTCACAATGTTCCGAATACTGACTGGTTTCATTCAGAGGCCTAATCAGCAGATTTCCGCTCGTCTCGGCGTCGGCCGCCGCAGCCACTTTCTTGTGGATCTCATTCATTGTTCTCGCCTCGTGCATGTTACCTGCCATCGAATGGCGTTTCCGTGATGAGGCTCCCGATGACGACGACACGCCTGCGAAGCCGCGAAGGAAGTCAAGGCGTAAAGTCAGCATGGGCGACTTGAGCGAGAAGCCTGTGCGGCGGCAGAAGTCATCTGGACGCAGCAGAAGTACAGGGGCACGGAGGCAATCGGTGAGAACTTTCGGATAATGTGGTCTGTGCAACGCTGAACGATGCATATACGCTGACACAGATGCAATCCGACGTGAAGGAAGAACTGGGCGAGGATGGCACGCCGTTCCGTGCAGACATAACGGGCGGCGCAGGTACAAGTGCATCGGCGTCGTCCACGCCGCTGCGGCGCCGACGGTCGCGCATATTAGCTCGGGACTCCGATTCGGACGCGTAGAACATACGCCCTGTGTGCAGCAGGCGGATCAATGCATGTTGTCTTGGACGTTCTCCCGCGATGGTGTCCTTTGAACATGCCTTCTGCCGTGTTGTGCCTCTGGTCCGGCGATCATATTCACTGCGGGAGCCATTTTTAACAGTCGGACCGCGCACTCTGGGCCCGTCGAGGACAGGTGCCGCGACCGTGCCTGCTGCCAACGACGGTGAAGTGCAGGCTCTGGGAAGATGTGCAAGGCCCAAGGGCGGGGGGCGCACCTAGACCGCGGGGTGGTGAGCCGGAGCCGCTGCTCGGACCCGCGGCGAAGGCTGGCGCAGATGCGGCGCGCGAAGCCCGACTGGTCAGGTGACGTCACGCGCCTGCAACCTGCAGGCCGGGGCGCCCGTGTATGTACGCGAACCTGTCAGCATGGCAGTGAGCTCGCGCGTCGCGCCTGCGATGGTTTCGGTATTGCTGTGCCCTATACAAGGGGTCCGCGGGAGAGACGCGGAATAAAGCTTCCCATGTCTCGCATTCGCCGTGAAACTGGTGCTGACGCGTTTGCGGTCGAGAATTTGTTTGCGGTGAAGGGGAAAGTCGCACTCGTCTCGGGAGGGAGTCGTGGGGTTGGCAAAATGGTAGCATCGTCAAACGTCACTTGAAATCACTCCAGAGCTGACTGTACTCCCAGATAGCGACCGGGCTCGTGCGCAACTGTGCAAAGGTCTGGATGTACGCTACGCTGTCCGACGCAGGCTAACGGCAGATAGGTGTACATTTGCTCGAGAACGAAGGCGGAATGTGATGCGACCGCACGCGAGCTCACCGCGCTCGGGCGCGGGAGGTGTATGTCCATCCCAGCTGATTTGCAGCAGCTCTCCGAAGTAGAGCGTCTTGTGAACGAGATCTCGTCGCACGACGATGCACTGCACATCCTGGTGAATAATGCGGGTGCAACATGGGTAGCCGAGCTTGACGAGTTTCCAGTGAGCTTCGCCGTGTATTGCGAGCGTATCCCTCTCACAATGCCACTGTTCACAGGACGCAGCATTTACGAAAATAATGACACTCAACGTCCAGCGTGCCTTCACGCTGACGCAGAAATGTCTCCCGCTTCTCCGAGCGGGTGCATTGCAAGGTGGGCGTGCCGGCGACGCTTACGTCGACCCTGCTCGCATTGTCAACGTGAGTCCCAGCATCACGTCAAACGATGCGGACAGCTCAGCCTCCGCAGATCGGCTCCGTCGAGGGCGAGGCTGTCCCGCCGCGGCACACATACGCGTACGCAGCCTCCAAAGCGGCGCTGCATCACCTCAGCCGCCACTTCGCGAGCCGCTTGGGCTGGGAGGGCATTACGAGTAACACCATTGCATGCGGTATGCTCCCCAGCTGTTCATACCCAGCTGCCAGCTGACTGTCGCCTCAAGGTCCGTTCCATAGTAAAAGTGTGTCTGTTTCTGAATGCGGGTGGACAAGGCCACGTTTATTGATCATGCGGGGCACATGTAGTGATGGCGCAGATCCTGCGCACGCAGGGCGAAGAGATCAAGCGCTCCCGCCCGCTCCAGCGCATTGGCGAGCCGGAGGACGTCGCCGGCACCGTGCTCTTCCTGTGCAGCCGCGCTGGTGCGTTCGTCAACGGCGCCACGATCGCGCTCGACGGCGGGGGGTTGGTGCTTGGGCCCATTCCGCACAGAGATAGTCGGTTATGACCAGCATGTTAGATTGAGTTTGTGCCGTACGCTACGATCTGGGTAATTAGGTTAGTGATATATGTGCCCATTAAATAGCCATTTCCGTTCGGTATGCCATAGTCCGTGGTGCAGGGGTATCAGATAAATGCCACCTAGGGCGTCTCCTTCTCATCCGCCTTGTCGCCCGCTGGCGCTGGTTGTTCCTCGTGCTTCTCCGCCGCCGTTGTTTGTGGTGTCGCCGGTTTTGTGTCCACCAGAGGCTTGTCCTTCTCCTTCCTTGGGGGTGTCTTGTCGCCCGTCAGACCCTTCACCAGGTCGCTGGCCTCCTCGCCCCCGAGACCCAGCTCCTCCACCAGGGCAAGCAGGTCGTCTTCCGAAACGCTGACACCTTGCAAGCCGGCATCGTCAAGCTCTGCACCAACGTCGATCTCCTTTTCGTCTTTGGGCTTGGGCTTCGATTTCAAGGGCGAGGGGCTGGGCGAGTGCTCTGGGTTCATCTGCGCGGGGGTGTAGGCTCCGGCGACGCCGACGGGATTGGCAAAGAGCAGCTCGCGCTCGTCCTCGAAGGGAAGATAGTCCTCGTTCAGGTGCAGAAATTCATCGAGTGTGTCACACTCGACAGCCTCTTCGCTACGGCTGGCGTGAGCAATGGGCCGCCCCACACGTGCTGCGGGATAAGACGTACAAGTCTGCAAATGTCTACACGGCCACTCAGTTCAGGACTAGACGTAGACAATATTTAGGGTACTCACTCCAGGGAAGGTTCCGCCGACTAGAATGCCGGGCAGTTGTTGCTTGTCTGCAGGAACGGTCAGTTGACTGCCAAAGCAGGCGGGGTGGCCATAAGCAGATAGACACTAGCCTAGTGGAGTCTTCCTCCGCCATAACTTCTTGGCGTCTTCGTCAGACGCAAGATCATACGATGTAAACTGGATCTTCTTGACTTGCAGCACACGCAGGATGTATTCTTGAACAGGTAATGTAAGCAGATGCCGGCTCAAATGCCTGAGAGGACATGCGCACCTTGACGCTGTCTGAGGGCGGGCTGCGATGCGATCGTGGTAAGGAAGAGCTGGATAGGCGGGGGAGCCATGGTAGCGTATGTGAGCAGAGAGTGGGATGATTCAAGTTGGATGAAGGCAAGGTGCCACTTGTGTCTAGACGCGCGTTGGCAGGGAGATGGGCGCTCAATTAATGAGCGCGCCAGGCACGCGCCGACGACGCGTTGAGAGCACGTGACGAGCGCTGCATTCCCGCCCTCGCAGTGCCGAGCCATGCGACCTCTGCGGCCCGCATGACTATCGCAAGCTCGATCGCCTGCTATCGCCCAAGTGCGGAGCTCCTTTCCGCCGTATATTAAACGCATCGCAGAATGGGGTTCTCGGTCTCGAGTTGTTCCCTCCCACCATCCGGCACGGCGACGCGCACGTTCTCACATCCTCAGGCGTGTATATAGCACAGGCACGAGCCGTTCTCACAGATTCGCAACGTTTGCACCATGTCTGCACCTGCGGCCGGTCTTACCACCACTGCGCGTGCAAAGGCGGAGCTGATCTCGCAGCAATGGAAGGGTACGAGCGCGACAGGGGGCAACACGAAGAACTTCATCAATGGCGAGTTTGTCGAGAGCCAGACGACGATTTGGCACGATGTCGTCGATCCTGTGAGCAAGTGCTTTGTTCGAACCAAGAGGCGGATCTGATGGATGGGCAAATGCAGGCGACGCAGACGCTCTTGACGCGTGTACCGGAGACAACGCCGGAGGAGTTCGAGCAGGCGGTCGCCGCTGCAGCAAAGGCATACAAGACATGGAGCCGCACGAGCGTCCTGACGCGCCAGAAGTTTGTCCTTGAGTGAGCAATGTGGTTGACTAGTTCGTGGCGCACTGAGCTAAATGCCTCCATTGCACGCAGGCTGCAGAGTCTCCTACGAGCAAATTCGGATGTCATAGCATCAAGCATTGTTCTCGAGCAGGGGAAGACGTTTGCAGGTACAGTCGACGCGGCCCATTTGTCTTGCATCTGAGAGTGAACGATAGTCAGATGCACAGGGTGACCTGCTTCGGGGACTTCAGGTCGTTGAAACTGCATGTGGCATTCCGGCTGCACTCATGGGAGACACCATCGAAGGTTAGAGCTCATCATGTATGCATTAAGTGTCACTGAACAGGGAAACGATTTCAGTTAGCAAGGACATGGACACATCGACCCGGAGACTACCGATAGGTGTATGCGCTAGGTGCGTCATAAATTCAAAGATCATCTATTATAAAAATCTCAAGTGAATACTACAGTATAGCGCCGTTCAACTTCCCAGCGTTAGTACCTATTTCGGATGTAGGCTGCCATTTGTTGATATTCATGTTCGATACTTCAGCATGATTCCGCTCTGGACCCTTCCTATAGCGCTTGCAACAGGCAACACTCTTATTCTCAAGCCCTCTGAGCGTGATCCGGGTGCAGCGATGATCATTGCTGAACTGTGCCAGCGGGCAGGTCTACCTCCGGGTGTGCTTAGTGTCATCCACGGTACGGTGCCGACTGTAAACGCGATCTGCGATCACCCAACGATCAAGGCCATCAGCTTCGTTGGCAGCGACCGTGCAGGGAAGCATATCTACGAGAGGTGATCTAGTCGATAGTACTGTGGCCGAGATTCTAACTACGCGCACAGGGCACGCATGACCGGGAAGCGGGTACAGGCAAATATGGCCGCCAAGAATCATGCCGTTCTGATGCCAGATGGTATGTCCCATGATGACATCTGGGGACGTAAACTGAGCATTATCTTCAGCGAACAAGAACCAGGCCTTGAACGCTCTTATTGGTGCGGCATTCGGTGGTAAGTCTGGGGGATGGCGACGTTCGCACCACTCTATGACGGAACACTTCTGCGCGTTACAGCCGCAGGTCAGCGCTGCATGGCCATTTCAGTTGGTATGTTTCGCATGCTATCCACTCGGACCGGTATCTCACGTGGAACTAGCCATCTTGGTTGGTGCCGCACAATCGTGGCTCACAGAGCTCTGTGACCGTGCGAAGAAGCTGAAGGTGACTCAAGGATTCGAAGATGGTGCAGATTTGTAGGTCTTCTCATATTCAAATCAATTTCACAGCTGATTGTTCAACAGTGGCCCTGTGATCTCAACTTACTCGAAATCACGCATTGAAAGTCTCGTGGAGTCATGTGTGCAAGAGGGCGGGTCCATCGTCCTGGATGGACGTGGTTATCAGGTGGCGGGATATCCGAATGGAAACTGGGTCGGTGCGACTGTAATTGAGGCATCAACCTCGATGCGCTGCTATCGGTGCGGCTTCTCTCCCCTGTTCGTGATTGTTCTCTTGACATCTCGACAGCGAAGAGATTTTCGGTCCTGTTCTGCTCATCCTCCGGGCGGATACTCTGGACGAAGCAATTGACATTATCAATGCGAACCCCTTCGGTAACGGCACCGCCATCTTCACGCAGAGCGGTGCAACGGCACGCAAGTTTGAGCGTGAGGTCGAGGTCGGACAGGTCGGGATCAACGTTCCCATCCCGGTCCCGTTGCCCATGTTCTCGTGGAGTGGAAACAAGGTAAATGCGGCGCGGCGCAATCAATGGAAGATACTGACTGAATATCAATAGGCAAGCTTCCTGGGCGATGTCGCGTTCTATGGCAAGGGGTGAGTGGATACCGCATGGATCTCAAATTGGCTGGGCTGACCGTGCGTGTTGTCCAGTGGTATCGATTTCTATACCCAGAACAAGGTAATATTTATATTATTTTCGCTTTGTGAGATACGTCCATAGCATGCTGAACATCAATTCTGCAGACGATTACCGCTTTATGGAGGGCAGAGGATGCCATCGAGACCCGGGCGTCGGTGAACATGCCGACGCACCGCTGAGGGCTGCTGAAGATTTCCGTGTATCAATATATCTGGATCTCTTTCGCTCACACGTGAGAAGTGCTTTGCGGTTCATAAGATTATTTGCTTGTGAGCCTACGATGTCAGCAAAGTGGTTATGACCGGTCACGACTCCCTTTCGCTTTTCTACGCGTGTGGGGATATTTGGTAATAACGTCTTTTTGACCGCCATCGACTGAATCCGCCGCCGCCGCCGTTCCTGTGGCTGGTCTGTACTCTGATATGCGCAGATCTTTCCCGCTGCTGCACGCTCGAATTCTTCCTTTCTGGTTCTGCCTTCGTCATAGCCTCGGTAATTTCCTGATACAACATATCTGCACGCCACGCATGCGTCACACGACGGAGCGCGTGGCACTGTATACTGTACGTCGGTTCTTTGCCTCTTTTGCCCAGTTATGATTAATGAACCTAGCGAATATTACATAGCTGCGGGACGAGGCAGGCCAATGTCCGGTGAGCATGGGTCATGTATACTTGAACGATCTTTGATCACATTTTAAATATAGTCCGATCGACATCTCACATAATAGCTCCGGGATTCTCAATGCGACTGGGGCTGAACATCTTGTCCACACAGATCAGACCTCCTCATTCCCGTGGCCATAGAGAGCGCAGGACTACTTATCGGTGGCATTTGCAACAGTGGCGAGTGTTTTGGTAAATATGTGTGACTCCATAGAGCTGCTTTCGGAATGCCGAAAGTTGTCTTGAAGAGAGGTCCGAGCATTCAGATTAGCGAGCATCGCATTGAAGTACACTGTTCGAAATAAATATATGATCAGCCAGGCAACGGAGGGGCACTCACATTTCGAGATCACGAAGTAGAATGCGAAGTAGAGCAAGGTGCCTGGAAGTGCAAGAAACTGAAAAACGTCACCAGTATGCAATGTAACGTGCGATCTGAGAATCCTACAAAAACCAGATCCATGACGCTGCAGACACTTTCCACGACGTCAACATGTACTCCTCGGTGTTCGAGTGGCAGTATCGATTCCACATACCTGGTGACGAAGCATGTATCAATGCTGTAGACAATCAGAGTGTGCAACAAGATGTCCACGCTGTATGCCAGGTAACATGAGCTGTCGTATTTGGCCTTGAAAGCTTAATGAACACATACCTGCGACCCCGGACAGTGACGCGTAAGCGCCGAAAGCAGACGATTTGGGCCACAGTAATCACGATATTGATCGTCATCTCAGAGATGAACCCCGCATATACGACCCACTGAAGGATTATATGCAAGATCACTGTTGTGATACGGAAACGAGATGTACAGGACCAGAATACCAACATTGAAGTGGTGTAGCTCTGACCATGTAGATACAGACAAGCTGCAGTGCTGTTGTTATTTTTTGTTTCGTCTGACCAATATGCCGAAACAATACCCTTTGGCACTGAAGACTAGCGTGCACGATTAAGGTCTCGTTATTCAAGGAAACACGTGTGCAGAGAAGATAAACACGCTCACACATTGCGAATCCTTCGTCATGCAGAACAGTAAATTCGTTCAGCACCAAACAGAGGCCCGAGAAACTGCCTCACCGGCTACACATAAAGACAGAATATCCTAGGGTTGGCTGGTATGTAATGCAACATGGCAGAAGGCAGCTGTTCAACCCACAGTAGCAACGTGGAGCAGAACGGCTCTGCCGTTCACTGGACATCTTCGTGAAGTCATCAAGTCATGACATAGTAATCATCCACTTGCATTTCCAGAGTCGATAGGCAAATGTTCTGCTCAGACGGTTAACACACTATCACGGCATCGGTCAAACCGGTATCACTTACATCCGTACAATCAGATTACTTATTGACTAAATCCGAGTAGTCAGCATCTTATGTTCGTCCACAAAGGTTCTGGTGCTTGCTGACAGACACAACAGGGATCACCTGGAAATGAAGTATCGTTGCGGAACGCCAATCAGTTCTAGGGACGTCACACACTATTAGACTCCTAGTAATATTGACTAAGCATGAAGACACGAATTGCACAGCTTGACAGCTGTAGTTGGCACTCACCATACGGGCTTAAGTATTATAGTTGCTTCGCCATAATGAGTGACGAGGTAAAAGTATACACCATGTGTTGCCAGCGCCACATGGACACAATCCAAGATCCTAATAAAAACAGTGAGGGGGTTGATGTTGATTGCACAAAATATTACCATAGGAATAGCACCTGTAGCCAGACATTTCACTTGTACTGTGATGAATCGAACTGACAGACTCACCAAGCTTTGCAGAAGCAAGGGATCTTTGGGTTTAACGTCTGAAATACGTCCAAGATTGAAGACTGGTGATCCCATAAAGACTACGTGCATAAATCGAGATTAGGTGTCATTGGCAACTGGTGAGACTTACAGCATAGCAAACATATGGCCCAAAAACAGAGCACCCAGTGTGCCATCGAAGTGCGAGCTCATTGCTAAAGAACAGGCGGATTGCCCAGCAGCGGGCCAGCAGCACCAGGTATATATGGTGACATGAACAGCGAACACCTGTAGGCTGTCATGCACAACGTGACAATCAGAGACCGTAGAAAGCGACCTTGAGAGTATCAAATAGCAAGATCACGAAGGGTGTAACTTTGCTTCCGCAACGCCTATGCCAGTAACCGCAGTCCCACCATCTGGCAGTGACCTATAGGATTGCACACCACAACAAGTTGTGTTGCAAACTTGCATGAATCAAAGAATCTTGTCAGATACTAAGCAGAACATCAAGTTGCACTGACAACATGGCTGTACAACGGGATCCCTATACCCGACGTACGCTGAGTATGTTACATGGCCCAGGCGGTTGCGTAAATTTGGATGTCGCTGCGCCACACAGCCAGCGACGGGCATAACTGCACCATTGGGACGCAACGAAATGTGATCAACCGTGCATAGCGCAGCAATGGAGAGTCACAGCTGCGAGAGAAAGATGATGACTGTCCTGGGCGAAGGCTCTGCCATTCAACCGCAACGTGTCACATGAATTTAGATCACCGACGCCACAGGCCCATTGCTCAGCCGCCGGGAGAAACCCAGTCAAGAAATGCATCGAATGCACTGGAGACTACTTTTGACACGGCGACTCAATCGGCAGCCGTCTAAATCCGCAGAATCAGCAATTGGGAGCCAACATGTGATGTGAGCAATGAATTTCCGACCTCAAACCAATGGCTACCTCCGTATAGTTCCACTCGGGCACTCGGGCACGCAACTTGTTGAACGGGTCCGAACCTGCGCGGACGCGGCGGAAGCCAACGATGCGTCGAACAAAGCCTCTCCGTAATAGGATACTGGCACATGGGTCTGGGTAATTACAGGAGTCGGATATCGCAAAGAAGTTGAGTGGTCATAGTGAATGCTGGTATATGTAAGCTTGGATGCAGGTCGAACGACTTTATGTGGGCCAGCGCAGGTCAGCGCCTGCATTAATTGTTATGAGCCTGGATGCCGATCAGATCTGGCGGAAGGAAGTAACCGGCGCGATCTGAATGGCCGGACTCACGAGGGTCCTTCCAGATATGGGGCTCCAGCGCACGCAATTCTGAGCTGACGTGGCACCTAACTGGGCGGACGGAGCACATCCATCTCAGTCATTTCTGGCGAACATGAGGTGGCCATGCTAGGCAATAATGTCTCTGAACATATTGTTCATTGATACAGTTCATCTCACGCCGTACCAGTACTACAGGGCTTCTCCAAATCTTACTAGGATCAAGGAGGTCAGACATCCCCACATCCTTGATCCAGGTGATCGTGGGGAGGCTTATCTCCTGCATTTGTAACGGTAGAGAGGGTACCAATGACCGTGGGCGGCTCTGCGGAACTATTCTGGGGATGGTGAAGACTCTCCTGAAGGGAACTTCGAGCGTTTAAATTGGCAAGTAGCGCGTTGAGATATACTGTTGAGGCTATGTGAATGAGTTATCATCGGTAGCATAAAGTAAGGCACTCGCATTTCGAGACGACGAAATAGAATGCATAGTATAGCAGGCCGTCTGGAAGCGCGGAAAACTGAAAAAAACTCAGCCCATGTACAGTGGCAAGTTAGCCGAGAAGGCGCACAAGGACCAGGCCCAGGATGCTACAGACGCTACAAAATTGGCCAGTATAAGTGACATCGGAGTCCAGATAATAGCGTGAGGGGGTGACATACCTAGTAACGAAGCATGTGTTGATGCTGTAGACAATCAGAGTATGCAATAAAGCGTCCACGCTGCTTGCCGGATGACATGAGTCATGAGACTGGACTGCAGCTCAAGGATTGCATACCTCCGGAATCGGACGCCGGTACGAAAACGTCGCAAAAGGCGGATTTGCGCAACGGTGATTATAATGTTGACAGTCATCTCAGAGCTGAAGCCGGCATATATGGCCCACTGACCGATTGTATGAAAGGTAATTGCTGTGATACACAACAGTTCGACAAAATATAGAACACCGACCTCATAGCGGTGAACCTGAGACCATGAGGAAACAAAAAAGCTGAGGCGGCGGTGTTAACTTTTTGTCACGACTGTCCTGCACATTCGAGAAATACCCTTTGACACTAAAAACTAGTGCGCACCAATCATGAGATCACGGTCTGGTCGCTGACATGGGAAACAAGTAGCCACAAAACTCACAGATTGCGAACGCTGAATCGTGCAGAGAAGTAGGATCATTCAGCAACACCTAACAGTAGGTCCAGATGAAGGCTCACCGACAATGCACAAGGATAGAGTAACCTTGTGTTCATTGAGATGTATGCGATATCAAAAACAGATGCGATACGCACAATGATAATGTGGATCAGGATGGCTCTGCCACTCGCTGCAACCTTGTTCAGCGGCGCATGATAGAACGGGTAGCATGGTTACATTTCCACAGGCGGTAGGCAAAGGTTCTGCTCCGATCGTCAAGTCACTGCCGCCGAGATGTGTGAAACCCAAGTCGCTTACCCTCGTACGATGCAATTGCTTATTGACTAGTAGTCATCCGAGAAATTAGCTATGCACGTTTGTCCGTGCAATTCTGGGACTTGCTGACAGATACTACGGGGATCATCTGGTAGTCAAGTGTCGTTATGAGATCTGCGACACATCTTCAGGTGATCACTCACAATGAGACTCCTAATCAGCCAAACAAGCACAATAAAAACACGGCTCGACAGCTTTAGTTAGCGCTCACCAAGTAGGCTTGAGTGTCATGATGGCCTCGCCAAAATGAGTAATGAGGTATATGTATACCCCATGTGTTACCAGCACCACATGGAGACAATCGATGGTCCTAGTAAGTCTCGTCAGAAGATGCAGATTTCGAACGCCTGAAACATTTACCATAGAAAAAGCACCTAAAGCCGGATGTCTCACAGGTATCACGAATCGAACTAATGTCTTACCAGGCTTCGTAGAACCAGAGGATCTTGAGGATACCTTCTGAAATAGATCCAAGTTTGCAGACTCGTGACCCCATATAAACTAAGGACGTGCATGATTAGAGATTCTGTGCGATTAAGAACTAATGAGACATACTTACAGCATAGAAAACATATGACCCAAGAACAGGGCTCCTAGTGTGTCGTCGAAGTGTGGACTCATGGCTGAAGCGCGAGCGGATAGATCCCAGAATCACTGAGTCTATATGATGATACGGACGGCGGATTCCGGCGATGTGCAGTGTAATGATCAGAGTTCGAAGAAGGCCGCCATGGGAGTATCAGCCAACAGGATCATGACATTGCTTCCGGTACACCAACATTCGGAGTTGCAATGACATTGGCGCATGTCTATCGGAAACAGTTGGCAAGGACACATTCCACAGCGCATTACAATGTCCGCATCTCGTCAGATAGAACACAGCAATTGGCATCGTTGACATGACCGAACGGTGGCGTTTCCGTATCGAACGTACAAGGGTAATAATGCATGAAGAAGTCGCGAGAACATTGGGATGGCTGGACGTGACCGGCTCGTGCAGCCTCCATAATGCGAACTTCAGGCAACGAGTACGATCATACATTCGCGACAATGGGCCACCAATGCCTTCTGAGAAAAAGATGAGAACTACCGCGGGCTATTTCGCGTCGTGTTACATCAGTCGTACCAGTGGCGCAACAGACAGATTACTCCCGGAGAAAGTGTAGTCACCATTTTCATCGGAGACGACTCGGATTATAGAATACGACGATTCAGCTGGCAGCCGTCAAGATCGGAACTGCGGCATCGGTGTTGAGATGCCGAATGATGATACCTTTCCAGCCACAATGGCCATCTCCAAGAATGGATCAGACCTGTCCGTTGGCAGGTCGTCTGCGCAATGCTTGAGGCAAAGCGCCTACGCATACGTTGTAAGCGCCAGATGCCGATCAGATCTGATGGAGGTCCTTCCGCAAGCATTCCGGATGCGGGGCTCCGGCCCATGCCATAGCTTCCCCGTGGGCAACGCAGGCCGAGCGCGCCTTTCGCTTTTACCACTACACAGTCTCGCATCCTGAGTGAAAATTCAACCACGTATTGGACCTGACGTGCGCATAAGACCACAATGCCAGCCAAGTTTCCTGGCGCGACATGTATCCGACTCCGGCAACGAACATTCGCGACGGCAGTCACTCATCCGCCACTCAGTAAGCTCAGCGCGGCCGCGCGTGCCAAAGCTGAGCAGATATCTGCACAATGGAAAGGCACGAGCGCGAACGGAGAGAACACAAAGAACTTCATCGGTGGCGAGTTTGTCGAGAGCAAGGCACCCCAATGGATCGACGTGTTAGACCCGGTGTGTCCACTTCCCAGAATGGTAGAGGGCGGAGAGTTGACGGTGTTGAAATCTGCAGGCGACACAGACGTTACTGACGCGCGTTCCTGAGACGACACCCGAGGAGTTCGAGCAGGCGGTTAGTGCGGCGTCGGAGGCGTACAAGAGCTGGAGCCGTTCCAGTGTCCTCACGCGTCAGCGTTTTGTGATGGAGTCTGTGCTATTTTTCTCTTGCCGAGAATCTCTTACTTACCCAGCTACGCAGACTACAGCACCAATTGCGCGCTAATGGGGATGCTATTGCAAATAGCATTGTCCTCGAGCAAGGGAAGACGTTTGCAGGTACGAACTTGGCGGCGTCATCTCGTTTTCATTGCTCTAAATTCGAGCATAGATGCACAGGGTGACCTCTTACGAGGTCTACAAGTTGTAGAAACAGCCTGTGGAATCCCTACCGCGCTTCTGGGCGATACTATCGAAGGTATGTAAGGGACCTTCTTTAATTTGTCAAAACGCTACACGACTCGCATGTACTAATTCTTTTCAGTCAGCAAAGACATGGATACCTCCACTCGGCGACTACCTCTTGGTGTCTGCGCAAGGTTTGTCAATGAACGTAGGCATCTGGCGCGCGCTGACCATTGCACAGTATTGCGCCGTTCAACTTCCCCGCGTAAGTAACAGCATCCGTGCACAGCGGAAGTACATCTAAGTTGTACAGCATGATTCCCCTTTGGACGATCCCCATGGCCGTCGCAACCGGCAACACACTCATTGTGAAGCCTTCTGAGCGTGATCCCGGAGCCGCCATGATCATTGCAGAACTTTGCCAGCGCGCCGGGCTCCCTGCAGGCGTTCTCAATGTCGTTCACGGCACTGTTCCCACTGTTAATGCGATCTGCGACAATCAGAATATCAAGGCTATCAGCTTTGTCGGCGGTGATCGCGCGGGGAAGCATATATACGAAAGGTGCGTCCAGTACGTTACTGAAGAAGTATTCTTATGTCTGAATGATCGATGTATGATCAGGGGCCGAAAGACAGGCAAGCGGGTGCAGGTATACTCTCTTTCATGCAAATGTCGCACGTCACACCGACTAGTGTATTTTAGTGCAACATGGGGGCCAAGAACCACGCAGTCATCATGCCCGACGGTATAGATCATCTCTTAGACACCGTCTGCCTGTATGTTGACTGTTCTCAGCGAACAAGAATCACACACTTAACTCTCTCATCGGAGCAGCATTCGGTGGTGCGTGATCTTTAACAATGTGGAAAGATGGCATTAGGATATTGACATGACCTACAGCTGCTGGTCAGCGGTGCATGGCGATCTCTGTGGGTAAGTTAGGAGAGCAACATTGATGTTTGAATCCTCTCACAAGTCTTTCAAGCGGTCTTGGTTGGCACGGCTCAATCTTGGCTCCCAGAGCTGGTAGAACGCGCCATAAAACTCAAGGTGAACCAGGGATTCGAGGAAGGCACTGATCTGTAAGTTTCGATGGACAATTTCGCTCTGAGCTATGGATAATGTCGCTTTACTCCGCACAGCGGACCTGTGATTTCGCCTGCTGCTAAGTTGCGTATCACGAGTTTGATCGCTTCAGCAGAGGAACAAGGTGGAATCATCGCTTTGGACGGTCGCGGACTGGAAGTTCCAGGCTATCCGGACGGAAATTGGATAGGCCCGACAGTCATCGAGGCAACCGTCGATATGCGCTGCTACCGGTGCGTACAGGAACATTCTTATTTGTACATGTAGGGAGTGACTGTCCTTCGCCGCATAGCGAAGAGATCTTCGGTCCGGTGCTGGTCGTCATCAGGGCGGATACACTTGATGATGCACTAGCCATCGTTAATGCGAACCCGTACGGAAATGGCACGGCGATCTTCACTCAGAGCGGCGCGACTGCCCGTAAATATGAGCGTGAGGTAGAGGTTGGCCAGGTCGGCATCAATGTTCCGATTCCCGTACCTCTCCCGATGTTCTCGTGGAGTGGGAATAAGGTGTGTAGCATAATTCCGAGTTGACAACGAGAGAGCCGATGTTTATCGATATGCCATATTCCGATAGGCAAGTTTCTTGGGCGATGTCCCATTTTACGGTCGAGGGTATGTTATCATGAGCCTTGGACAACTGCATGGCGTTTACTCATGGATCTCGTATCTCACAGTGGCATCGACTTTTATACCCAGAATAAGGTTAGTAGACATTCATGATGGTGGTCCACCACCATGTTGATTCACCGTACAGACCACAACTGCGCTGTGGCGTGCTGAGGATGCCATCGGAAACAAGGCGTCGGTCGATATGCCCACGCACAACTGATGGCTACCCTTCAACTAGAACAGCATCTGTATAGCATCGGAAACGGAAAGGATACATTGTAATTCTAGACAATTTACGGTGGCGCCCCGTGTACACGGCAGTGCGGTTGATTCCCTGATAAGCATCTGGATACCGCTCCGGAGAGATTATAACTACGAGCTTGGCTCGCCTCCCGTCTCCTTACCGACAACTTCATCTAAGAATGCATTGGATAGTCCTATGCACTGATGATAGCACTTCTCGAAGCCATCCTGTCCAGGGATAGACGTTCATGCGCAAAGTAAGCAAAAGTTAGAGACACTCAGGTCGGTGCCGGACAAGCTGGTTCCTCACAATGCCGCCGTAGTAAGGATCCGGAATCGGCTTGTTATCGAGATATGAGCCCCAAAGGCGCACTTCGGCCGTGGCATCGCGCGGCTTCATACGGTCTAGTGCTCGCAGATTCGCTTCGTCGGCGGCGAGGATATGCGTATATCTGCGGAAATCCGCGGTAGAAACTTGTTGTGCGCTGTGTCTAATAGGAACGTTGTACTGGACATATGGTCATTTCCTCGCCGCGATGTACGCAGACAGATCAAGAACGAACCTTGTGACACGTTGCCACCGTCCTAGACAGTCAAGTAAGATTCACGAACGCGTGGCGGGGGGGAGAAGGTACGCACCGTTCATCGGGATCTTCACCAACGTGGTATCCCGCCGTTCCGGCCGAGTTCACGGTAAGATCTACGCAACGTTCCTTCGCGACTTGCTTAAGCACGGCCTCGCCCATGGGCGAACGGCAGATGTTACCCAAACAGACCACCAATACCGAAGGGGCAGACATATGTGCTGCAGACAAAAGTGTTTGATCGATTGAATACCGGCTGGTGCGAGCACCCGAAACCAGGCTAGCTTGTCTATTCACAATGTATGAGCGTCGAGCGAGAATGTTACAGACGGAAGCGACACAAGAAAGCTTGTTCCAAAATAGGCGAGCTTACGCCTCTGCGATCATATTTCCCACGCGCTGCCGGGAATATCACCGAGGCGGTCCAAGCCACAATGAGAGCGGGACACCCTTTTGTTCTCATCATCCACCTTCCACTCACCTCGCTTTCGTGTTCTTGCTATCTTGTGTCCTTCCCCCAGTATTCTAAGGCAACTCCGAAGAACTTAGGACGATGAATCACAACACAATACCTCCGAATCACGGTAGTAACCAAGACGGAGGAACCAACTCGTCTGACCCCGCCACACTTGCTCCTCTTCTGACCTGGTTCGCGCAGATGGTTGCCGCTGGCCATATCTCTCTACCTGTCGCGATACCACAGCAGCATCTCGTCGCGCAAACCCCACAGCTTCCTCGCGTGCCACAGTTGCCCCGAACGTCCCAGGTCACCCCGGTCCCTCTACAAAATGCCCGTGCAAACGTTCTCGGGAAATCCGGGAGTGCAATAGACGGTACGCGCGCGAGCATTTCGAGTGCTCCGCCGCCACAAATGATGAACACGGCCCCTGGCTACCCGGGCACACCAGTGGGCGGGTTCCACGACGATGAGCGTCATCTCATACAAAGCCTTGTGGATGCAGAGAATAATAAGAAGACCTATCTGCAAGCTCTGGAAGATTTGCATGGTGTAAGCATTATCCTCAATGATTCAGTGACGATCTCCATCTAATGCAATGCATACCTTTAGGTCAACAACCACTCGGCGGCGGCTTGGAAGGATTATTACCTCGCAAACCACAAGCGTCTGAATGAGTTGGTGGCTACTGCTTTGATCCAGCCACGACATGCCATCGCATCCTGGTCGGTCTCGAGTACACGTCGGGTCCAAGATTATCGTGGCTCCGCGAGTTCTGGATCGTCGCCGTCATCGTCCTCAACTCAAGACGTGAAACCGGCACGACGCTGTGAACTGCCGCGGTCAATTCCTCCACCTCACCAGAAGCTTCTCCCAGAGCGAAGTGCGAAGCCCAGCACGCAGCGAGCTCGCAAGCTTCCGACGAAGATTCCCAAACAGAAGGGTCCTTCTGCGCCGGCCATGACCGAGAACAAACGGAAGAATCCTCCGTTTGAGCACGTCAGTCTGTACCCGAACTTTGAGGAGACACGGATCCCGGATATCCCGCCTCGGACACCGTCCCCTCCAACGCGGATCGAGAAACGAGGTCGTGGCAACAGGTTCACGGAAGAGGACCATGAATACTTCATTGCATTCCTCCAGAGAAGACTCTTGGAGCATCCCGGACTCACTCGTGACGAGATCTGCGAGATGCTAGGAGAGAAGGTGAGCCTTGTATAGATCCAATCCATTGCATGTTTCACATACATGTTGTAGGTTCCTCACCACACCGCGGCCGCCTGGCTGAGTTACTGGGTCAGAAACCACACGCTTCCGGACAAGATCATCGCTGCAGCACACGCCCGCGCCCCTCAATCGGTAGACGAGGACAGCTCGGAACGTTATGAATCTGCGCGGTCAAGTTCGCCATCTATGTCCGGTGAAAGCAATGAAGACGATCTGCCAGATGCCGACCAGGACGCCAAGCAGATGTCTTCGGGTCCGATCACCTCTGCTGATCTGCGGGTCATTGCGAGGTTCCAACTGTCATACGATAGTTGGAACTCAATGTCGAATGAGGAAAGATGGGAAGTTTTCCATGCCAAGGTGAGATGACTGTATGCGATGGAGCTTACTGATATTCAAAGATGGTTAGTATCCCATTAGATCTGCGGAAAACTGGGCAAAATTGTCTAGGAAATACCGGCCAGGTATGCAGTATTTTATCAAGTCATAGATCCTGCTCGCTCACTCCGTTTTACGCTGAACAGAACTTGATGGCTGGGTCCGCAAGTTGCGGCGCAAGACTGGGACTACCTCGAGCTCCACTCATGTGGCATCAGAGAGTGCCGGAGAGACATCCTCTTCGAAGAAGCGAAAGGCGACCTCGTCGCCGGGGTTTCTCACGGATTATCCCGAGAAACGTCTCAAAGTGGAGGAGTAATTTAAGACTTGGAGGGAACACATTTCTTGTCTCGTTAGCCTCTGCGAAATTGTATTACTGATTGTAATCGCCGTTCGGATTGTAGGCACTAGTGTACAACTTTATGTGATGCCATCTTATAATCGAATGTATTGTCTTGCTGTCCGAAGTCCCGAGCGAAAGAGGAGGCTGGATGCCGAAAGCTCGTGGCCGAAGGTGAGTGGGATGTTCTCTCGAAGACTGATGAGGATTTTTTTTCCGGGTGTAACTAGCGGGCCGCATGCACATGCATGCCGCGTTTATGCCTCTCACGCTACCCTCCCGCGATTGTCCGCCATCAGCGGGCGCGAAGGAGGCAGGAGGAATCTGGTTGAACTCGGCCATCGCTGTTATCTGCACCGCGGAATCCTGACTGTTCAAACAGCATCCTCAACCCGAAGCTCTCTTAAGACTGTTGGATGAATCGCAATTTCGGGCCGCCCGGCGGCTCAGCCTCTAATCCGAGCAATGGTAATCCGGGTAATGGTGGAGAAGGCATGGACCCCAACGCTCTCGCATCGCTGATAGTAGAACTGCTGTCCCGGAGCCCCCAGATGTCCTCCAATGCTCAGAACGCCTTCGGGACCATGATGCCTACACCGCAGCAGCAGCCGTTCATGGCTCAGATGTCACAGGCATCGCAGATCCCCCGCACGTCACAGATGCCACAGATCACTCCCATTCCACTACAGAATGTAACAGCGAATGCAGTTAGTCAGATCGGGAACATCCTCTCCGCGATCCGTATGGGCATTCTCTCCATGCCATCCCAGCAACAGTCAGTAGCTGCGCAAAGTTCTTCGCATCCTGCTGGCATTGTCATTCCGCAAACGGACGGACCTGTAGGGATCTATCATGATGACGAGCAACGGCTCGTACAAAACCTCATAGAAGCAGAGAAACGCAACGTTAATCATCTGCAGGCTCTTGAGGCACTGCATGGCGTGAGTAGCCCTCTATCACTTCCAATCGTCACCTGCTAATGTGCTGCATGATACTAGGTCAACAATCATTCCGCGACAGCATGGAAAGACTATTTTATTATTCACCACAAACGGCTGAACGAGCTTGCCGCTAACGCGCTGTCCCAATCACGTCTCCCTCCTCCTTCCCAATCGACGTCTACTGCGAACAGTGCCTCTGTGGGGAGACTGATCTCCATCGGTTCCGACTCATCACTTGGAAGGAACGGAAATATTCCTTCGAGAACTCACGAGCTGCCACGATCGACTCTTCCTCAACCTCAGCGTCAGCCTCCGCCACGAAGCCACCAGGAATCCAGGGCTGTGCGAGTGCGAAGACCGACGGAAAGAGCTCGCGGCCAGTCGGACCAAGATAGCCGGGTGTATCGATCTGCTGAGAGAAGGCCAGAACGAGAAAAGAAGAGATCAGACGACACTCGAGGAGCACAAATACCGGATCTTCCGTCGCGTGCGCCGACGCCTCCAACACAGGTCGAGCCTGCATATGGGGGCAACAGGAAGTTCACCGAAGACGACAAGAAGTATTTCATCAACTTCATACTGTGGAAGACGAATCATCAGCCCGGCATCACTCGTGACGAGTTGTGCCGACTTCTGGGGCGGAAGGTGAATTTGGTATGGCTCGTAACCCTAGCGTTGCTCACATTACTGTTGTAGGCTAAACACCACAGTTGGTCTTCTTGGCAGGCATACTGGAGCAGAAATAGTGAGCTCCCGGACAGGATCCTCGCAGCGGCCAGTACTCGTTCCAAAGGAAGCAACAGAAGATCCTCTGACACGGAGCCTCCCAAACCCGTGTCTGACTTCCTGCCTTCAGACGATGCAAGCACGGACGCGAGCGACACAGCGAGCGATACCAGCGACGAGGAGTTCCCCGAGACCGACGAGGATATCGAGCAACTGGGGCATGCTGGCAGTGTTATCACCGCTGTTGAATTGCGGATGATTGCCAGATACGAACTCTCCCGTCCAGGGTGGGTATCTCTTTCATATGGAGAGAGATGGGATGATTTTCATGCAGAGGTGAGTAAATTGTGACTTTTGCGCAGGCTAGCTTGAATCCAGCGTGTAGTATCCCATGAGGACGGCCAAAGCCTGGGCGGAAGTTTGCAGAAAACATACAAAAGGTGTGGCTTAGTCTCCCACCGACATCGTCAATGAGCCATCATTACTGACCGCGAGCGGATCATGGAGGAAACAGAGATTCAGCGCTGGGTCCGCAAGTGCCAGCGCCGCAAAGTCAAACGTATCGGAAGCTCAAGGGGACCAGAGAACGCTGGGCCCGCGTCGCGTGCCGAGCACAAGCGAAAGGCTAGTTCACCCCTCTCTGATTATAGAGATAAGCGGGTGAGGATGGACGAGGGAAGCCCCAACAAGTAACAGCATTCAGTTCGAACCCTCAACTTATATCAGCACTTACTTGGTTACATCTTGGGCACATGTACATACGACATTTGAACCCGTTGTGATCCGTAGATATGCAATTAGATTTGTTGCGTCGCTGCTGGAGTAAGTACGACCCAAAACTGGCGAGACACCATGGAGGCGGTTGCTACGTTGCACGTGCTGGAATCGACAGCCTGTATTTCAGGCTAATTAGCTCCCCTCCGCACTCGCCTCCATCTCTACCACCACCTCTACTCCTTGCCGTCCTCACTGTCCATCACCCCCACAGTTCACCATGGATGAAGAATATGATGTATGGATATGTTGTCCAGACGCTTTCTCCGTCGTCTGATGTAGATCATACTGTCATTCATAGGTCATCGTTCTCGGAACCGGTCTCACCGAATGTATCCTCTCCGGTCTCCTGTCCGTCGATGGCAAGAAGGTCCTACACATGGACAGGAACGACTACTACGGTGGTGATAGTGCAAGTTTGAACTTGACGCAGGTATGTTACCGGACGGTCATGCGTGGCGAGGCACACTGACCGTACTTCCAGCTATACCGCAAGTTCCGTCAAGATCAGACCCCTCCCGCTGAGCTGGGTCGCGACCGTGACTACGCTGTTGACCTTATCCCGAAGTTCATCATCGCATCTGGAGAGCTCACCCGGATTCTCGTGCACACCGATGTCATCCGCTACCTCGAGTTCAAGCAGATCTCGGGCAGCTACGTGTATCGCGATGGCAAGATTTCGAAGGTCCCGAGTACTGAGATGGAGGCGGTGAAGAGTCCTCTCATGGGTCTCTTCGAGAAGCGGAGGGCGAAGAAGTTCTTCGAGTTCCTGCAAGGGTGGAAGGATGAGGACCCGTCGACCCACCAAGGTATGTTGTGCGATAGCGTCTCTTATGGCGATCTGACAATCCCTCTAGGTATCAACTTGGACAAGGACAACATGAAGACGGTGTACGAGAAGTTTGGTCTTGAACCTGGTACTCAGGACTTCATTGGTCATGCTATGGCTCTGTACCTTGACGACTCGTGAGTGCTCGGCCGATCACTCTGCTTTCCCTGGTCCCAACTTCCATATAGTTACAAGACCAAGCCTGCCCGCGAAGCATACGAGCGTATCGTACTCTACACTTCCTCGATGGCGCGTTACGGCAAGTCGCCATACATCTATCCCCTGTACGGTCTCGGCGAGCTACCCCAGGCGTTCGCGCGTCTGAGTGCCATCTACGGCGGTACCTACATGCTCGATAAGCCTATCGACGAGATTATCACCGATGCAGAGGGCAAGTTCGTGGGAGTGCGCAGCGGGGAGGAGACCGTCAAGGCTAAGCAGGTCATTGGCGACCCCAGCTACTTCGGCGCCGGCCAGTCCACGGAGGACGGCAAGGTCCGTGTGGTCGAGGAGGGCAAGGTTGTTCGGGCCATTTGTATCCTCAAGCATCCTATCCCTGGCACCGATGATGCGGACAGTGCGCAGATCATCATCCCTCAGAACCAGGTCGGACGCAAGAACGGTATGTCTGAAGTCTCCCATATGTAAGGTCATTCTCTAATGTATTATATTCTAGACATCTATATTGCTATGGTGTCCTCGACGCACAACGTTTGTGCCAAGGACGTGTACATTGCGATTGTGTCGACGATCGTCGAGACTGATCGGCCGGAGCAGGAGATCGCTCCTGGTCTCCAGCTCCTTGGTACCATCTACGACAAGTACGTTGACTAGCCTTTTATGCAATCATTTATTTACGGTAAACACCACCCACAGGTTCGTCTCCGTCTCTCCCCTGTTTACCCCCACAACGACTGGTGAGACCGACAACATCTTCATCACACGCTCCTACGACGCTACCTCCCATTTCGAGACCGTCGTTGACGAGGTCCATAACGTCTGGAAGCGGGTCACTGGCAAGGACCTCGTGCTTAAGAAGCGCGAGGTGGAGGTAGAGGCATAGACGGCACATAGGGTCATCATTTCACTGCATCGGTTTTCGCTTAACCTTGTTGCTCCCGGGAAGTTCTAATCTTAGCTTGTGTACAATGTCCTTAGTCTAAACCAGACGAACAAACCTCATGTACTTGACGAACAATGCATCATCGGTTCACATTTAGTAGTTGATCCACGCGTCTCATGGGAGACTATCAGAAGAATGCATTCATGTCGAACTCTGGTACCTGTACGTCTTGCTTCGCAGACTTCATCAAGCTCCCAAGTCCAGCTTTGCGAGCGACGAGGTCTCCGTCATCTTTTGTGTCCTTATTCGACGCAGATGTACCGTTGACTTGAGTGGGAGCAGGCGATGCCTTGCGAGTCGGAGGAGCAGAGAGTAGGTCCATATCGATCATAATGGAGGAGTGACGGCGCATGATTGGTTCCAGCACGAAACGGGAGAGGGCAGGACTTGAGGATCCGTTGGTGAGTAACTCTGCACGTCTTGATGGTATAGATGGCCGGATGAATGACCACGATCGCACGAGATCAAGAGCTAAGACATGGCAGCCTATAGACGATCGTTGGTAAGAAATATGAAGCAGCGTGCAAGCGGTCCAACTCACCCATCCGACAGAATACCCGCGCAATCTGCAGGACGAAGTTGAACTCTATGCGGCCGGAAATCTCGCTCGTGCCTTTGGCGGCTTGTAAGGTCTTCGACCTAAGCTCAGAGAAGAGCAATGCGAGGCTGGGGTCGTCGTAGTGGGGATCGCCAATTTCCATGATCTGGAGGTCTAGAACACGCGCCACATCTTGTAATGGTGTCTAAACCGTCCCCATCAGAGTGGCCCCGCTGTGATGAACGCATACACATACCACCAGGATCCTAACCGCGAGGTCGCGTCGATGCAGTAGCCAGAAAGCCCAGCTGGCGAGCCAGCGATTGCCCTCCTTGAATGCTATAGGAACTACGGTGTCGTTGAGAATACCTTTCATTACGGGACCCTCATCGCCTTGTTCTACGACACGCGCCAGGGCCACAGCAAGCTGGAAGTCTTTCAAATTCCTGACGCAGACATTAACGGCATCCTTCAAGCTCCCGCCAAGCAGGAAAAATGCGGCAGCATATTCTGTAACAGTTTTAATCACTATAATATCGGAGTAGAACCCTCATGCGCACCGAAACGGCGTTTGCTAAGCAGCGCAAATGCATTCTTCAGAGCCGCTGTACGCCATCGGGATTGCGAGAAGTCGTTGCCCAGGAATTTCAGCATGACTGCCTGTTCCTTATGCCAGGCAGCTTGTCGCCAAAGGCCATGGACGAGCTTATGCTTCCCGAGGGCGAAGTAGAACAAGCTGCACGCTGTTGGATCACGAGCATCTCCTGCCATGAATTGATTTCGCGCAAGTGTCTCCATGTGCGCTTTCTGGATCGCCGAGCCATGAACCAGGCTAAATGGAAATGTGTGTGGAACTTACCATCGTCTCCACTGAATTGAGCCAAATAAAGACGCCCAATGCTCGTGCATCTGGCCAGCACATCTTCCCATTGCATGCGGCTGATGCGGAAAGCAGCAGCTCCTGACTTTCGCTATGGGACGCCCATATCATGTCGCGGTATCGTAGACGCGTCCGGCGTGGCAACCGCACAATGGGCGCACCAGATGATGCCGGGGTGCTGGGCTCTGATACGCGTTGGTTGAGTATGTAGAAAACGCGCATTGATATGAGGTAGCGCAAGCCATTGGCATCGAGGGCGCGTCGCTGCTCTTGAATCTATAAATGCCGTGAGTAAAGTATCGAGGATATCTTGCGAATATATACCTCAAGAGTTGTCTGGATCAGGACGAGCAAGGTTGCATGCTCGTTCGGAGTCAAGTGTGGCAATGGTTTATCTTCCAGATGATCCAAAAGGCGACGAACGAGCGAAGGTGAGAATGCATCATCCTCTGGTCTGTTCGAGTTAGTCTTAGGTTTTGCGATCAGAATATGTTGCTTACTCATCCCGAGTCTCAGGGATGCTGAACAAGGCTGAGTACTTTGGCTTGTGCTGCACCATGGACTAATGCGTACAAGTCAAGCCCATTTTGATCAAGGAGTCAGGGACATTATACGCACCGTTCTCACCGCATCGTCCTTCTGCAAGAAATCCTCAATCGATAAGTGAGACCATTCATGGACGTCAAGTCCTGATTCCACGTTTTGAGCAAGATTCACGACGATTCGCTTGACAAGTTCGATTTTCTCTGCAAACTAGTGAGAGTAAGCGTAGCGAGGACAGAAAAAGTGCGTACCCCATAGCAAACACTGCAAGAGCATCTGCGGATGGTAATCGTCAAGCGGACCGTTGTGCCTCGCCACGTGCTCGAAGAGACTCTCCTCGTCTCTGTCCGCAGCTTTATCATCCCCGTGCGCTGGCTGACCGAATAAAAACATGAAGCTGCCAATCCCCGCTAGTAAGGAGCCCCGGCCCAACCAAATCGAATCGCTAATCCCATGTGGCATTATACTGAGCAACGGATGAGCGCTGACGACCCCGACACTGTAAGTTATGCTGGGACATACCGATTGAAGTCAATCCGCCAGCATACACCCCAACCCGGAGTGTTGTCAAAGTATGTCATTCTTTGCTGACAAAGCAGTTCAACACGATGAGAAAACCCGATGGCTAGGATGGATTGGCCGTCTGGTGTCGCAGTCCAGTCGAGGTCATTGATCGGCTCGCTGTGCAATGTGTAACATACGTTGTGTTAGTATGTCACAGAACGGAACATAAGTTCCGATACGCACGGGAGCACTTGACGGTACTCAAGGCCAGAAGCGAACGCGGATTCCTTAGAATCCCAAATAGTCAGCTCCTCGCCCTCAGCATGCGGTACGACTGCGCATGGAAATGTCAATATATGCTCGTACGCGGGGGAATCACTAAATAAAAATGGAAACAACATACCTAAAACAGTTTTTTTCGCGGAACTGCACGCAACTTTCCTGAGATTTCGTCTCCCTGTATGTACTTTCCCAGTACATTGCCATTGCACAGCCGCCTGTTCTCTTCTTTTGGATGTGCTCCCCAGCGTGGGTCTCTCGCTTGGCCGGTAGGCCCAGAAAGCCAGATCACCCTCGTCCGAGACACTAATCAAGATGTCACGAGCGTTCTCCGCCTCCAAAGTACCATACCCACCATACGGATCGCTCCATGCCATCGGGTCAACAGGCAAGATGACTGCAGGCGGAGCGTGGAGCGGAAGTGAAGTGGTATTACGGAGGGTGATTGACGGGAATGATGGGGACGATGAAGACGATGGCAAAGATATAGTGAAGAGCATCATGTTGTGCGTGACCGTAACTCCCATGACGGCAAGTAATTCTGTAGATCCCACGTCCGAGCTTGACTCGTTCTCCGATAACGGCGATGGAAGTGAAAATAGCGCCGAGAGAGGAGGAACAGAAAGAGTAGGTGCCGTCGAGACCGATGTTGTAGTGTGCAAGGTGAGAAGACCTGATACGGGAGAATAGATGACGCAAATTTCTCCTATACGCGGATACATGCTGGTGAGTCGTGTACGGAAAGACGCGAACAAGATAATCTACCTCTGTCAAACACGGCCATTAAATTGGTATCTCGGGATGGAGACTTGTCCTCAACATCGTCGTCTTTATGCCGCGCGTCACCATGTGGCATACTACCACTTTCCCATCTGCCTACGCCGATCAACTCTTGACCAGATGGGTGCATGCACCATGTCTCCACCTCGCCGTTCTCTCTCAGCACACCCACGGCTTCGCCGTCTGCAGTCCTCACGAAACACAGAATGGTGCTCTTGCTTTCCTCAAAGCCTAATGTGTCTTCCGTGCCCGTCTTCCGACCTATTCTTGAAGGTAGCATTCGCTGACATTTCAAACCAGAGCCCAGACTTGCCAGCTGTCGTAATCCGTTTTCTCGAGCATCGAAGAACGAGAGCGGTGCGAGCGAATATGATGCGAGAGGAGAAGACGCCACGAGGATCAAATCGCTCGGGCGAGAGTTCACGTCGGCCTTCGGCGGAGGAAGGACACGCAAACAGGTCGGAGGTACTTGGAAGAGCCCAGGAGGCGAATGGAGGAGGGTGAATGAGTTGAGCAAGGTTGGAGGACGACGGTCGATATTCTGCTCAGTACGGTGTCAGCTGTGGACGTATAGCGAATAGAAGCTGTAAAAATGCATACGAACCGCCACTGCTTGTATGACTACCGCACCATCCGATAGCACGCGGAGGAACAAATCCCACCCGTTATCCTTGATCTCTTGGATGCGTCGCAAACGTGCGTCATCCGCATCGTTTTCCACCGACACCACATCAAGGATACCGCGATCGAGCGGGAAGATTGAGGATGCCGTACGACCGTAGGAAAGAGGAAGTGCCGAACATCCATCAAGGACGGCATGTAGCTGCAGCCGGTTAGGGGTATCGAGTACAGAGAGGAAGACGCGCAATGTGCCGTCCCTGGTAGTGGTATAGAGGGCAAGGGCATCGCTATTAATTGAATATCCTTAAACAATCTGCTATGTGTGATGGTTCGCGGCAGACAAACCGATTTGAAACTTGCAATGTCCGCCAGGTCAGATCCGTCAGTGGACGTGGATGGGGGATTGTCTGTGTTTGACGGCCGGAGGTGGTAAGATATATGCGGACAATGTTGTCGTTCTGACACATTTAAACGTCATAATAGGATCGTGGTGAGTGGAGTGCTTGACATACCAGAGCATTTGCGCACATTAACTCGAGCGAGGGCGAAAAGCGCACGCGCGCAGAAGACAATACTCTGTTTTATTCGATGAAAAGTACGTAAAATTACACATATTACACAACATGAAGCGGCGTACGGTATAGACCATTTCTGTGACCATGTCGGGAGGTCATTCTCTAGGATTAGTGTATACACGGATAAGCTAGATTGCGTGCCGACGGCAAGCAGACCTGAAGGGCGTCAGGTACCTCAAACAGGGTAAACATACGCATATATCTACCTGATCTGCAGTCGAGCGCGGTCACTCGTTCGTCTTGTGGTCGTAACAACGTTGAGTGAAGCCGCCAGGAGTCGTGATTTACGTCGGCCAAGCACCATGCTGCTACCCGCGATCCCAGTGAAGCGACAACCTACTTGGCGGGTGATTCATAGTGAAAGCAACCGCGGAAAGGGGCGGGACTACGTACAAGCTTCATTCCCGGCTCGACGGCTAGACACTGGACTGGATCGGACAGACCCCGAGTTGAAGGGAATGCCTCCCAAAAGGCAAGGGCACGAACGAAGGCGAGTGTGCGAGGATTGAGTAGTACAATGGAATCAGCAGAGGGGTATAGCTAGATAGAATGCATTAAGTCTAGTTCTGTAGCATCGTAGCTTGACTGACGAGCAACGTTTCGTGAGGTAAGGCCAGATATTGAAAATCCGAGGGCGACGACCCCGTATATGACTGCAGTAATTTCAGCATTGTCGGCGTGAGTATAGTGTATCTATGAGCAGAACAAATTGCAGGGAATTGAAGTCTAGAGGTCAGCGAGCAAGGTCTTCAGACATGACAGTACTTGGCAAGTGGCACGGGGCATCGCAAGGCGGATCATGAAGCGTTTTGCCCCGCGTGCGTCACGGCTTTCAACCTGCAGCGCTCACGCCAGTCAGGCGCGGACTACGATTGATCTTGTCGCATTCCTTGGGCTTCTGGGGCGAGACGTTCTGATGCCGAATGAGGCCAGTGCTGGGCATGTGCGGCTCGTGGGTGCGCTTGCTGGCGTAGGAAGTGGTACGTTCCCTCACGAAGGACGGGTTGCGCGAGCGGGGTTCAGCAGTGGGATTCTCATCGTTCTCAGGTCTCACAAAGGTGACAAGTCACCTCGACGGCCAATGCAGAGGCGGGGTTAATGCCGGCTGAAAATAGGTTGCTGTCGGACATGGGTGCGTTGACCACAGGGAACCTGGTACGTTACAATCTGTATAATAGGGGTTGCATGTTATGCTGAGGCTCAACTGGTCCGACAAGGTGGTCGACGGAATATTGATGAATGGAAAGGTTCGATACGATCAAGACTCGTATACAATGCTCTCCACCGGGCACGTATCGAGGCGCTGTTGATTGCTTGCTGCAGACGGTGCGGAATGAGGTATGCACTTGACATGCCCACATCCGGTCTCTCCAACCTAACTGCTGTCTGGCCGAGTAGTCCATCTTCGCCCTGTACAAGGGGGCTACGCCTCCAGCCGTCGGTTGGGCTGCGATAGACTCCGTGCTCCTGGGCTCACTACACAACTACCGACTGTTTCTCATTCGGCACCATATGGTGGAACCTGTTCCGGGGCAACCTGGGCAGCAGCGGCTTAGTTTACTTGGACATGGCATTGCTGGTCTGGCAGCAGGCTGGACAAGGTGAGACCTCCTGCCTATAACCGGCCCACTGCATGGATTCAGAACTTGGCACAGTGCATTTATTGCAACTCCCGTGGAACTTCTCAAAGGTTAGAAATGCTATATATCACATCTCGCGATAACTGCTGAATTGCAGATGTAATTGTAGTCAAGCTGCAGCTGCAGCTGCAGAAGTCAGTCCAGGACAGGCAATACAAGGGTCCAATAGACTGTGCCAGACAAATCATGCGAAATCAGGGCATCTTTGGGTTGTGGACCGGCTTCACAGGAAGCCTTGGGTTCCGCAGTAACTTCTTTTGGATGTTCTTGTCATTCGAGGTCCGTTCGCGGTTTCCTTTCACCTATGTAGGCTGAGAATGACCGATCTCCGCCATGAACCAGGCACTCATGAGATCATTCTCGAAGTTAAGGGGAACACGCTATGAAGTGAGTCTTGTGACAGTCAGTCTGAGTTGAGGAGTCTCATACACATGTAGATCAGTACACCATTCGCCAATTTCCTTTCAGGCGGATTGGGCTCCTTTGCATTCTGGTTTATGGCGATGCCCGCTGACAATATCAAAAAGTGTGTCTTAATTGACAATCGATCGGCTGGTGAATGCGCTGACCACGAGTTCCGTTCGACTCGAAACCCGTAGTCGTATGATGGCGACTCCACCTACTGAGCCCCGGCCATCGTTCGTGGCCACCGCTCGTTCGATATACTCCATGCATGGTGTACGTGGCTTCTTTCGTGGCCTAGCACCGTGTATATTGCGTGCATTCCCGGTAAACGCGTCGGCACTTTTTGTTTACGAAGGGCTCATGAGGCTGCTTGATGCTGAAAAGGCGAGCCCGTTTGCGTAGATGAGTTCGGCTGACAATTCACTAACGCCTTTTGAATTACCGCAATTTTACAGACACGACAATGAACCAAGACTGCAACTTGGATGCACCATGCAGAGAGGTATCCAAGACATTTATGTCGAGACAGCATAGAGATCGCCATCTAGGCCATGACAATTGCATAATACATGGGCACGGTTAGTGCTAGGGGATGAGGCTAGCTCGCTTTCTCCTGACATCCCATACTCTATATACAATCCCAGCAACGGGAACAAACACAATCGCGCATAACAGAATCCAAGTTCGCACCGACCGTAGCCCCAGCGCTCGCGTCTGAGTAGCGCGCGACCTACTGCGCGATTGCTCGTCGTCGTCTGCGAGCCTGATCGTCTTCGCAAACAAGTTTTCAAGTCCTGTTGGCTCCTCGGGCGCGAAGAAGCGCTGAGGACGGAGCCACGTGCCGTCATCGTTCGTTCGTGCTCTCTGGGGTGACGCAGGATCAAGTGGGTCCCAATCCATGGCGTCTGAATCCTCCTCTGTCGCCGCGTCTTCGTCTTCTTCAATATCCATTGCATTCGGCGAACGCGGAGGCTTCGGCCTGGCACGAGAAGGGGGACGGGGTGGCGATACAGGTTTCGCAATGGGTAGGGAAGGGAGGCCAAATACAGGGTTTATGGGTGACGGTGATGTGATGATTGGTTTATTGGAGAGCGAAAGACCGGCCAATAGATCGGATTCGGGCGGTGGAACGGCTGGTGTCGTGCTACGTGTAGGAGGCACGGAAGGTGTGGGTGACAATAGTCGCTCATGACTTGTAGTATCCATGAGGCGCACCGCGGGTGGTCTTTGTAATTGTAACACAAGATATGAGCTCGCGAGAACCTAGAAGAAGCCCGATCTGTGCAACGTGCGTGATCGAAGTGCGGAAATTACTCACAAGCAATTCTAGAACTAATGATACAGAACAATAAATCTGAGTATGCTGCGAAGTCGGCTCGTCGGAGAGGCGTGCAAAATCCCAAGATGGTTCGAAATAAGACATAGCAAGTGATATTGAGGTGATAAATCGAGACAGCCACGCTATCATTTGAAGAACCTGAATAAGATGAGTATGGCCGCCCGTTCAAACTGCTTTGTGAATGCCTTACATTATATTCTGTCTTCCCTCTTACACGAACAGTCCGGCCTTGAAACTGCGCTCTTTGATATGAGGCATAAGTCGGATCCCACGCCGTCCAGAGGATCGACGTGAATACGACCAAGGGCATTACCATGCATACAATGTCAGGTATTCGGAGGATGCTATATCCGAAAGCAACTAGCACACGTCAGATATTATTCCATGTATAATCCAAATACTGTACCTGCAGCATGGCCCGTCAAACTGTACGCCAGACCCGCGACCCAAAGACAGCCCCGAATCTTCCACGCTGCAATTTCGCGCTCAAGGCGCTCCTTACTACGGCGCGCGGCGGCACGTGCATCGGCTTCACTGCCAGAGACTCGGCCTTGTTTACTCGCGCGAAGGAAACCACCTAGGGCACGTGTACGTGCCATGTCGTCGCGTCGTTTGATCTCGTCGGCGACAGCAGGTGCACATGCCGCGCAAACGGGGGGATAGCGAGCTTCAATCGACCGTTGGTACTCGGGGAGAAGGGCGCTACGCTGTGCATATTCAGGGTGCTGTCGCGCCAGCAGCGCACAAGCGAGAGCCGAGAGCGAGAGGTGAGCGAAGCGGATTAAATGATTATAGAGCGGTACATACATCCGGCGGTGGGAGATAGTTCGATAGTAAGTTGGCGAGGAGCATCTGGTTTGTCTGGCATGTGTGGCAGAATGGCGCGCTGCCGTAAGACGAAGGTAGGCGGTCTTTCCGAGGCGACGCTGGACAGATAGGCATGAGTATATGCCTGCCACAACGAACAACAAATCCTGGCGTGGACGTACCCCGCTTTGCGAACGACCGTGCGTTCAAGTTCTCGTCATGCATAGCAGGCTCGTCCGAAATTATTTCGCCGTTCTTGTCAAAGCGATTCCAGCAGTCGCATGTCGGGCAGCGAAATGAACGCGGGTTTCGTGGGATGGGTGTAATGGTGCTCTGGCAGTAGAAACATACGACACAGCTCTGTCGTCTGAATATCTTGGACATCGCGCCCGCTGTCGAAGTCGATAGGATGAGTGGCGAGAGAACAGAAGGAGAAGGAGAGAGAATTAAGGCCCGTGGGCGGGCAGCATGGGCCCGAGGGAACGGAAGCCGGACAAGAAGTTCGACTGTTGCCACGTGGCCGGGACGCGACCGTGGTGTTGTCGCGTGTTTATCGCGAGCGCGCGTCTGCCTTGCTCTCCACGAGCATGTCGACGACTACGCCCGCCCCCTCCGCCACCCGCGGTAACATCACCCTCCAGCCGTCTTACTTCACCTCTTCTCTTTATGTGAACCCTTTCCGCGAAGATATATTCAACCTGATTCTACGCTTCACGGAAAGCTATGCGACATATCCGGGACAGCCGTTTGCACTATTCAAGAGATTATGGAGTGAATTCGGCTGGTGCTGGCTGCATTTCAAGGTGTTTGACGCAAGAGCTCGTGAGACATTCATCAAAGTGACCGAGAGACTCTTTTTGGGTAAGTAGTTGCGTAGAATTGTGCGGCATGTTTGGTCCACGAGTCCTCCCTAGAACGTGTCACAGGTGAATATGATTCGCCTATAGGGAGAGTTGTTGCCTTCTTCGCATTATACACGTTCTGGAAGACACAACCTTCCTCGTCAAATCCTTCGTTGCATTCAGTCAATTACATTGAAATACCGATAGGTGTGCAGTTTGCAAAATTTTCACTCGATGAAGCTGACTGCTCCTTAGACCACTACAACTTCCTACTCAGCTTGCCGAGCATGCTCTCAGAACCCTCTTTGAAAACTCTTCAATCATACGTAGCATACATCCTTTCTTCACTTCTCAACATGAACGCTTTCCACATCCTCCCACACTCCAATTTACGCCCTTATGATCCATCTGTGCTCCCACGCGAAGTTTTTATCCCGGATTCGGATCCTACTATGTTGGATGGCTCGCCAATCGCTAACTTCATGTCTGATCTTCCAAAGAAGAAGGGGCGTCCATCAAAACGCGAGAAGATGCGCAAAGCGAAGGACGCGGTCGTCACGCTCAGCAAATACTTGGATAGATGCGTCACTCCTGCACCGCTGCACCCCGTTCCTAGCACCTCAGGCAGTATTCCTTATGGTTCTGGGAGCAGTACTCCAGCTTTTGAACAGCCACCAGTTCTGCACTCATTGATGAAAAACCCGCCCACGACATCGCGCACGAATTACCAAGCGCTAAAGGGCCAATTACTGGATACATTATATGCAGACTCTCAGCTCGGTGGTGCAGGTCAAGCAGCACTTGCCCGCGCGAACGACGCCGTCCTGGGACGACTGAAGTTGATCGACTCGATGGCGGCTGAGCGCGGTCTGGAAGTGGGCGGGGAAGGCGGAGAGAAGACAGGCTTAACACGGGTGGAACAAGCTGTCAAGGAACTTTCCGAAGGTGTTCAAAGAGGAGGTATATTGACGTTGATGGAGGGCGCGGGGATGAACGAGCACGCTGGAATGGGTGCCAAGGTCGGGAACGCTGCAGCCAGTCTCGGTGGCACGGCGGGAGCTTTCGGACAATCTTCCGGAGACGCCTTGATGCCGGATGCTATCTATAGTACAACCGCAGAGGGACTCATGGAGACACCATAACCTCTGGTTATTGCAGCGATGGGTCTTGCACATGCGCTTCTGCTTTGTGGCGTTGGGCACCGGTATTGCGCGCTTGCCTTGATTATTTCTAGGAGGCGAGTTCAATGGCTACCACAGACCTCAATGCATATGTTCCTGACTATCCTGCTCGTTACTCCCTATGGAGTCGCCGGCTGGTGAACGGAGCCACAGGAAAACTCCTGCTACCTATCTCCTCGGGACCGTAAGCCGAGGATCGAGCGCTCTTGAACAGAACAAGGCGCATACGGCCGATTCTAAACGTCCCCCCTGACGGCCGTGCAGGCCTCTGCAATTTACATTTGTACGTAGCCGCTCTTCTTTTGTTGATCCAATTGTGCGTGTATAACATGGGGGAGATGGCGCCCCGAGACCGGGAGAATAACACACTGCGGCGTCGCGGCAGGCAGGACTACCACAGGCGCTTTCCTCGGAACTTATCCGGTGGTGAATGCACAATTACGACTAGCATGAAACGGCTATGTACCACAACATAGGCCGCTCGTGAAGTGTTTCATGGAGATTACCTTGAAGTTGACAAGAAACGATCCATAGCAAACTCATATGCCTATCCCTTAGCAACGCCTATAAAGACGCCCAAACGCACGTTAAAAGCCTGCATGAACGCCTGAAAGTATCAACCAATCCTCTACCACAAGGCGCTATACTCCCTTGGCTCAATCACCAAAGTATGCACCGCAATATGAAAGCAATCGTGCGTGTCACCCCAGATGAAAGGTAATTGACAATCTAGCGATCGCTTTGCACGTACAGAACTCGAGTTTACATAACCCAACTGACTTCCGCAAAGTGACAGAGCCCAGGATCCTCCCGATCGCCAAGCTAATGTAGCTGAGGAAGAAGCCAGCTCCAACCTATCTAGTCCCTCAGCTCCCTCCCATGATACCGATGCCGAATCGACGGAACAAACGGTGAGGATCAACATCAGGCAAAGTGGGCGCGCTCACCACTTCCCCCAGAGAGTATATATCACGCGCCGTATACAGAAGATCTGTTTCACGAATGCGGGCCCTCGCCATTGTGAGATGATCAACGGGTTGATCGCACCCCTGGTCGAGCTCGATCTCTCGTTCAAATCGGAAGGACCAGTCTCCAGCGAATCCATTTGTCTGGACTGGGCATCATTCTCTTCGACATTGCAAGTACTCAAAGTGAGAAATGATGCCGGCAAATTTTGCCCTCCTTCTGGCCCTTGCCCGGCGTTGCACACGCTATCCCTCACGCATACCGAATTTGCCGATATGCGCCCGTTAATGGAGAGCTTCCCGAACCTCCGCAACCTCATATACACATATAACCTGAGGACATGGAGATGGCTCGATCACAACAATCGCTACTCAAAAGACGCCTCGAGTACTCGGCTAGTGCCAGCAAAGACAACGCTCAAAGAACTGCTGGAGACGAATGTCTCCGCCTGGCAAGATGACTCTTGGCCTCTATTGGAGTTTATTTCCGTGGGCAGTCACAGCCTAGAAATTATCTCTCCTAGGAAAACACTCCGCCGACTCCATGTTGACCTTGGCAAAGTCGGTGATAATCTTTGTCTCGAGAAGCTCTTCGACGATCTCGCTATACTACGACCAAAGACCCTGGGCCTCGTCCTGGGTGCCACTTTGGAATGCTCTAACGGATGTATTGCCAAGGTTCGCGAGCTGCCGCAGCGCTACTCGGGATTGACTCATCTCGTTCTCGAACTGGCGTGCCATAGCCACCTGGCGAAGAACGATAAGATTTTTGTGAGTTGTGCATCTTTTCCGCGGTGCGCATCAGCTAACGGCCACGCACATGCAGGCCATACTCGTGACATACGGCCAATTCTTCCCCTCGATGACGCATCTTGTCCTCCGGGTGAAATGGGAAGCAGAGAAGGAATGGAGTGAAGAGGAAGACCGCCCCCAAAAGAGCCACAAAAAGGCTCTCATTCGTAACATCAAGGAATCTCTCGGCCCCTGGTATCAAGCCAGCCCCGAGCTTCCCAACAAAGGCCTGGACGTCCGGAGATTTGTGTCAAGAGTGTTCAAGCATATCCCTTGGCTGCACTACCTCGTCCTCGACATTCCTGGGGTGACAAATTCGTACTGGTTGGGCGGACCAGGCAATGACGGGAAGCTCTGGATAACGGAATTGTCTACCGAGACTGGTGAAGACATCCTACGCACGGAGCAGATATATTTCGGTTGCCCGGTGAATGAGCTTCCTGCCTCGGCCGTGCTCAGTCAGACATTCGAGTGATGCCCCCATAGCCGTGTCACAGACTGTCTTCTGTATGTTTCCTAATAATTCAGCGTAGACTCCTCAAAGTATAATAGTGCAGCGTCTTCTACTACGTCGAGCGATGTTGCGATCGTATCCGTCATGAGCTTGTTCTTTCCAGAGCAATTTTCGGCCAGACTGAACGGAACCGCGCTGTTCTTCGATTCTGGGATCATCACGGCCGTCCTCACACGGATTCCTGATGGATGCCAGTCATTCGTCACTCCGAGTGAATGCTTTTGCTGCGGCCCATGATTAGAACTGCACGGGTACACGGCGCCCGTGTGACATTCTCGCTACGGTACAGCAGCGAGGGCTAGAACGGCTAGCCGACACTGGCCGTGGAATTGCAGAGGCGGATCTGCGACAGGTCCCAGCAGGTCCCCTGGGCTCGACGTCGAGGAGCACGCCGTGATAGTGCCTGGTGAGGATGAGTCGCTGTTTCAGTCGCTGGCAACGGCGGGGGATTGGACGCGTGGAGGGCGTGGGAGGCTGCGCCGGATTGGGTAGTAGGCGGGTTGTGGAGGTGCATCCACGCTTGACTACCAAAGTCGCATTGCGCTCTTGTACACTACCGGAGCCTCGTATACCCTTTCCTCATCGTCTCCTCTGTTGTCCTCCCCTCCCCCGCCCCCGTCGCCCGCACGCGCCCCGCCATGGCTTCCCTGGGCCCCAACGCCCAGCGACGTTACTACAATCCACAGGACTCTCCTTCAACCACCAATCTTTTGTCGCCTTCGCCGGGCTCCCAGGGCGTGCAGGCCACGTTCGCTAAAGCTCCCCCTTCAATTCGCAGCATGGCGAGCGATGTCTCTCTTGTAAGTGCCGTTATCGCCCCAACGCGTATCCGCGCTCACAGCTCCACAGAACGAGTCGCGTTATTCTGGCAGGACGGCCTCTCAGGTCCCGTCATCGATCTCAGACAAGGTGGGTCCCAGTATCGCGTCTTACATGGTCACAGCAGTAATTCACGTCGCCCGCAGTTCTCGTTGTCGCCTGATCCATCATCATGGGGCGCGGACCTCTCGCCAGATCACCCAGAACAGGACGACTACCTGCACAACCCCGACCCGCGTCGCGACCGCAAGAACGACAAGGGCGGACACATCTTCACCTACAGAGGTATCACCAATCTCGGCTGTCTCCTCATCCTCGCCGTCGGCATGGTCACTCTTTTGTGCGTTGTTTCCGTACTGCCCCAAAAAGACTAAGTCGCGTCTAATTCAACATCGACTTCACTAGCGCCGGATACCCGCTGATCAGCTACTTTACGAAGCATACCTTGTCGACACAAGGTGGCTTCAACCTTGGCGGCATCAACGCCACCGGCCAGGTGCCATCGATCCCAGGTGGTTGGGGCTTGATCGATGATGACACCCCAGCAGAGGTCCGCACGAAGGCAGATATGATGAACGGGGACAACTGGCAGCTCGTCTTCTCAGACGAGTTCAATGTCGATGGCCGCACTTTCTGGCCCGGCGACGACCCGTTCTGGGAGGCCGTTGACCTCCACTATTGGCAGACGAACAACATGGAGTGGTATGACCCGAAGGCGATCACCACCAAGAACGGCTCGCTGATCATCACGCTGTCTGCGGAGCCGAACCACGGCATGAACTACACAGGAGGCATGATGACGACATGGAACAAATTTTGCTTCACGGGAGGCCTGGTCGAGACGTCTGTTGTTCTGCCTGGAATCAACAATGTGGTCGGACTGTGGCCTGCTGTTTGGTCCATGGGTAATCTCGGTCGCGCAGGTTATGGTGCTAGTCTCGAAGGCATGGTACGCTTATTCGCGCTTTAAATTGCCATATCACGGTGGTTCTTTAGCCTATTGTACTGACTCAGTTGTCGTTAGTGGCCATACACGTACGACGCATGCGATGTGGGAACGCTAGCCAACCAAACATTGAACGGCCAGCCGTACGCGGCAACCGTGAATGGTGACCCGCAGAATGGCGACGTGCTCTCGTACCTTCCTGGACAGCGCCTTTCACGTTGTACCTGCCAGGGAGAGTCTCACCCTGGTCCCGTGCACTCTGACGGCTCGTATGTCGGGCGGTCTGCGCCGGAAATCGATATCTTCGAAGCTCAGGTGTGATGCCTCTTCAGTGACTAGTCTCATTGCGTGCTGACTTGTCACAGATCACTGGTACACCACTCACTGGACAGGTCTCGCAGTCTGGTCAATGGGGGGTGAGCTTAGGTCAGGTGTCTTGCATTCTTCGGTATCGCTAACGCACTACTTCCAGCCGTTCGACGAGTCCTATACCTGGCAAAACAATTCAAACACGGTCAAGTTCTATGATCCCTCGGTTTCCTTCCTGAACCCGTACAAGGGTGGTGTCTTCCAGCAAGCCACCTCCGGTGTCACTGAGACCAGTGAGTCATTTCTCTCGTTTGAGCCGCGTGCATTTTGCCCATACATCTTGTACTTTCTAGATCAGCAAGCGTACGAGCTCACCGGCAATGAGTACGCGGTATATGGATACCAGTACCAGCCGGGCTTCGATGGCGCCGTAAGTCGCATCCTTTGTACTCATGACGCTCTCAGCCCATATTGACTGCGCTATAGTACATCACGTGGATTGCGAATGACCAGCCAGCCTGGACCCTCTATGCTGAGGGTATGGGGGCAGACCAAGCTGTTGAGATTTCTGCGCGACCCGTACCGCAAGAACCGATGGTAAACCTTGTCTCTTGCTGGCGATCATGTCGGTGGCATGACTCTGACACCTGCACTCTCACAGTACCTGCTGATGAACTTGGGCATGTCGAAGAACTTCGGATTTGTCGACATTGAGCACCTCACCTTCCCCACGTCAATGAAAGTGGACTACATCCGCGTGTACCAGGACCCGAACAACATCAACATTGGTTGCGACCCGCCGGACTTCCCGACGGCCGCGTACATAAACGAGTGCGTTATCAGTCTCTCTTCTTCCGTTCCTGTACTGACATGTGATGATCCTCGCAGGTACATCGAGGCATACACAAATCCTAACTTGACAACATGGCGCAACGATTATGGCCAGCCGTTCCCCAAGAACAAGTTGATAGACACATGCTAGTCCCACCACTCATGCCCGTCATGTCTGTGTCCGCTCCGCGTGCTGTGTCCACGCATCCACTCATTTGCACCCCGTTCGTTCCTGTCGTTCCCTGGGTCCCTCGCTCTTTTCGACCACCCTCCGCGCCGCGCCGCGCATCCGTCCGCTCTCGCACACTATCCGTGATGAGATCTTTTGCTGCTCTAGCATTCCTACCTGCATTTACATACATATAGTTATTGTTTCGGTCGTACGTAGTATTTTAGCGTCGTGTCATCGGTTGTCTTCCCTGCAGTACTTACCGTGCGGGAATGCCGAGCCAGCATGTGCATGGCATTTTGTTCGCTTCGCGCGTGAGCTTGCAGATGGCAGGAGTAGGTGAGGAATGCGATTTCGCTCACAATGGATTTAGAATTCTGGATAATATGCTCTACAAATGTGTACATCGACAGACTGCCTCAACCCGTACTCTTCACATGAGACACCTCGATCCGCTGAACGCAACACGGTGATAACCCAGAGTCTTAAGAATGACATGCTATGCACAAGTCACGAACTATGAGCTGTTGGACTGTGGCTCCGCTGATGGTGCCGACGCGCCGTCCTTCACGCCCGCATTGTGCGCGTCAAGCAGGGCCTGGAGTTTCACGAGCGTGCGCTCAAGTGTGATAATGCCGCCGCCGGTGAGACGTGGAACAGCGAGCTCGCGCTCCGCATCGGTCACCGGGCCTCCAGCACGGCTTTTCTCTATCAGAGCACGGGCGTCCGCGAGCACCTTGGCGAGCTTGCCGCGTGTGTAATAGAACCATGCGATCTCTTCCTCGAGCCCACCAAGTGGAAGCTCGAGGGCACGTCGCACGAAGCCTCGCGAGAGAACGTACGCTTTTTCACTGTACAGTCGGCTGGTCCCGGTCTGTCAGTAAGAGGGGTGCTTCGGAAAGGAAACGGACATACCTGTTGACCATTCCGTCCTCGGTACCACGGAGCTTCTCGTAAGCGGGCTCACAGAACCAGCTATATGAATGTGTCAGTAGCTGGCCACACGAGCAATAACAATTACTCACGGCTCCTTGACCAAGACAAGACCCTGAATGGAGACGAACGCTTGCAGTAGTGATGAGCGCGCAGCACTCCATGTCTCGTTCCTGTCACCGGCCCAGGTTCCGAGGATGGACAGGCAAACTTTCCCTTCCTCGTACAAATTTCTACGTATAGTGCAATTTGTCACTAATATGGAATGAGACAACTATAATTAGTACTCACGGGTTCACTATCAAAGCCAGTGTCAGTATCAAGGTGGACAGTGTAATCATTGAAATAGATGCACACCTCTGCCGTTGCCATTTGTCCAGCTGAGGAAATGCGCGATAGGAGGGGTCTGTGGGAAGTTGGAATCGAGCATCCAGTCAATAACGAATGGCGCGTCCTGATACGGGGTGTTTTCTGGCCCAATGATTAATGACCGTAGGAGATCTGTACGATCCTCATATGCCCGCACAAGGATGGAATCTACGTAAAAATGCTCAGCAGAACTGTTCGTTCAGGATATCACAGTCATACCTGGGAGGCTGCTGGCAAGCACGCGATACTCCTTGGACAATCGAGCCAGAAATTGTCTTGAGGGCTGCGCAGGTGTTGAACCGTAAAATGCGTGATCCGGTGGCGCGGACGACAGGATCTCAAAGCGCCTCCATGATGACTTCTCATCCTCGGGCTCCATAGGACTCGCGTCCTCAATTTCAGTAGCGTCCTTGGGTACGTCAGGTGAGGATGGGCGAGGCACTGACGATGAAGTTTCCGCTGCTTCATCTGTACTTGGCGGTATTGCAGAGTCCGTGACAGGTAGAGAATCCTGAGGAGAAAGTGTAGGACTGTTCGACGCCCAGTCGGCTACTTCATCGACATCCATGGGGCTGTCTTCCCCCTCGTCTTCGTCGGCTGATTCCCATTCATCTCCATCTTCGCCCACTCCTTCCACCCATTGGCCATCTTCGTCCATTTCCCATACCTCTACGTCTTCTTCACCGTCTATCAAGCTCCCCTCACCATCCGAGAGGTCATCGTTCCATGCATCCTCGAGTTGCTCGATGCCATCATGTAGTCTTGTCAGACGTTCCAATGGGAGCACCGCCGCTGTTCCATCCACGAAACAGACATCCACGGTTCCATCTAGCCGTAGCTATGCGCATATAACAATTTCGCATCAGTGACATCATCTTCGACAAACCTCGAGCACGCACCTCCATCACCTCACCGACCCAATGCAACGATGTATCGCCATACTGTGGCTTTTTGATTTTGCCTTCTTCAATAGTCGGATCCTTGCCGCGTCGGGAGGCGATACGGTTGCCGATGTCAGCCATCTCACGTCGCCACCCAGTAAGATGTCCGGTTTCCGGAATGATGCCCGGCTCATGCACCCAATCTTCAATCTCTCCTATGCGAGGCACAAGGGGTTTCTCTGCGCCATTGGTTGTCCCTTCCTTATGAACGAAGACGAAGTCACCTCGATGTACGCCGAGCCCGTCAATGGGAGCGACCGCCGACCAATCCCCGAGTCCGTGAGGGTCGAGCTCGAGCACTGAGACCAGTTCGATAGTGCCAGTGTCCGTAAACAGCACCTGGGCGGTCCGGTCGACCGCATTTACTGACTGCACTACGGCGGGTCGTTTCTGGTCTTCGCTCTTCCACAGCACATGGTCTCCTGGCCTGGTAAATGCGTGAAGCAGGAACTCGCCATGCACAGGGCTTCAGAATGGGCTTACCAACAGTCATACTCATCAGGGTTGAGATAAGGGATCGTCTCCTTAGAGTCGAGCGTTTCTTTCGTCCCGTCCTGCCATAGCACGTCGACGGTCGTGGAAGTTTCTCGTACGATGAAAGTCCGGACCTCAATGGCGGAGTTTTCTACCTCGTCTCTTCCGTGTCTTGTGACGGGCACCGGGCTGGCACGATCCTTGAGGAGCACGCGATCTCCTACTCGCAGTGCCTGCTCCGCTCGACGTCGTACAAGGGTGAGTTTGCCGAGATCTGGACCGTACCAGAATCGGGCAGGTCGCAGACGTGTTTGTGCCTCCATTGGATCGAGCTGAGAGAGCGTGGTGAGAACGGGTGCACTTGTGACCAACATCCCGATACCTACACACTGGTTGATTGCAAGCCATGCTATCGCAATTACTGTCCGCTTGACTGCGATCACGGTGTCTACGTTACTAGGACGCGTGTTACCCATGAGAAAGCCGAATAAGGTGTGAACACCGGCTGTAGGTTGTGGTAGGATGTCCTAGACGTCGAGATTAGCGGCCAGATCTGATTTGAGGGAAATTACGACTGACAGATCCTTTCTCGCCTACAGCAAGGCGAGCACTTAATTCCGGGACGCGCACGAGATTTCCATGCCCGACGTCGACGACAGCTTCGTCGAACATCTTACTGTCGTGTCAACATGAATGCTGGACCAATGCATAGAGCGATGGATTACCTCGACAACCTGAGCAATTGTCAGTAAATCTTCTAGTGAAAATGACATCTGCTTACCTGACCGACCCAGTCATCATAAATCACATAGTCCCCCATTTCTATATCGACCGCAGCATCCACCTCGTTCGTATCCTTCCATTCGGGAAGTTTCTCGCCACTTATGGCATGCTCTAAACGACCCTTCACTTTGATACTGTCGTGTGACACAGGACTGAGCAAGTCTGAGGCTGACAGACTGATAGAATCACGAACTCTGTTACGACACCTGAGCGGACGTCGTCCGTGCTTCGCTTGAGCAGATCTCCTGGTTGGAACATGCGATCCACTAATTTCAGCTTCGACTCCGACAGTATCTCGCGCTCTGGCCGAACGAAGTATGAAATACCAACTTCGCCCTGTAACCTGACATCAGCGTTCCGTAGTATGACAAGCTAACAGAGCTACGCTACCTGTTTCAGAGGACGCATCAAGGGGTCGGTATTGTCAGCTGGCGAAGGGACCTCTTCTGCATCATGCCAACATCTCTGAGGAACAGTTCGCGATCAGAGTACATCACCAACATGTTCGACTCCTCACGTACCAGAACGACGGCGTACATCTCCGGGTCATCTTTTCTCTGAACTATGTCTTCCTGATAAAACTACATGTTCTAGGTCAAGACGGAGCCATTGTGCGATGTGTTGAAGCGGACTTCACCTTGGCGGCCGCAGGCCGCTTGTGGTCGGTGGCGGCCATTATGGGATCGTAGTCTGAGGAATCGGAAGGGGCCCGAGGACGTTGTGTAGGGATGGAGATCCTCCCAGATAGAGGTCTTATAGGTGATGTGGAGGCTCGGCGGCCTGGTAATGTGTGGTAGAGGATTTGTCGGGAGGGCGTGCGGTCGTCTTGCTCGGTGTGGACAAATGTTTACTGGGCTGACATCGACGTCTTCGGCGTTCCACTCCGTTTTCTTTACGACCACCACCTGGACACGCTTATGACTTGAATCTTGTCTCACCATCCCTGTTGTTGATAAGTTACCCCGAGAGCTTCGTCGATTGAAACAATCCGACGGCTCCGCTGGATTCGAGTACAAGTGCATGGACTCTGCTCGCTCGGCTGCATCACTCGACTGTCGGACATCTCGGGACCAGCGGCGGATGGCGATGTGAGCTGTTTAACTCGCATGCTCAGTGCTATGGACGGAGGATTATCCTGCACTCGGCGGTGTTGCACCGATACCGTGCCATGTACGGGTCTGTCCGGGGCTGAAGCACCTCCACTCTCAATGTGCTAGTAGGGGCAAGCTCGGGGTCCTCTGAAATTTCGACCCGTCTACTACTGCAAGTGCGAGATATCCACTGTCGTTGCATAGCCGAAGAACTTGAGCGTCAAGAGTACGGTCGTAGTTGCGAGTTGAAGGGTATCGGGACGACGTCATTCACTGCATGACTTACATCTGCAAATTCCCGGTGGTGCTAGGTCACGGATAATAGATATAACATAAGATGGCCAAAGTGCATACACTTCACACTGGCACGACTATTCTCGATCCCTCCTGTCTGAAGTGCAGATGCGCGACGCCTGCGGCACTGATGACGGGACTTGAATCCATGCTCGTGTATCTCCCCGTATGTCCCTAGACAAAGACTTTGTATCTCATAACTTCCATTACGAAGCATCAAGCGTGCTGGACGGATAAGAAGTCTGTCCGATGAGACAGGACCTGCATCGCGACTCGCCAGCGCCTCTAGCCCGAGGAGGAGGCACCGGGCGCTTGTGACGATGAGCGCCTGCGGAGGGTCGATGTCATCGCGTGCTGCTTGTCGGACACAGGTACTTCAAGACCGCCGATGACTTGAGTTATGGAGATATCCGTTTCTGAATCTACAGCTAGGCATCTATGCCTACTACCTACCGAGTTATTGCTTCAAGTGCTCGGAGAGCTGGACTACCGTTCTCTCGTGCGGTGCAAGCAGGTATGTCCGAGGATCCGCGAGTGGCCGTCCGTCTGATTGAGCGCTGTGTCCAGGTTTGCAGGCTATTCCTGGAAACCATTAACAATGCTGTGGCATTGCAATACAAGATCGAGCTTGGCGTGGCCAGGATGGAGGATGGGCCACCCAGTCTGCTCGGTGCTGCAGATCGTCTCGCATTGCTGAAGAGGCACCAGCAAGCATGGAACACGCTGAAGTATTCCTCCATCGAGTGGATGCCCATGCTGAGAGGCGAAGTGTGGGAGCTCTACGGCGATGTCCTGGCACAGGCACGAGGATCAAAGGTACTATGCTTTTGGCAACTACCATCTGCCATCCGGGGAATCGAACACAAAGAATGGACCCTCGAGAACTTCGAATTTGTCATACGAGATTTCGGGATGGATCCTGCGCAAGATCTCTTGGTGCTCATTCAGAGTCCGCGCGCGGAGTACGTACTGAGTGCTGTCGTTCATATGTCTCAATCCTACTGACGACGGTCAATTAGCAGCGATGACCCTTACCGCATTCATCTGCGTCATTTGAGTAGCGGAGATCGTCATACACGTGCCCCGAATCCTGCCATCTTTACGCATTCACCCCATGGCTCGGAAGACTATTCGTTTACCATACAAGTTGCGGGCGATCTACTCGGCGTACTCTTCATTAATCATGGTGACGAGGATGCCGAGCTTCTTGTGTGGAACTGGAAAACAGGTGTCCGTATATGCGTAAGTGTCTACCATCTCCGTAACTTTGACTTCCCCTGATCTCCGCGACGAATTAGCGGGTAATAGGCGAGGGCGTACGATCCTTCGCTTTCCTCACCCCGCGTCACGTTTTGCTGGCTGAAACTGAATATGGCACGGAGGAAGGCGACACCCTTGGTCCCACCCTTTTTGTCATTGACGTCTTCAAACACGCCGACACCAATACGGATATCTTAGTGCAATCCGACGACCTATGCAGGTTCCGGCTGCCAGAGTTGTCTGATTTGGCTACGGACTACTCGGTCCTGATTCGTTCAGATCCAGCGCCTGGGTGGACACCTCATCCCGACTCCAAGGTCCCGTTCTACACAGGGCGGCATGATCGCTTGTTCGTGCTAACGCTCGATGTGGTCGAGACAACGATGCATCTACATGCTCTACTTATGTTCGTTCCCTCGTCTACCTTCACGTCCCGAATGGACGCATTGGCCCCCGGGGAGGAACACCGAGCCTTTGACTGGGAAGACTGGGGCCCCACTGGTACACGTTTAATTCGTGCACCACCACGGCAGACGCACGTATGGGTGTGTTATGTGTTCGGCATGAAATTCGCCTTCAAACGTATGATCAACAATAACATGGCGATATGTGTCTTGGACTTCAACTTGCTTCCCGTCAAGCGCAGACAAGCGGAGGGTCGCGACGGCATGGAACCAGGCCTGGAAGAAAGATCATACGAGAGGACACCGACGACACTCCCGGGCGGCACCGTGTTTAAGAACCCGGTTACGACGTCACTCCCGTTCCGGTCACACACGTTAATGTTCGAGGTGCCGAGCCAAGGTGGTCCCATCCCCCTCGCGGCGGTCATGCTGAGCGAGGATTCGCTGATTATGGTGGCAGATGTGAGTAGCCAAATCCACGCGAATTGAACGACACCCCTGATCTCGTGGAGTCCCCGCAGCTGCCTAACGTCCGTCAATTCGGAATAATCACGTACTAAACGCGGTGTCTGACGGCTTTCTCTTCGCCCCTGACACCCTGACATGTTGTGAGGTGCATTCTGGTCCTGAGAGGTCCCGTGTGTCAGCGAGGGAATTCGGCCATGCGGAATAGAGCTTTGGCAGCGCCTAATTGGGCTTCAGAGAGCCCGAAGCGCTATTAGGTAGAGTAGAACAGCTGCCCTACGTACGTCTTAGAAGATAGGACATATATGGAGAATCTGTACTGCTCGTCGCGTTCTGCGTGAGTATGGCTGAGGGAAGAGGGCTGCGGTGAGCACACCATTGCACACGTTCCCCGCGCGGTGTGGCGGTGCGAAGCATCGGAGGATGTTGTAAAAGGCGTCTGAGCAGGATCAGTACTGCTGCCCACGAACGCCTTGGTTGGGCGCGAGTGTCAGTGGCCGGTCGGAAGAAGATCGGAGGATGTGCTGGGCGATGCCAAGGCGCCTAGATTAGATCAGATTATCAGCGCCTGAGCGATATCTCCTCTAGTAATTTCGCGACACCCGTCTCCCGCCTGCTCAATGATCTCTTCATGACTCACGGACATATAAAATCCCTGCCCTGTCCCACCCTTCTCGACCCCTTCCCCCCTCCGCAACACCATGTTATCCTCATCTATTCGCCATGGCTCGCATAGGGCCGCCGCGACTAGCTCAAAAGCCCGCTCGGCCCAGACATTCAAGGCTTTTTACGCAGTATGCATCGCAAATACTCTACCATAGCACATCTTCTGATTTTGATTTTGGGCATTGTAGACGATCCGCCAGTTGCGCCAGTCGAACGCTGCGCCAGAAACGGACGACTTGGAGCCGCCAGACAATGTACGAGGTCGCCCAGGATGGTGGAGCATGTAAACTCACAGTGATCCTTGCGACAGGACTTCATCATGTCTATCCTCCGAGCCAACCCTTCTCTGAGAGACACTAAATCCTACCTTGCGTCATTTGGTCCCCGTCCCAAGCCTGCCCCCCGACCTGAACCCAAGCCGGATAACCCGCCCATTCCCGCGACTCAAGAGCCCATCGTGGACTCGGCGGCGCAGCCCCCCGACATACAGCAGATTCCGCGATCGCCCGTCGTCGCTTCTATTCTCAACCCGATCGTACGGCGTACCGCGCTCGTCAAGATCCAGGGCCCGTTCACCGACAGGCAGCTCGAGAGCATCGCCCGGGGAATGGTCTACCTCGAGAAGCTTGGGCTTGTCAGCGTCATCGTCATCGAAAACGACTCCTTGAGGAAGGGCGCGGACGGCGAACGAGCGGCGATGACGGAGGAGGCCATGCGGGTGGCGAATGCACTCGAGAAACAGGGTGCGAAGGCCCGACCAGTCTTTGGTTCCATCGTCCGCCTTGGTCCTAAACCTGGCGACGACAATACGCCGGAGCAGCGAGATTTCGCCGTTCCAGAAGCACATACCTTCCCCTCCGACCTCGTCCACATCCGCTCTGCGCTGCGCGCGGGTGAGATTCCCATTCTTCTGCCGCTTGCTATGGACTCGTTCTGTCGGACGACGCGCGTCGATGCAAACGACGTGATCGCAGCGCTTGCCCGCGGCATGGCCGAGGCCGCAGCTGCGGACGGGAGGCGTCAGGACGAGAATCAGGAGGCTGAGCTGTTTGACGAGATAGATCTGACGCCTCTGCGCCTTATGATCATCAACAAGGAGGGTGGTGTCCCCTCGTACGCTCGCTCGGGATTGCCACACCTGCTGATAAACCTGACCTCGGAGTTCTCCTACATCCATGACACGTTTGATCCTCAATGGCGCCAGACGCACCGAACCGCTCTCTCGAACTTGGCCCTGGCGAGCACTTGCCTCCATTACATGCCCCCGACTTCGTCTGCAGTAATGGTCTCGCACCGGTCCCCGAGCTCTCTGATCGCCAACCTCATCACGAACAAGCCCGCCGTGAGCTCCAGTCTACCGCACGCCCTCCTGCAGGGAAACCGGAAGCTCACCCCACACACGCCTACACTTCTCCGCCGGGGTCTGCCGATCCGAGTTCTGCGAACCGCCGCTGAGATCGACAAGCCCAGGCTCAAGGCGCTTCTCGAGCAATCGTTCAAGCGCACGCTCGACGAGGACGCCTTCTGGCAGCGGCTCGACCAGCACCTCGACTACGTCATCGTTGCGGGCGATTACGCCGGCGCAGCCATCGTAACGAGCGAGCCATGTCCTCCTGGATCGGGCGCCCACGGGCCCATCACGTATCTCGACAAGTTTGCCGTCCTGCCGAGCCACCAGGGCGATGGCACTGTGGACTTCCTCTGGGTCGCGCTGCACGACGAGTCGTACGGTCTCGGACTGCCCTTCTCCGCCAACCCGAACGGCGGCAAGGAAGGGAAAGGCGAGGGGCGCGACCTCGTGTGGCGCAGCCGTGCCAACAACCCGGTGAACAAGTGGTACTTCGAACGCAGCTCAGGACATGTGCGCTTTGGCGACTGGGTCTTGTTCTGGTGCGACGCGGAGAAGCGTCTCAAGACGGAGGAGGGGCGACGTGCGAATGCGGGTCTTTCGTACGTGGAAGAGTGGGAGCGTGGGCGATTGACTGTGTGGTCGGACGTCGTAATGAAGGTGCCCTCCAGCTGGAAAAAGTAATCAAATATCCACGCATATAATATCTATCATTAAGATACCGGCTTCCTGACAGTCTCTGTGCCGATCGCTTAGATTTTTATCGTCATTTGTGCAGTACTCACTAGGCTCTGTATTTCTACCGAAATTGTTGTCTTCCCCTCTTGCTATTTTTGTTCTGAGGTATCGCGTCATATAGAATCCAATGTAATCGCATTTGCACGAACGGATTGTAGCGACAAATTTTATTTGCAAGCACCGGTAGAGTGTGTTTACGGTATACAATCAGTCGATATTAACGACGCTTGGATCTCCGCGTAGGTGGGGCAGCCGGTTGCACTGTGCTGTCCAGACTCGCCGGGCCGTCATAGATCAACTGCGCAAGATCGCCCCTCCTCTTCCACGGCTGGAACTGGTGTCTACCCTGAATGACATCGTCGCACAGCTGATTCACACCAGCTATGACGCGCTCTCGAAAACGACCGATTGTCCACCGGTCTATGTTTCGGATGAGCAAGAACACCTCCAGCATGTCATTGGGCTCTTCCAGGTTCCATTCATGGAATATGCCGCTAGTTCTGCGCCTATCGCCCTTACGTCCCGGGTAGGCTGCAGATCGCACCGTCTGAGAATAGGTTCAGCTCATGCGATCATATGGCTCGAACAAAGAACCATTCTCACTGGATATGCAGCATCCGGCTTCACTGTCCACCAGTCTACGTGGGCACGGACTTTCCCCTGCGACCAGACAAGCCCGAAGATCGGTGCCTGTACATTCAGAGAATGCAGCTGGCGCACGGCCGCCGTCGTCGCCATTCTGTTCTGGCGATATGCATCTTCGAGCATATGGTGCAGCGGCTTCTTGTCCTCCCAGAACGCGCTCGCGAACTCAAAGGTTGCCGTGTCCGGCAGATTCGCACATGGTGTGCTCTGGTAGCGGAATGAAGATTCGCCACCAGCACTGCCGGAATCAGCGACATTGGGATGCGTCTTGAGTAGCTTATAAGGCGAGGTTGATGAATGCGATAGCTCGCGGATGAACCGCGTTGGAATGAAGATAGCGCCATCAGGCGACGCCGTCTTGGCATTCAGGCTCTTGATCGCCTTCAAGGTGAGAGCGTTGTCCGATAACGGCTGAGGCAGTGACATGGAGCATTGCGCGCTTGAAAATGGTACGCATTTGTTCAATTTCCACCCCGAAGGTAGTGAAGCCTACCGGTAGTCGCTCTCGTTGAGAGCAGGACTTCGAAAAACGTTGTACCTAGAGGAGCTTGAGAATAACGCAGAGCTACCAGGACAAGAACATACACATTAGCAACATAGTCGGCTTCCGACCACCTCCTGCTCGAGGACCGCATTTTCTGTAGTCGCTTCCACGCTGCATAAACGCACTGAATGTCGCTAAGGAGGTCTTGGCTGTCCTTCGCTAGCACTTTAGGCGAGAACAGTTTGGGAGATGCGTGGTAGGCATTATCAAGGAAGTCCAAAAAGTCTGCGGTGACATAAGACTTGAGGGACTGATAAGCCTCGCAAGACTTATGAAGGTCGTCAATATGGATGGTTTGCCGCGTGAATTCGGGTCGCACCTGGTCCATCCACTCGGCAGGGAGCTTTCGATGCACATTAAAGACTTTCTTGATGTCTGGCTCGAGTTCATCAGGCATATCTTTGTATGCAGCTTCCTCGCAGTGTTGATATGTGGACCATGTCTCGAAGTTCTTAACATTGCGAGCAATTCTGCCAGGTCTTAATCACTTGCTAGAAACCCAAAATGAGAAAGCTTACTCGGATGTGGAATGACAGCGAGTCTTGCGCATTCGAGTCTTTGTAATGGTAGTAGAACTCAAGGATTGCGTCATGGAATATTACTGTAACGTACGCCTTATCACAATGAGTACTGCGATATCATACCAATGAACGCACGCGTCAAAGAGGTATCGCAAGTTACAGGTCTTCGCAGAGATGGTTTCGTATAGGTCGTGAGGGTCGTCAAGAGGAGGAGGTAGCGCAGAGGGAGATGGGGGGAAGAGAGAAAGAAGGAGCGCGACTCATCAGCAAGCTTGCCGAGAAGCTGAGATCTCACACGTGACCGTGTCTCGGGAGCAATTTCGGGTCGTTCCATATGAATTGATTGGCAGGCATCTAGTTCGTAAAGGACGTTCTACGGAGTCTACAGATTCTTCGCCCAATGTTAATACCGGTAGAGTACAATTCACATTAGAAGTATTTGTCCATTAGTTTCCTAGAAGCTTCTACACCCAACTGCAAAGCTCGTCAGTTAGGGCTGTGCTCCGTTGAAAATGATTGAAGTACTCACGAATGTTGCGGCGTTAGCGGGGAATGCCTGAGGGCGGAGTTTCAGACTAGGTCAAATCGTTCGGATCGGCTACTAAACATACCCGTGCCATTGCTGGGCCCAGCCCCCTCCACAATGCCTTGACGCCATCGGTAGCAATGGTCTTCCGCGCGCAATCCATGAAGCCAGAATACGTTCCAGTCGGTGCGGATTGGATCCTGGACTTCAGAACCTAAGGAAGCATAGCGTCAGTCAACACGCTGACGAAATATACCTTCAGACATACATCGGGAGGGATAGCAATTGACCACATCGCTAGGCCAGCCGTGCCTCCTGCAATAATTACAGCCCCCAAGTTCAAATCCGACGGAGAAGAACCTGCTGGCGTGAGAAACTTCTTCGTCACCTCGTATGCCGCGAAATATCTGACAAGAAATGGTCAGAAGTGCAGTCCGGCGAATATTCATCGCGACTTACGCAGCATTGCCGGGTCCATCTCGTGCTAGTGTTGCAGTAGTGCCCCGGAAGACGCTCTTGAGGCCGCCTTCCTTGTACACATGCCTCATGACATCGAAGACGCCGTTGAACCGCGGCCCGTTCTGTCCTTGACCTTGTACCTTGATAAAATGAGCCAGAGGTTGCACAGAGACTATCAGCGCTGTACCTGCAACAATACTTTGGCACGTTCCACAGGTGCAGTAACGAGCGTCGTCGGGACCGCGGACAAGAAACCTGCTGTAGCAAGTTCAGGCACGGAGAGCTCGTTGTTCTCGCGACGCGGCGTCACAGCCAGGACAAGCTTCTTGGACATGTCATACGCCTGTCAGAGTATCGCCAGTTATGTATGCCGTTAATTTAGAGACATCGCGACATACCCAGAAAGACAGCGCGAAGATTGGGGTGACGCCCAACAAGGGCGGAACAACGCCCCGGTACAAGCTCCAGACGATGTTAGCAAGTACAATACGTGTATTTTATGGGACTTGGGTACCCCATTGCTCCGTCGCGTGCTAGGGCCTTCTTCACGACATCCATCGCGCCCGTGTAGGTTCCTTGTGGGGCAGTCTGGAGTCGTGTCTTGGTCAGGTCAAACGGATGGCCTTTATGGGTCATCAGCATCCGAACGCAAGCCTGAACTCCCTGTAAACACACCAACTAATACCGCCGCAATGCCGCCAAAACCACCAGCGAGAAATGATTTGACCGAGTCAGCCGTGGACGTCGATGCGGCATGCTGAAGTTGCGCCTCCTCCGCAGAAGATGAATCACTCTGTGCTTGGGCTGAACTTGTTGGATTCGAGCATTGTGCTGAGGTGCTCACCATTGTGCAGGTCGACTGGGAAGCAAATTCTGGAGGCCGAAGGAGAGGACTTGGCCCCAAAGTAGTGCTGCTCGGTCGACCTGGTGCTCCGAGACCGGTCGCGTATAAGCGCTCGCATAAATATTCGGCGATAACTTGTGATTCTCGCGTTATCTTATCTGTAATGCGGGGAGGGATTCTATCCCCGATCAGGTGCGGGGAAAGAGAGGAACTTGCTCAGGTGCTGTGTTCTCCCCCGGTTCGCTTCCGGTCCACATATACACATCTGGGTGCTATCCTACATATTATGTCCTAGTACTTAATAACGTCTACAGTCTACACACGTATCAAAACAAGCATCGCAGACGTGAACTATATCCATCCTGAGTTCCAGGTTACGAGTCCGACTCCTCAGAATCATGGCCGAATCCTCCGATCGGCTCATATGTCGCCTCGGTCGTGTCCCTCCGCCACACCGCACGCACACCAAGGAAGAACCCACAGATCAAAATGACTCCCCCGATGGCAACGCCGATCGGCGCGCCGTATTCGAGCCACCAGGGCGGGTAGTACGGCGCCAGCAGCCGGTCAATCTGCACGACGCCACCTGTGCCCCGCCCCGTCGTCGCGCGGCCCCATGACACGACGCGTGCCCAGTCGCGCTGGCCGTTCCGCCCCCGAGCGCCGCGAATGCCGACGACCGTGCTTTCAACTTCGTTGCCGCGGTCGAGTGTCCGGAAGATGACGTCGCCGTACACAGACTCGTCCGCGACGGTGTGCAGCGTCGTGTATGTTGCCGAGTCGTCGATAGCTAGCGGGCGGTTGTTGTTCAGCACGTCCAGGGGGTGCGGCGCGAACGCAGACCCTGCGGACGTCTGCACCGGGATGAGGTGTTGGCTGACGATCTCGCGAAGTCGCACCTCGTCCGCGTACAACGACGTGAGGTTGATCTGTTTGAACGCGTCGTCCGTGGGGCAAAGTAGGGTCCAGCCTGTGCCTACGAGGCCCATTTCCGCCCAAGGCGAACCCTCCGGCGGGGCCGTTCCATTGAGGATCCAATCGAGGCCTGCCTTCGTCATCATGGTAGTCATCGTCGAGCCCTTCGCGGCACGCACGAGCTTCCCCACCGTCAAATCAACTGATCGCGGAATCATAATATCCGTGACCTCGTGTATGACGCCTGTCGCCGTGAGCATGTCACGCGGCGAGAGCGCAGAGTGCATGTCTGCCCAGCCACCGCTTGGGCTCAGCAGGAGCACGCCTCCTTCGTCCTGCGGTTTGCGCTCCAGGTGCAAGTCAGAGCCTTCCAGAGTAGGGAATGTGCGTGCTGATCCATTCTGGAGTGCGGAGGCATACGAAACGCCGTCCAGGGTATGATGTAGTATGACGCGCTCAAGATCCGACTTTGACCCAGCGCCTAGGAGATGTGCAGAAACAAGCATTCCCAAACGCTGGAACGCAGGATTCGGCGGCAACAATAACGTTGTGCTCGGCGTCGTCTTCAAGACATCGGCAAGGTTTGTCGAAAATATCGCAGCCAGGAAAGAGGAGTATTCAAGGGAGGGCAGTGCTGTTTGTAACGGATCGCCAGGGAGTACTAGGGGTCGGGAGACGAAGTATATAATCGTATTGTCGACTTCCACTAATGCATTATCAGCATTGAAGACGCTCTCAATAACGAAGTGAAACAGACCTGGGTCGCCGATGATGCCTGCGCCGCCAAACCGCACCGTTCTAGTCTTCCCGGTCTTCTTATTCTCATCGCTGACTTCAATGTCCAACACCTGCCTTCCGCCGTTCAAGCCCGGCTCCTCCAGGGCAGTCTCAAGCAGCATGCCATCTTTAAGCTTCTTCGGCGTCCACCGACCCGGAATGAAATGGTATTGGAGAAGCTTCTTCAGCTCTTCGCTCCCACGCTCCGGCAGATCGTCGTCGCCGAAAAGCTCAATGACGTCGTCACGCGGCGCGAGGATGGTATATTGAGCCTCCGTGTCGTTGACGAGCCCCGTCAAGTTGACCGAGTGCAACATCTCGACGAAGGACGTGCAGTTCAAAACAAGCAGATATTTCTCTGGTGTGAGCGTCATTGCGTCGGGTGACAGCAGCAGGGAATCAACCGTGTGCAGCACGCCATTCGACGCATAGACGTCCCGCTCTACAACCGTGGCGGAGCCAACCTTCATGGAATGATCCTCCGAGGATTTGACGACTTCGAGCTGCGGTCCCGCGATCGTGGTAACTGCACCGACGGACGTAAGAACAAGCAAGATGCCTATATACGGTGCTACGTACGATTCTCGGCAGGCAAAATGGTGTCAGACCAGCGAACACGCTTCTGAGCCACAGCATGCATGTTCATGATCCGTATCAAGTCGTCTGTTGCAAATTTGCTTTGAAGGTATAACTTCTCGTAGGGCGGTAGGGCCTCCCATGCGGAGTCGACAGGCACAAACACAGTCAGAGGTGACGTCTCGTTCAGGAACGTGATGATTTCCGGGGTGAGAATATTAGCAAGGTACTTCAGCGAATGATGATGCATGATAACCGTGGCTGAGGTCAATCATGTGAGTATAGAACTCCTCTCCCATCGAAGTGACTGACCTAAATCAGGTGGCGGCTCGATCCACTCCCCTACCCCTAGTAGAAGTCCGTTTGAGGTGTTCACGGCCTCCTTTACGACCTTCACCCCTTGGTTCCCAGCGGCATCCACGCCGGCCCACACGCTCTCGTCCCGGTATGCCACACGGAGGCGCTGGGGCTCTCCACCAAGAGTGCCGCCGGGTATAGGCATCCAGGGTGGGTATGGCGGAGGTTCATGAGATGGCGGCTCCGTAGATGTGCGAGGGTAAAGGAGGGTCCGGTGCATCTGAGGCAGCTGCTCTGTAGGCAGCATAGTCATGGTGTAGTTGAGTAGATGATAGAACAGTTCTTGACGGAGCTGCTCCTGTATGTTATCCTTGAGCTCCGAGCTTGTGTCTGTCAAGGCCATCTGCCATAGCGAGTTGGACGAGGCATGATGTTTAATAGCGTCGTTCGTGGGCGCAAAGAACGTGCTGCCGTTCAGCCGGTTGAGTGTGGGTATCAGTCGCGCATGCTTCAGTAGAGTCAGCAGTGAAGTATAGTCCTCGTCGGCGCCGAGTGCATCGACGAGGTTGAACGACTCTGTATGTGGAGCTGAGGGCTGGAGCGGGAGCTGCGAGGCGACCGAGAGCGGCAAGAGCGCAAGTAACGCGAGCGGATAGCAGGTCCACGACCTCATCGTCCTGGAGGGTATTCCGAGACTGCAGTTTCGACGAGCGAGTAGTGTCCGTCGTCAGCTGCGCGCGCAGGAAAGGGGAGCTGCGGCAATTAGCATTGAGGCGCGAGCACCGAGGAGGTCATCTAGACATCCTCGTAGCCGCCCGCGGTGCGTGGCTCCCACGTGTCCAGAGCCGCTCTGGCGCCTGTCTCATTTCCGCGCCCAGAATATGAGCTTTGTCCTGCCGAATCACTTGAGCTTTCCCGCAAGGCTTGGGAGCTGCTTGTTGTATTACCGCAAGTAAATACATTGGCTTGCTTGTCCGGGCCAGCCCTCCACGCAGCAAGTAGCGCGGAAGCTGGGGCGACCCTGGCAGGCACTGCGACCGATCGGTGTCACGATCGCTCATCCGTGATGCAAGGCCACGTGACACGGAATCTTGTGCCACGTCCGCTCACTCTCACTCAGCCACCGCCTTCAGTCTCGTGTAGCTCTCAGTATTCCGACAGTGTGCTCGTCTCTCCAATCGCTTGATCCGCTTTCTGCACACCCACTGCACCTCTTACGATTATTGCATGCCGGACGAGCAGCAAGACGAGAAACAATGCCGCATCTGCCTCGACGGGGAGGCCCCGGAGCTGGGACGGCTCATCCGTCCGTGCTTATGCAAAGGGTCTATAAGCGTGAGGCGCAGCTGAGGAGGACTTGAGCCCACCAAGTCTGACTTTGCGTCCGTGCAGCACGTCCACGTGAAGTGCCTCCAGAGGTGGCGTACCACGTCCCCGTCTCGCACAGCCTTCTACTCCTGTCCTCAGTGCGGGTATAAGTACCATTTCGCGCGCACTCGAGCCATAGGCCTTGCCACCAACCCAAGTGAGTCCTAGTGGGCTCCCACGATACTGCTTGGTGACAAGATTCGGCCTGCAGTCGTCATAGCGGCGGTGTCTGCAGTGTTCTTCACCATCCTCGTCCTTTGCAGCTCTTTCGTCACGACATGGCTCTTGTCAGATGACGGACAGTCCGGCTTCTCGTACACCCTCTATTACTACCCAGTCGAAGTATTCAAGAGCCTCGTACGCAACGGCGTCCGCATCCTCGTTGATGACCGGATACTGGACCAGTCCGTTCTATCTAGTGGCAAGTCACGTAAACTGGCCGATCATCGACCCCGTCCCCCTTCGGGACCTCCGAGCCTTATACAGCGGTTTGTGCGCCGATTTCTTCTGGGTCTGCCCGTCGTTGGGGCAGGGTCAATCGCGCAGATGCTGCTGTCCATACCGCTTCCGGTGCACTGGATCAGATTCCGAACTCTCCGGGGTCGCGGCCGTTCCCGAGATTTGGTGGCGATCATGATTCTTGCAATCATCCTGATAGGGGTCTTGCGGTCAGTAGAGTTCATCGCCAAGCATCACAAGTTGTTAATGGATACGCGACAGAGCAATTTGGAAGGTATACCAACTAGTCGAGAAATGGACCAAACGCCTTTTATTGCGCGCTGAAAATGCAATTCTGGAGGTCGCTTGATGCTGTTCAGTCAGTTTGTTGTGCCTGGGCAATCTTTTGTAATCTTATTTCTTCTTGGTCATTTTGAAAATCCCATCGGTATGTAACATTAGTCCATAGCCCATTCAACTCGGTCATAAAGCATAATACATATGCCTACATATGTGACAACCACGATCACCAGTTGCGCCTGAGCTGACGCTTAACGTTTTCGTATATGGCCTTCGTCTCCGTTCTACTAGGCTCCAGCTCGTCCAGATACTGGTCTACTGTCTGGTCTATCCGGAAGACGGGGAACTCGCTTCGGGCCGCGGGAGACTGAGGCCGCTTGGCTTCCTCCAGCCAATCGGATAACAGTACAGCAATGTCCGAGGAGATAGCTTGCACGTTTACTTGCTCATTGAATGGTGGAATCTGCGTAGAGCGTAAGTCGCAATCCATGCGTCAATGCGAAACAATGCAGGCGCATACCTGAGACTCATACATCTCGTGGAAGATGTCCCAGACTTCGTGATATGGCACGCCACATTGCACCAGTATCCGCGGCGCCCACCCGTGAGGCACGGCGTCCTTGTTTGCTAGTCTGAAGCGCACCAAAAGAGAAGCGATGTGCCCTATAAGGAAGATGTCATGCAACCGCAAATGTCTCAGGAAGGAAGCATCGTACGGAGAGGAAACGCGCTATCTGAAGGATAGAAGCGTTGGCCGAGGGGAACAACCTTCGAAACGATTCGGTCTGCTGCTACTTGAGGGTCGAGGCCCTCTATAGCTAAAAGCAATGTCAGGACAGATCCCTTCATCGGATTTTCCGGTAACCTACCTTCCTCGAAGATCTTATTCCAGATCGGGCGCACAATGTTCTCATCACGGTGCTGGGACACATGCAGAATGAGCAGCTTGATCGTGGGCAGGTCAAACGGCTCCGCGTATTCTTGGTATAGCTATGTATCAGGTCAGCAATCGCATCCATCCATGAGAGGGAACCTATGCTCGCCTCCGTGACGGTCATGAGTCGCTTCGAGAGAAGCTTAATTCTATCGCCCACGCCATCTGGGTCGTCGATGTGTGGGTGTAAGGTGTTGTACAGCTCAAGCTGGACCTGCGCAACATCCAGCTTCTCCTCCAATTCCGTCAGGAACGCAATGGCGGACTCGTGCTTGCTCCCAACAGATACCGGATGCGATTTCGCGTTACCGACGGCGAGGGTGAGGTACTCCACCCGGCTCTCCAGAGGAAGATCGAACCTGATGCTTATGTCAGGCAAGAGACCATCCTCAAAATTGAACTTTACCGACTCTGCTGATTCCGCCAGGGCTCCTAGCACCTCAGCGGCCCTTAGAGGCTGGCAATCCTTGACATAAAATTGCCACAGCAGCTGGAACTTCTGAACGGTGACAGGCCCTCGTCGGAGATGAGCTTCCAAGTAGGCAGGTCGCATCTAAAGCCAGACTCAATGAGCGACTCCTTTAGTCAATCCATTGAAAGACATACCTCAAGCAGCTCATCAGCCATACCTCGCTGTATGAGCCAGTCATACAACGTCGAGTGAAACATCTCGTCCTCGGCGCTGAAAGCCAGCTCGTACGCGTGACTACGAACAGTCTCCGGATCATCCGTGGACAAGCTGTTCTGCCGCTTAGTATTTGCGCTGCGCTCTTCGAAGACTTCCACTGAGTCCAGAACAAGCCCATAGCAGTTCGTTCTCTTCTCGTAGAAGGTGGCTCGGGGATCGTTGTCTGGGCAGCCGGCGTGCCAGTACTCAAGACCTTGGCTGTCGGGGTCAAATGCTTGCGCGCAATGGAGGGGAAGCTCAACGGCTCCTGCGTAGGTTTGTCAGTCCGTAGGTATCCAGGGAAAGGTAGACTACGCCTGTCGCGCACCTTTTGCGTAGCTCAGTTGCTGGTAATCACCGACAATTTCACGGAGCTGGTCGAACTCTAATATTCGAGCACCCTTCATGAAAAGTCTGTTATTTTACCGTGATGAGTAGAATCAGTACAAAGGGACCATTATAACCTACCGAAGAGACTCGGAGAGCCATGTCTGGCGCTCTGTTGCATTGCGTGTTTCGACAGCTTTCCGCACGTTTTCTCGCGCCTACATACCGCTCAGACTGGGATATACCAAAGAATGACAATCGAGACCGATACCTTGTAGAGCATTACGTCATCTGTGCTGCAGAACGACCCGCAGCGCTGCTGCAGAACCTCGCTAACCGTGTCGACCTAGTGTCCTTTGTTTCAAGCAACGCTCAATGGCCATCCAATACTGCACTTACGCTGATTTGTTGACCAATTTGCTGGTTGATTACGACGTTAACCAGTGCTCGAGCTGCTGTTACACCTTTCTGGTCCGTAATGAGTTCTTCATAGGTCATGGAGGTAACAAGGTTCTGAACATCGGGCTCGCATCTGAACGGTGTGAATTCTTACACTCTTCGTAAACAAGGTAATGCTCACTCACTGTCTGACGAGTTCTCCCAACCGATGATCGCAAAGGAGAAGGACAAACGAGATCGCCTCGATTGTCCGTGCGAGCAGGGCCATGAGTTGGGACACGGAAGTTTGTTCCGCCTGTCGACATTCGAGTGAGCCATAAACGCTCAATCAGCTCAGGGTACGCGTACGCACCTTCCACGCTTCCTGCTCGCTCGCTCCGGCCGAGCGCGCACCTGCATGATCGCCAGGCGCTGAATGGAACAGGTGCGGGTTCGTATCCAGCAATTCCTTCAGCGCGAACAAATTCTTCTGGACAGTGATGAGGGTGTCGTCGGGCACGCTCGACTCATGCAAGCCATTTGGTCTGCATTGATAAAACCACGATCAATAGGCGCCCTCCGGCTCTCGATCGGAATCGCACTAACCCCACTTTTGTCAACTTAGCCTTCCAAAGCGGTCGCACGAGCCGGGCAAGATAAAGCGCAAGACCCTCTCTTCTCCCGCTGAAGATCGCCGTACCCGAACCCTCGCCTAGGAGCTGTTAGACCAATGCATTGTAGACTGCGAATGATGAGAAACGTACTAGTCCCGTATGTGACGCGTTCAGCCCACATAGGGCGTTCACCGAAGTCGTAGAATGCCTGCTTTGCGACCGCGGCGAGTTCCGGGCTTACGGTGGTGATCGTACCGACTGCGCTCTGCCCTCCAACGTCGAGGAATGTGTTGCCACTCGCGATTGCCAGTAGCATAGCGCACGTCTGGTCGCGTCCGAAGCTGAACCGACTCAGCGAAGTAGCGAGAAAGAATTGAGCGACAATCTCACCTGTCACGGAATTCGATCAATGGTTGTGCATTACCTTCCGCCTGGAACTCCTCGATGACATCCTTTAAATAGTCCAACGCTCTTCTCTTGACCAGGAACGTCAGTCCAACATTAGTGAGGATCATGAACTGTCGCGCCGGTTCAGAGAACTGGTTAGCAAGCTCGTTGATTACATTCGGCGAAGGGGTGTTCGGAGGGTTCAAAGATGCAGGTGAGGTGACCTGGGGTACCGGCGCCATCGCCCATGTCCGTCCGGGTATGGATAAAATAGTAGCATACTCCGTAAGCGGTGGACGACTAGGACCGGCCACTGCGCCAAACGAATTTTGATATTGCGGCGGTGGCTGGTGCACTGGTGGCCCGTGTAGCTGTCCGAGTGAGCCAATCTTCGTCAGATCGGGGGCTAGGCAGAGAATATAGTCTGTGCCGTCCAGATCGCCTGGCTGAGCAGCAATTGTCAAACCAGCGTCGCGGCAAGAGTTCTCTAGCTTAGACATGATATACGGCCTTGAGGGGGTTGATGGGGTGGACTGTGAGAGCCCGTAGCCAATAGGAGTAGCGTGATATGGATTTGACTGCTCGTCAGGATGCAGCACGTTCGAAGGAGGTAATCGGACATGCAGGAGCTGCAGCGGTCGCGTCACGCCCGTGCCACCGCCACCGTACCCGTAGACAGAGGGTACATTCGACGGCGCGAAATATAAGCCTGCGCCGTTTGAAGTCATCGCCATGAGCTGAATGTCAGAGCGAGATTCGGTAGGGCTGACGACGTGCAGCGAAATGATCTGGAAATTTTGAGGAGCAAGTGCAGGAGATCCGGGTGCCTTGTCCGAAGCGGCCTTGTATATGTTGGACACCGTCTGAACATGCTGTATGTTCTTGTCGGTGGTTGGTTTGTAGACTGCTATTGCATTCCTTGAACTCAGAGTGTAGAAGCATCCTCTTGGGTGGTCCGCAACAACAGTCATAATGCGATCTACGTGAAGGTCAATACACGCACAACGGCTAGGTACACTGTAATATCACCTTCCGACTTAGGACCACCCAGACGAGGTATCAGACTTTGCACAGTGCCCAAAGAATGGTTAATGAGCTGCACTCTCTTGCCAAACCAGCCCTCCTTCTCCTGATAGTGCAATTCGTATAAACATCCGTCTTGCACGCCGCACATGAAGATACGTCCGTCTTGTGTCCCAATCACAGAAGTCATCTCGACGTCGGAAGAAATGGTCATGTCAGTCGCATACAGCTTGATCTCCTTGCGCGTCCGATTGTTGACTGTTGTCACAGGCGTCGCAGAGACACCAATAAGAAGAACGGATACTGGTGTACAAATGACCAGTAACGACGTGATTTCGTCGATGAACACGCCTGGTTTGGGTTTGACGAGAGCGACATGTGTGATTACGTCCGGCTGGTCGACAAATGAACTCAGTTCTTGACTGTGGCTCAAAATGAGTCAATGTAAGCTAAAGTCTACAACGCACGTACCCTTCGACGTAATCCCAAAGGAATAGGTTATGGTCAATTGTGATCCATACGCGCTCAATTTCGGGCATTAGTCCCATGTGTGTCGTGACACTTGTGGCTACAGCACAATTAGCTCTAGTATAGGAGTCTACCATAATAGCACGCACTGTTGTAATACTGAAACAGCCCTTCCGGGATGCCGATCAACCTTCTCTTCTGAAACGGAACGCGGTAGTCGTCGGGGAATACGCTGTATGATGCCGACGATTGCATACCAGCTGCTCAAGTCAAAATCTCAGAAATTTCTCAAGGGATATCACGCATAACGTCACATACGTATGCTCAGCATCTCCCCAAGATCCGGGATGGCTTGGGCATCCTTGGTGAACTGTTCCTGCAGCACATGGCTAGCATTCTGCAGCGCAGGTAGGTCGAGAACGGGCACCGGTTTTGGTGCCCCCTGCATCAGCTTACTCTTGCCGTTCACTGATGCAGTGGGGCCGGATGTGGACTGCGAGAAACCATGGAAGGTCGCCATTGCATGGAGGGTGTGGCGCAGGCAAGATGGCAAGACTCGGACGCGTGCGCGCTTGCCACCATAGTCGACGCGACTTTTTGTCCACAGATTTCCCACGGCTCATCTTGAACATCACGCGTCGAGCGACGAGCCGCCCGAGCCACATCGCCCTGGGGCAGCCGGCCATCTCTCGCTTGTACTGATACCACCACATTGTTCTATTCCAGCCCATCTCGGGCTTCTTTTCACTTTATAGGGAGCATATTACCTCTCCACTCTCCACCACACTCAACCTGACGCGTTGGAGATGAAGAACGGCGGGACCAATCTACACACGACGATACAAGAGTCGATCTTGGCCTTAATCAGTCACCAGCACTTTAACGCTGCTTTACCTCCGTTGACCGACGCTACGTGGGCAGCGATATTGACCCCCTCACCTACCAGGGACATGCATAATGAGCGCTTGGAGTTCCTCGGAGATGCACTCATGTACGCCACAATTGGACGGCTACTACTCGCGCAGATTCCTGACGGATCACCTCATCTGTATACCGTGCGTCGTAATCCGATGTATCACACCGATGCGGCACTCAATTTGTGTGAAGTGTATCCGAGGCGCTCTGCACTCTAATCGAACGTTCTCTCGCTTGGCAGAAAAGCTAGACATACTGGCTGTCAGTGATTCTGTACTCAAGGCTCTGACTTTGAGAACTTTCGGCGAGGGCAATCCCGCACGGTTGAAGAACAAACCGGAGACCAAGGCGACTGCGGACCTGTTTGAGACGATCATAGCTGCTTACTACTTGGATCGTGGTTTTGAAGCTCTTTGCGAGTGGGTGAACGACATCTATACGCCCTTGATCGACGCCGCAAACGCGGCATTTTGTGCAAGGTAGGCCGAGTATATTACTATAGCCACTCTGCCAACGGTAACCTGTCGTAAGCCGAGGATATCCCACCCTCCCGCAACCTCCCAAACGCAAGCTTAGCGGCCGATCTCAACGCGTTGCTACATATGTGGCTCTGGGCACGACCAACATATATCACGGGTCCTTACCTATAGATCACCGGCTGCGAGCTCCTCTAATGTCCCGCCGCTCTGACCCTGGCCCTGGTTCATCTACTCAAGGTGATCGCAGCTCAATCCGTGTCCAAAGCACATTCTAATTCCTGTGGACAGTCAAAAAGCGTCCAGTTACCCCGATTGATTTGTGCAATGATTCTCCCGGTCCAGCAGAGGATAATGGACCTCGACTTCCTCTCCGATTAAATGGACAGCAAGACGTTATCGATCTCACCAAAGAGGAGGACTACAGCGAAAACGAATCTGCCATGCGTTCTCTCGTTTCCCGCCGCGTCAAGCGCGCCAATGACGCCCGAAATCCACTTGGTCACGTCAAAGAGAATCGTCACAGCTCAGTTCGTGCTAGTCGGGGCGTAGAGGAGCATCAAAGTAACGACGATGACGATAGTGACGGCAGCGACGACGACGACGACGACGACAGTCTCTATGCTGTCGGAGCTCAGGCACGACTGCATCCACTCCGCGCATACTGGGAACGCAGGGACCAGGAGAATCCAAGTCTAGAAGCGGATGACTCTGGCATGTCCGGCGAGGAGAGCGAACTGGAGCGCATGCTCACTGGAGGCGCGGATTCAGTCTCGGATGACACGCTCTCAGACATGGATGTGGATTACTCCGACGACGACGCGGACCTATATCTGCCCGTGAGGTCAACATCCAAGCTTGGACCTATATCTTATCGCATGGATCGACGTTCTTAGACAAGCTACCAAGCATTGTCACCTTCTATCCTTCTTTCCTCTTCTAGGATCCATGCTGCACCGTTCCCTGGATGGCTGTTTATGGAGACGGGTATGGATATGCATGATACGGATATAGGGAGCACAGATACCTTCATTACTAGCGACACTGTCTCTTCGCAGCCTTACGGACTTCGATATGTACCAGAGTAGCCACAGTCATAACATTTTCGCGATTGCATGCAACCTTGCGGAACCTTTCTTTCGATCGTGTTTGATGGGAAACACGTGATAAACGCGTGATCGCGACGCGTCGCGAGGCCATTTCGAGTTCAACTCTTTGCCACCGACTACGTCGACTGCCAATAACCCACTCTTTCGTCTATTAGATACTGCCGCCTATCATAAAATGCCTACGAAGCAAGCACCCACTCGCCAGGCTATTACTTTGAAGGGATCGACAAATCTTGTCACGGAATTCTTCAAATATGCTGCCAACACGTCCGTTTAGTCTGGAAGCTCGCTGATTTCACGTCAATTGCTCTGCTCACTACCTGACCGGATGCAGGATTCTCTTCCAACGCGGAGTATATCCTGCAGACGACTTTCATATGGTCAAGAAGTATGGACAAACTGTACTGGTTACCCAAGACCTTGCACTTGAGAACTATCTCGACAAGTATGTCCACCTTTTGCCTTCACTGCTGAAACGCGATCTGAGTTGTCATCTCTGAAGGATTCTGAAGCAAGTCAACAGTATGTTCTTTGACGAATAGAGCGCGTTCTGCGTCTAACAGAAGCATCACATCAGAATGGCTCCTTACGGGCTCTGTTACACAGCTAGTTCTGGCCATCATATCAAAAGACAGTCGGACGTCGCTTGAACGATGGGTATTTGATGTCAATCTCGTTGAACAGCCTTCAGGGCAATCCGAGCCGTGCGTTCATCTTCTCTCATGCGAGCGAGATTCTCCGCTGAAGCCGCGTGTGACATTGCCAGGGCACCAGCCAAGCCGGAGGCCGAGATCCAGGCAGAGATTCGCAACATTCTCAAGCAAATTGTCTCCACGGTTACCTTCCTCCCCGTCATTGATGAACCGACTGTATTCAACATTCTTGCATACACCTCCGAATCCGCGGACGTTCCAGCAGATGAGTGGGTAGATACCGATCCACTCGCGATCGAAGCGGGGAAGAGCCAACAAGTGAAACTCAGAAGTTTCAGCACCGACGTGCATCGAATCGAGGCTATGGTGGCGTATCGATATGACGGGTAAAGATGGTAGCAACAAGCCACTGATATCTGTTGCATCTGTTATATACCCGCGTCTCATAGCTATCTGTCTGCTTGTTAGGGAACTGTACTGCTCTTATTAGGACCGAGAGCGTTGGTTCGAGGCGCTATGCACGCCGTTGACTGATGGGTTCCTGTCGAGATGTCTGCTGCCCGTGATGAAAGGCTGTGAGACAAACAACGTCGGCCAATGGCGGGGGGCAGAGATGCAAGGGCGCTGTCGCACTCTGCGTGTTCCCGCGCGATGAGTTCCGACTTGTCAATTGAGCGGACGTCTGTAACGATGCCAAGGACCCATGGAATGGGATATTTGTAGCTTGAGACGGAGACGGAAGTGATGCCTGGAATGGACGAGTGGGGCCGGTTGTGCGTCAGGATTGCCATGGACACCGATGGACGTGGCCGGTGGGTCGACTTGGGCTTTACCCTCCCAGGCTCATTAGCCACCCAACTCTCTTCTCTCCCTTTCCCTACCCCGTCCACTCCCCGCCTTCCTCTCCTTTTGATCTTTTGTCTGGCCGGACCCGGACGTCCTTCTTTTGCTATCCTAACTTTGGCTTTTGGCGGTCCGAGACCACTGTAATTGCGCGTGACAATATGGGCGAGTCCTGGTTCCGCCGCGAGTTCCTCAACCCGAGGCGGGCGATCTTCAACGTGGTTTTCTATGGTGTGCAGCTCTTCTTGTTCGGTTATGGATGGTACAGTCAGGTTTGTCGCAGTCCCGTGTAAGAATGAATTGGTGCTGAGTATGAGTGCAGGAAACGAACAAGAAGCTGTCCGCCTTGAATGGTCTCAAGTGGTCTGTCTGGACTTCCCGAGGAGCTGGTCTCGTCCTCGCCTTCGATGGAGGCATGATCCTTGTGCCCATGTTGCGGAACATCATTCGTGTTGTTCGCCCCAAGTTGGCCTGGCTCTTCCCTGCGGACGAAAACATCTGGTTCCACAGGCAGGTCGCCTACTCCATGGCTTTCTGGGCCATGGTGCACACTACCGCGCACTACGTCAACTTTTTCAACGTCGAGCGCACCCGTACGTGTACATGTATATGATCTTGGTACTGTGCTTACTCAACATCATGATGCAGAGGTTCGGCCGGAGATTGCGCTTGATATCCACTACACTCAAGCCGGTGGTATCACGGGCCACTTCATGCTTCTCATCATGGTCCTAATGTACACCACCGCCCATCACAAGATCCGCAACCAGTGCTTCGAAGCTTTCTGGTACACTCACCATCTGGCGTTTTTCTTCATGATCGGTCTGTACTCGCACGCCACTGGATGCTTCGTCCGCGACTCGGCTGGACCTGACTACACCTACACATTCCCCTTCTACTCCACCGAGCACTGTCTTGGATACGAGAGCTGGCGTTTCACGATCTGGCCAGGAATAATCTACTTCGGAGAAAGAGTTTGGAGGGAAATCAGGGCCAGGCGTGCTACCCGCCTGTCCAAGGTCTTGGTGCACCCTAGCGGTGCGTATGTGTTCGCCAATGTTGTAGCAATTCTAAACTACGTAACAGGTGCCATGGAACTCCGTATCGTGAAGCCGAGCTTCAAGTACGTCCCTGGACAGTGGTTGTTCATCCAAGTCCCGGATGTCTCCGGGTGGCAGTGGCACCCCGTAAGTACCGAGAATGTCATCATGCAAAATACTTTTACTAACAATGAGCCAGTTCACGATCACGTCCGCTCCCGAAGATCCTTACGTCTCTGTTCACATTCGTCAGGTCGGTGACTGGACACAAGGTCTGGGTGAACGCGTTGGTGCCGGCCCCTCCGTCGTTGCCGCCATGACGCAAGCTGCCATGAAGGGCACTGAGAAGGATGATTCTGTCTACGGAATCCGTGGTGACTTTGTCGAGCTCGATCCCTCTTCCGACTCCCGCCCGCTGCCTGCAGTCCGGATTGACGGCCCGTATGGTGCTCCCGCGGAGGATGTGTTCAACTGCGAGGTTGCCGTCTTGATCGGTGCTGGTATTGGTTAGTTTTTCTTTGTCGTGTCGATTCAAAGAGGTTGTTCGCTTAATGTGGACGTTTTCGCCAGGTGTCACTCCTTTCGCGTCTATTCTTAAGCACATCTGGTACCGTCAGAAGAAGGGCACTCTTGGCTCTCTCAAGCGCGTTGAATTCTTTTGGGTAGTCCGTGACGCGCCGTCTTTCGGTTGGTTCCAGACGCTGCTGCAGGAGGTGGAAGCTGCTCAGGCTGACCGTGGGTACCCTGATTCAGTTGTATTTGAACAATACTGACTGCGCCCTCTAGCGAACTTCCTCCGCATCAACATCTACCTGACGCAGAAGATCGGAGAAGACATGCTCTGGAACATCGCTGTCAACGATGCTGGTGCTGAATACGACCCACTTACCCTTCTTCGCACCCGCACTATGTTCGGCCGGCCTGACTGGAAGAGTATCTACCTGCGCATGCGGACTGCCATTGAGACTGGTCAATATCTGCCTGGCACCAACGCTCAGCTCAAGACTAAAGTCGGCGTAAGTTGTCAATCATTGTTGTCTTCCGTCATGCCTTTTGACTCTCAAACATCTTTGCAGACGTACTTCTGCGGACCGGGAGTACTTGCCAAGTCCATCAAGGAAGCGTGCCAGAACGCGCAATCCACGAACGTCACGTTCCCGTTCGCCAAGGTATGTTCTAAGAATATCCTTCCCTTGGTAAACCCTAATGCGCCGAGTACAGGAACACTTCTGATCGCTTGCGGTATATCAATCGGGGATTCCTGTTGTCATCGTCCAGTGCTTGAGATAGTTCCCTAGCTATATCTATTATCTCCTGTACCGCATAGCCTCTTGTTTCGATAAAGTCGTTTTTGATGTTAGCAACAGTTGCCAACTCTTATTCGGGATGACATCGCCAGGCAACATCGCAACCGTCGAGCGGTTAAATAACTCGATCTATCACATTTCACCAGTGTGTCGATACTTTCAAATTCTTTCTCACGGTGGCTGGTTTGTACTCCGACACGTGCAATATCAACTTGGTCCGAAGCTAGCAGCACTAAGCTCTACCATACCCTCCTCCTGGGACGATTGGCCAGTGCCTTAAATGGAGAAGGCACGCCAGATATTGAAGGATGTCTTCGGATTTGACTCGTTTCGGCTCTTGCAAGAGGAAGTGAGTATTTATGTCGAATTCCTGCACTTGTGCATTATGTGAAGTATACGGCGATTCGTCTTAGGCCATCACGAGGTTGCTAGTTCACAATGAGAATGCACTCGTTTTATTCCCCACAGGCGGTCAGTCATCGCTTTTCTTCTGGGCTCCACGTGTGTCCCGCGTTTCACGAGTTGCTCCTTTCAGGTGGCAAGAGTTTGACATACCAAGTACCTGCGCTCTGTCTGGACGTGCGACCAATCAATTAGCTGGATTATCTCGCCATTAAAAAATGTCTTTAGGGTTTAACGCTTGTCATTTCGCCTCTGATTGCCCTCATGAAGGATCAAGTCGACGCGCTCGTGCGGCGAGGCGTAAAGGCTGCCAATTTGGACAGCACTCTCACTGCTGATAGAGCCGCATGGGTCAAGAGCGAAGTTCTTTCTGGTGCCTTGAAGATTCTCTATGTTGCTCCCGAAAGGCAAGTATTCTCTCTCGACCAACCTCCGGCTTTCCAGGCCAGGTGAAACTCAACGATATCTATCAGGTTGAATAACGAATCATTCATTGCGCTGATGAAACGCGTGAAGATCTCACTCTTGGCTATAGATGAAGCCCATTGCATTTCACAGGTATAGTCTTTCGCGTAATGCTCGCAGCAACTATTCCCAAGTCGTAATTTTCTTAGTGGGGCGCCAGCTTTCGCCCAGAATACCTGAAGATTGCTAGGTTTGCAGAAGAAATGGATGTGGAGCGCGTGCTGTGTCTCACCGCTACCGCTACGGAGAGCGTCGCGAAGGACATTTGTACGAGCTTTTACATTGACCAGAAGGATGGCGTCTTCAAGACTCCAGTGTATCGCCCTAAGTGAGTATTAACCTACAGTTCGGTCAATGCTCACTGAGATTGCTTAATCTTTATCAGTCTTTCCTTCAAAGTGGAAGTCGCCAGCAACCTCGATGAGAAGCTGGACCGGATCATACCAATGTTAAAGGCTCGCACTGGACCCGTCATCATATACTGTACATTGCAGAAGGACGCAATGGAGGTTGCAAACCATTTGGATCCACATAACCTTGATCCTATGGTGTATCATGCCGGGTTACCTAGTGAAGAACGAGAAAGAATCCAGGTCGCATTCATGGAGTCAGAGAAAGGCATTGTCTGCGCCACGATCGCGTTCGGCATGGGTATTGATAAAGGTGCGTTTTGAAGTGACATCTACATGTATGTTCTTACCGATACCCGTCGCAGCCGATATACGATCAGTAAGTGACCCGCATTTGTGCCCCCCTCACGTCTCTGGACATTGCCACTAGGTCATTCACCTTCACATGCCCAAGACGTTCGAAAACTACAGCCAGGAAGTTGGCAGGGCAGGAAGAGATGGCAAACCATCCACTTGCTTAATGTTCTTGTCGGCTGCAGATATCCCTGTTCTCGAAGGCTTCGCGCGCGGTGACACGTGCTCTAAGAGAGATATAGAGCTATGGATACAAGAAGTCGCTTTGAAAGAGCCTGCTACGGATGGAACAATATACTTCAATCATTATGAACAATCCAAGACGTACGTAATTTCGGACTGTCCTAGAGACGGCAACAACTCCGCTTCATACTTATCCTAACATATCTTGCTTTATGGCGATAAATTGTAGGTACGACATCAGGGTACGTGCATCATTTGCACTCGACTTAGCCTCGGCTAAGCTGTTCATACTCACAGGCGAACGTCCTTAATCTATGTTATGCTCAGCTTGAGCTAGACTATAACTATATCAGGGCAATAACCCCTTTCTTCTCTTTTTACGACATCTCTGCCAGCAGCAAAGGCATGCAAGCCATCTTGACGGACAACTCCGAAGCGGCACAGATTATCAGAAGATACTGGAGACCCAAGGGAGGAGGATATCAGGTAGATCTATTTCCTTTTAAATTGAACGTTCATGAGTTGATTCCCATTCAGATAGACGTCGTAAATGCTGCAGAATGGGGTAAAGTTGATCGTGTGGAGTTGGCCCGAACGATCAGCGGGTGGGAGATGGACGGTAAGTTCCCAAATGTAGGAAGGTTCATGAGAGTATTTATCGATGATCCTCTGAATAGGTCATATAACATCCAAAGCAACCCAGATCAGAGCGGTACGTCAGCGATAGTCTCAGAGGATGACAAACTCATGAAATTCGTTTTGCTAGCGCTACCTGGTAATCAATCCCATGCCTAAGACGACCGATAGCATCAAAGAGCTGGCGGACAAGATATACCAGCGAATGCTTGCGCGCGAGGAAGAGGCTGTACAGAAGTTGCGGCAAGTCATTGACTTCGCAACGGGAGATGATTGTACGCATCAAGACGATTTTGATCTATCGAAAATTCTGCCCACTAACGGCACCCGAGTCAGGTCTCGCTCATGCACTAGCTACATACTTCGGGAATCCGGATGCTGTCCCGGAAGGAATGTGCGGACAATGTCAATTCTGTGCCACGGGATCTGGAGTCGACTTCAACACGGAAGTAAGCGCCGTCGCCGACTCTGGGCGAATCCAGCACATCCTGCAAGCATGTCCGGAGCGGGATGATCCTCGTCTCCTAGCTAGAATGGCTTTCGGGATTACTTCTCCACGACTCACTGCAGGAAAATGGTCGACTTCTCATCCGCTGTTCGGCAGCATGGTAGATGTCGATTTCAACGCTCTCGTCGCGGCCTTTGACACGGAGTGCGCGAAGGCAGGATATATGAGGAGCACGACTTCGGTGGTCGCCACTGCCCCAAGGACAGCCCAGAAGCGGTCGTATACTCAGTCCAGAAGCTCAGATACCCCGCGCGGCAGCTATAGCAAACGGGCTCGGGGAAGACGATGAACTTGGTCTTCCGTCGCGCAGGTCGCGACGTAGACTTCCAAACGGGCAGATTCAGGGTTTCTAGATGAAACACTATTCGTGTTTTGTATAATGTTTTTGTTGTGTTATATTCAAATTCGATGAGATAGATGAGGCTAGTGAACAAAATCATTAATGTTAGAGTAGACAATAAGTGCAGCCACCACAGCGGTCCGCCTGAACGTGGAGGAGACCGTGGATGAAGAGATGGCGGATGAAGTGCCCGGGGCCTGTAGGTTTTGAGCACAGCCCTGCATGTAGCATAGACATCCTGAGCTTTCTCCAACTTGTCTGCGAGAGGTTCGGAACGGAAGCGGAGAGTAGTGGTGGCCTCAGACTGAGTCCTGCGACTGCCTGCGTGACTGTCGCGAGTCCGCGACGCGTCTGGTCACGCTTGCGCGAGCACGCGCCAGCGCTTGTACGTCCAACGCTAGCCTTACCGAACCTACAATCCCTATGCTCTTTCAAGTCTTGGACATCTAGGTCTATTCCTGCTAAGTTCTGACTGACCCGTCATTATGTCTGCTGCAACCCCTGCTGCGTCTACACCCGAGGGTGTCTCTCCATCAGCTGCTAACACATCATCCGACCCAAACTATAATGCTTCGGCAATTGACAGACTTGTCCTAGATTATCTGCGAGCCAGAGGTCTCAGAGGGGCGGAAGAGGCGCTAAGGGAATCCATAGGGACATCTGCAGAGGACAAAGACTCGGGAAAGGTACCCGAATCATCGGCCTCTACGTCCACGATTCCCGCAGATGAACTGGTCAAGAAGTTGGCTGTCTTCGCTCCAAAACAAACGAAACCAGGAGAGAATGCGCTCAAAGACTCTTCAAGTGTCCTGCAAGAACTTGCAGCAATGGGTAACACCACGAACATTCAGAATCTCATCGCAAGCATACCATCCATAGGTGCCGAAGAGATTCTCTCCCTCGATCCGACCGACAAACATGAAGGCTTTCGGGAACTTGAGGCGTGGGTGGAGGGGTCATTAGAAATGTATAAGGTGAGTCTATCGCTTTCTATACGATGAATCTGACGTTGAAGTCCACACAGCCAGAGTTCCGACCGATCTTATTCCCCATTTTTTGCCATTTCTACCTCGACCTTGTACAGCACGGTTTCAAGGATGCAGGTATGTGTTTCGAACAGCCCGTGTCACTCATATCTTGTGAATGCTTATGTATATGTACTATAGCCCTTGATTTCCATGCAACATTCTCGCCATCTCTTGCCCCAGTACACCATACCACTATCCATCATCTATCCACGATACTTCTCCCCATACACGTACAGACTGATGAAGTTGCTCAACGATTTCGGAACGAAAAATATACGATTCGCATGAGCCGGTCCGGATTCGGCCTCCTCGTGGGCTGGTTAACAGAAGGCATTGGTGGCGAGGCAACTGGAGGAGGGGAGGGATTCTCAGGAGAGAAAGGGAAAAGGGGGAGGGCGGCGATAATGCGAGTTGTCAACAATCATCTTCGATTTGACGGTGAATATAAGGATCTCCTCCCCGGTCGGAGACCGTCTATTCATGATCATCTGCAGTGACGTCCTCGCCGACCACATCGGTCTCTCCAAATGCATGGGAGGAATCCACTGGCTTTCTGACTTCAGTTACCCCTCAGGCAAATGGGTCGACACTCATTGATCCGCAAGCGTTCAATACGTCACGAGGCGAACTGAAGCTGGGTCCTGCACCACTGTCTGAGGAGCTGCGCACAGAAACTGAACGACTGCTGCGAGAGCAGGCTATGGTCGATCGCGACCCTAGTGCCCAATATGATTTACATTATGCCCGTCAGACAACTGTACCGGGTCTGGTCTCGCCCTCGCTCTCTGATCTACCACCGCATCCACCGACATTCAAGACAGTTGATATCAAGCGTGAGGTTGAGAAAGTACGGGATGCTCGCAAGCGGATACGCCTAGAACCTTCCGCCCTCGCCAATGTTAACCTGAATACGCCTCAAGGAGCAGCTGCAAGATCGCGCGCATTACCAAGTATATGCTGCTATACACTGCATGATGCCGGCGAGGGGTATGTATTATGTGTTCGCGCCGCGTTTGGATGGCTGACGATCTTGGTCACCAGAGCGCCATGCTGCACCTTCTCGCAAGACACATCTCTGATGGCTGCTGGCTTCTCCGAGAGCTACATACGACTATGGAGTCTCAAAGGCGAGAAGCTGAAGGGCTACAGGAGTGACTTTCAGTCGAGCTCTATACGAGATGGTGAGTATAAACACGGCGTATACCCAGGGTTCTCGCTCACATCTACTTATAGCATCATCTCTGAAGAAGATACGCGAGAAGGGTGGATCGACAACACGCAAGCTCATCGGGCACAGCGGCCCAGTCTATTCAGTAGCTTTCGACCCAATAGGCGGTTCTGCTGCCCCACCAAGGTACCTCCTATCGGCCTCGGCAGATGCCACAACACGGTTATGGTCGCTGGATACCATGACAAATGTCGCAGCATACCGAGGGCACCAGAATCCGATATGGGACGTCCAATGGAGTCCGATGGGCATTTACTTCGCGACCGCAAGTCGAGATCGGACGGCACGGTTGTGGTCAACTGACCGGACATCAGCATTGAGGGTCTACGCGGGGCATTTGGGAGATGTCGATGTCAGCCCTCCCTTTTGACTCAACCAGGCGAATGCGATGTGCTGACAACATGGTACAGTGTGTTCAGTTCCACCCGAATTCGTTGTACCTTGCGACAGGCTCAAGTGACTGGACTGCGAGGCTGTGGGACGTCCAACGCGGCTCGTGTGTGCGGGTGTTCACAGGACATCAAGGCATTGTCTCCACCTTGGCGTTCAGCCCGGATGGCCGCTATCTGGCGACGGCAGGTACGGAACCTCACTCACTGGCATTCTTTCTACATCTCACCCGATCACCACAGGCGAGGACCTCGCTATCAATCTGTGGGACCTTGGCTCAGGCAAGCGAGTCAAGAAAATGACAGGGCATACGGCATCGGTGTACTCGCTCGCATTCAGCGCCGAGTCGTCAATGCTAGTCAGTGGCGGGGCCGACTGGACTGTGCGTTGCTGGGACGTGAAAAGCTCTAGCAGCTCTCCTTCCAAAGCTCGGGAGAATGGAAACCATACGAATGGCGCGGGTGCAGCTGCTCCAGAAAACGGCGACCGCAAAGAAGATAGCCTTGAAACGTGTGCTATATTTGCTCAGATTTGGTTCGCAATGCTGATCATGGTTGCAGCACCGATCTCCTTGCCACGTTCCCTACGAAGCGAACACCCATCATTGACGTGCAGTTCACGTCTCGCAACCTGTGTCTTGTTGCAGGGCCTTACCTGTCACCTGAGTCTCGATGATTGTTGTCCTCTTTGCTATCCTCTAATTTATTACCTTTCTCAGCGAGTTCTGTGAAATAATGTGTTTACATATCCAATACATTATACTACGGGGCAACTCAGAGCTTCCTATTGCAAGCCCAGCACGCTCCTATCTTTTCCATAAGCTCCTTGTCAGTCATTTGATCCACAAAAGCGATCCCGCAAAGCATCCACGCGCTCTGTGCATCTTCAAGAGAGATATTGAACAGCGTTTTGATCGCTCCCAAACGGAATTGCATGTCAACCCCAGTCCCAGCCATGTCCTCGCGGTAGCTCGAGATCCTGCGCAACTTCTGAATGTCGAGTCCGCTGTTCAGGAAGGCCGTGATTCTAGTGAACGGATCGGTCGTCGGGGTATTGGAGTCCTGGCTAGTGTTCGAATCAACGGAGCCCTGCGATGCTCCGATGTCATCGCCGTTCTCTGCAACCTGGGAATAGGCGACCTGAGAGTAGGTGGCCTGGGAGGACGCTTGACTTGAACTATGCTCTGTACTGCTGGACTCCTGCGTCCCAGAGGGAACGAATTCCCCGTCTTCTTCGTCTCGCTGTGTTAGGTATGGTGAGCTGGCTGCTTTGCTCTAGATGAACTATCACATACCTTTCTCTCCTGCGAAGCGAGAAACCTGTCGTCTTCGGGTAATTCGTGGCGGAGTGCGTCTCCGTCGTGTACACTTTCGCATATACTCTGGGAGTATCGCTCACTTTCCTGGGAACTGGGGACAACTTCGTCCATGTTGTGATGAGGAGGATATGGTGTGGTGAACTTGGGGGATTGTCCCTTCTCAGCGGAATCCGAGACTATTTATGCGTTTTGTACGTGGCTTAATTTGCAGTGCCACTGATGCCCCCATTGTCCGAAGGTACTGTGGCCTGGCGAGATCTCCTGCTACGCGATATCATTAAACCACATGACCGCCAGACTCGATAAGCCACTTCATTGATACATACCGGTAGCCTGCTGTCGGGATGGCTTCCGGTGCTGGACAAAGTTCTTGGCGGTCCAGTTTAGTACAGAATCAAAAGATACGTACGGTGTCTGTAGACTGTCGCGTACGGCAGAACTGGCACGCGAATTCGAGAATTCGTTACATCACCATTTTCTACCGCTACAAGCTGCAATTTACGGGATTGTGGCCATCTGAATGCGTTTGCTCGGCCTCAGAGTTTACGTCGAGGACTCTCACAGCCATGAATATAATGCTGGCCTCGAGGCGCGGCGTCGGGCCTGAAGCGTGCCACAGCACTGGCACCATACATGTACAGGCGGGGCACGTGAAGGGTGGCTTACAACAGTTCGTCTGCCCTCCCCTGCCTTGACCACCTCGCACGTTAACGACTCCGACAACCTTGCGTAGCCTACACTCAACAGTGCTCGACGCTAACGACGCTAACGACAGCTATGGTACGTTGTTAAGTGGAAGTTACTTCGAGTTGCACGTCAACCAGGAACATGTTACAGTCCGGAGAACAAGACATGGACATGGATATGGGACTATCCTGCAACACACCGCAAGTGCTAGAAGATGTTCCTAACTGGGTGCAGCCTGAGGCCCTCAATCCTGTAGAAGGTACATGCTGCTTTGCCTCGCTTGTAGCACGCGATGTAACTGGCTGGACGTCTTCAGTCACGAACGCCGCGCTTTCCCGAGTTTGGGAGCAGCAGCAACAGCCCCAGCAACAAGTCCAAGCGTCCTCCCAGCCAGAGCGGCATCGCGATATTACCGTCAAGGTCCACATTCGGAGGCCCGAGAAGGACTCATGGGCTTACTTGGGCCGAGGTATCGTGACGCATGAACAAGTCGGCCAGTCGACTCGTATCAGTACGCACCTTGTCATTCTTGGCGTGACCTCCGAACGCTCATGAATTGTTTCGTCGTGCAGTTGTCAAGTCTGCATCCACACATAAGACAATGACTGTCTTCAACGAGGTTCGCTCGCTATTTCTTGGTAGTGTGACATGTCCGTTGACCGCGGGATGCGCTAGGGTATCCCTCTCCAAGCTGAGAGACGGGGCAACTTCGTTGTGATCGGCTGTGTGGATGGGAACCGTGTAATCTCCTGGTCTCTGAACGTGAGTAGCTCATGCTGGAGCGCGCCGGCGCATGTACCTAACCAATCGGCACTTGTCAGGCACTGAACAACTCTGACACTCTCCGTCTTCTCGCGACCATTGAGCTCGCATGTTGTACTACTAAGCACCCTATTGCGGACCCACGGATTCATACTCTGTACAGACGGCGCATTTCCCGCATTATCAAGGACGACCGCAAGCGTCGTCACAAGCGACGTCGGGATCAAGATGCTTTAGTAGATGCATTTGCGCGCACCGGCCTCGAGGCAGTATCCGGGCCTGTTCCTGCAGGTTCACCATAGAGGGGTATGGGTGATGCAAGCACCATGCTCAGATACGCCTCAGCGTTATGAGGCAGAAGGGGCGTTCGAGCTTCTGTTTCTGCTGTCGTTGTTTTGGGGTACGTGCAAGATTGTCTGTGCCTCTGTATTTTATATTCGTATTTGCCTCCAATCTCTGTGGGCACCACATGTCTTCCCTAGTTGATCGTACAATCTGTATCCTGAGGACAGCATAATTAAGCATTTTGACATCTTATAATTAGGCTGTGGGTGCCGTGTTCCCTGCTCCGGAAATGGTTTCGGAAGACGAATGAGATATGATCAGCTACATTAGATGCGTACAATCCCGGAACGTGTTGACGAGACTGGGGTGACTTTACATTAGTCAGGAGGGCGAATGATCTAAGGAATGGTTGAGAGCTGCATAAGAACCAGACAAGCAAACTCAGAAATGGAAGTCCGTAGAGAATAAGACGAATATGATTTGTCTGATGATTCGAGCTCAGAGACGGTAGAATGGTGATTCGGAAAACAACGGATGGGCCAGCCGTAGCAGAGAAGATGCAAGCGGCGAAGCACTCCGAGTATAGATAGCTGACATCGCGAGGTATAGTGCAACAAGCTGTATGCAAAAATAAAGCTCAAATAATGGACAACGAAAATGTGCGACGTGAGAGTGGAGGGGCTTGCAGCCGATCATTTATGTCGACGACGTCAGCTACGAAGACCGGTCTGGGGGCGGCAACGTGGGCGACAAAGGCTGCATGGGTTGCTGCAATCCTCCATATGGGTCATAGTCGTCTAGAATTCCCCCAGATGATGGGCCCGCAACTTTGGAGAAGGGGTTTAGTTATAATAAGAAAACAAGAGGGAAGCAGAACACACCAGGTGGTGACGTCAAAAGCGGAGGCTGGCTGCCATACGCATCGACTGGTGACGAGGGAATGACTGCTGGTGTCCGCCGCTCACTGTATTGTGGCGGCAGCTCGATGACCTCGGGAACAACGTCCTCGGCATCCGTATGCAAGATGAAGCGTGGCGGTGCCTGGTAGGCGGGGATGCCCGCCATCGCAGCTTTGCTCCGCGCACCCGAGGTCATGCTCTGACTCTGCCACGACATAGTTGCAGCGTCGTCCATGGTCATCCCACGCGAAGGTCCGGAGACGACCGACGCGCCCTCCCTGTGCGTGCTATGCCGCGACGGCGAGGTGGCGTCGTAATGCGCGGACGGCGGGTACATGGGAGAGCCCGGTGCGTACTGGCTTCCTGCCTCTGATTGAAGGAGGTTCGCAGATGAGGACACCCGGTAAGTGCTCGCGGGATCAACCGTGGTCTCCTGCATTCCGGGTTGCGTGAAGGGATACGGATGGATGACGGGATCAGGTGTGGCGGCTGGACCTGCGGAATCATGTATGAGGTCAACAGGGTTCGTGGTCGGCGTGGGGCGGTAGGCATAGACACCTTCATCGTCATAGTACTGTCCAGTACGAGTGCGTCGCTTGCGCATGAAGAAGATCACCAATGATGCGGCCACAGCGATACCGAGCAGGCTGCCAATCACAGCACCAGCGATAGTGGCTCCTGATGTTCCTGAAGAGTCCTTGGAGTTAGAACCTGAGTTCGAGGCTGCCGACGAGCTGGAAGCGGATGCTGACGATGTACTCGAAGTGGATGCCGAGGGAGGATTGGCAACCGACGTCGGGTAATTGCCAGTTAGACATGCGGAAGTATCCGACATGCCGACGGTATCAATCTGCGTGCTCCCGCCCTGGCGACCTTTGGAGTCGGTCATGATGAAAAGGACGTCTGTCATGGCTGGCAAATCCGCAGTCCAGTTAAAAGAGTCTTGCCCACTTGGTGCGTTCAATATGAAGGAATCTCCCGCAGGAATCAGGCCCTATCGAGCGTCAGCCCATGTGCCCAAGAAACACGCGAGCGAACCTACGTAGACGGTGACGGGTTGCACAGCACCCACATAGTCGCTGAAGATGTAGGTCCTATTGCGCCATGAAGAAATTTGCCGTGGGCGGAAGAAGATCGTCCAACTTACCGACATTGTGTGAGAGCACTGTCTGTATCAAAGAAGAAGTCGACAGCTGATATTCATGAGAAACAGTTGGTAAGAGTCAGCGCCTGAAAGCCTCACTAGGCATGGTCGTGTTGCAATTTGAGTTGCCGACCGGTGGGCCCACTGTCAGGACATTTGTCGTGCCCCCAGATGCAAATCCAGAGGCGTCGGACATTGTCACCAACATGGTTTTGTTTGATGCGAATGGCACTTGCACCGAGTAGGAACCTTGTCCATTGCTGAAGCTGCTCGAAGGGATCTGGAATGTCTCGGGTCTTCCGAAAACCTATGCGGGATGATCAGGGGACGTCATAGATATACCATAACATCAATGGCACGCACCGGTATCAAAGTTAGCTCGAAGGGCGGATTGCCGCCTTTAGTGGGTCACCAGTGATTCAGCGGCGGCTGTTCCGCGTAGATGGGAGGTGGCCTCACCTGTCCAAGAGACCTCAAATGGATCACATTGCGTGGGTGCACCGTAAGAGAACGTGAAGTTGGCCGCATTGGCTGAAGAACATAGATAGAGCAAAAATATGGATGGCAGGAGCGCCAGGCGAAGCTGCATAACTTAGCGAAAAACGAAAGCAGATACGACCGTCAGAGAACTTGAAGGGGGTCCCGGGGGATAAGTGGGGCTGAATGTCGCGATGCTACTAAGCAGGCGAGGACTTGCAGACACCGAGGAGAGCAAGCCTGAGCAAAACGCAGCAGCGAGCTGTTTGGTAGGACGTCAAAGCATATGGTGCGCGACCGGCAACGCCATTTCGGCTGCGGGCGCTGCATGTCCCCCTGCACACGCGTGACTTGGACAGAGGCTGTGGCTTCGCGGCACTCTCAAACGGCAAACATTTCGCGCCCAGCGACGCCTTCTCATGATCACCCTCGGCTCCGCTGCAACGATGCTCTCTTGTCTACCTAGCGAGTACAGCTCTACGAACTAGCGATCCTGTCGCATGATGCGCTCGTTGCCCCACGGGCTGCCTGTCGACAGCCTCACATTCCCCCACAAACCGAGATACCCGAGTCCAACATCATGCCTTCGGAATCAACGACCATGTATGCCGCTTGTCATGGAGCTGTCTCCATCGGTGGGCTGGAACTAAGCGGGGATGGTACCAACGCATCATCTCGCACAAGTGCAGCCGAGCATGCAAGCACCGGCAACCACAGCGGCGACAGATCTGCAAATACAAGTGATTTGGCATTCGAAGTCGTAGAGATGTGGCGTCGCAAGGACCAGGGTGAGCCAAGCGTGAATTGCTGCATGCGTAGGGCGGTCTGTGGGGATCCAAGAGAGCACAAGGTGTTTGTCCCTCGAGTCATGTGAAAGGAGTTGCCAGCGCCAGACATTTCACGCGCCACGAGCGGGGACAGTTCTATGGGCCGAAGAGACACCGGAGCAAATACCTCCGTTGGAGGCACGACTTGTAAGCGTGAGTCGTCAAGTACATTGCAATCATAACGCAAGGTAACGATCGAGCGAACACCGCTTGTCGGAATGAGTATGGAAGCCCGACAGCCATATAGGACGAGGGCTGCCCTGAGCAGATATCGAGGGTTTTCATTCGGAATGAAAGACAATGTGGTGAGCTTCTTTGCAGCCGACTGCGCCTGAAGAAGGTCTTCATGAAATACGGGATCTGAGATCGGCCTTGTTTCTGCGTAGCAAATAAACTTTGCACCAAGGAATGCTTCCCTGCACGTGTCGTTCGGAATCCCTATAAGACCTTCGTTCGAATCCGTAGTCGATGAAGCACCTGTCGGCTGCGGTAGGGATGCGGGCGTTTGAAGAGAGAAGCCACGACGCGAAACAGTGTTTCCCTTGAAACCAGAGCCATTCGGACCCCTGCGGCTGTTGACCAGAATCCCAGCAGACCGAGAACCCGAGGCTGCATATGCAGATACCAAAGAATCACTTTGCTTCCTCATCGTGGGTTTCAGATGAGAGTCGCCAGAGTTTTTGACCTTTGACCCAGACCTGGTAGACTTCGATGTAGGATAAGTAATTGCATTGCGAGTATATTGCCCGTCCGCCGAGAGGATTGCCGAGGACCCAGAAGCTGTAGACTGCTGAGCATCTTTGAATATCGCTCCTGGCGTGAATTGGCCACGCTCAACCCGCACTGCCCGAGAAGAGTCTATCGGGTTAATGCGAATTTTCGGCACTGGAGAACCGTCGATCGCGTGGTTTAAGCTGCGTTCATGCGGAGAATTCTCGGCACAATCATGTAGGTCTTTTGCAGAGACGTGTATGCGGAGATCTTCATGGTCTGAGCCCTTGCGCGACGAGTGCTGCTGTCCGCACTTGAGAGGCGGACGATTACGTTTCCTGACCTCTGATGCGGTCTGCGCATGCGGCAGTACTTTGGAGGTTTTCGATCGCTTGCCTACCTCCGGAGAGGAAGGCGCTGTTACTTGACGAAGTCCTTTTCCGAAGCTTTGAACCATTGCCAGAGTCCCGGTCTCACCTCTGCAAAGTGTAATATATAGTAAGCCAAGTACTATGCCTTAAACAGAAAATCTCGCCTAGCGGTATTACGACGCTCTTCAGCGCGTGTTATCGAGTTAGACGAAGACGTCCCCTTCTGTCCCTGCCGCGAAGGAGTAACGCTCTTGCGCCTTGAGTCCAGCTCAGGAGTGTGCGAGAGCGTAGAGAGGTTCTGCCGGGGAGTTCCAGCCGGCATTTCGCTTGTGTAGACTGTAACCAAGGGGCGTAGTAAGATAGGCGTCGATCAAGTGTGCAAGCGGTGCGTGTGTTGTACGCGAACCAGCGCGCGGACCGTGCTGTATGTACTCGTTGAGCGCAACTTTTGAACTCGCGAGATGAGTGCTTGCGCATGTTTGCCTCCGCGGGAGGTCGAGAGACGCCCATAGTAATGTCGATATGACCTGGTGTTCGCCGTACTGTCACCACCTCTTTTCCCCTCTCTACGCAAGCAGATGGGTTTGACTGCACCACTATGGACCCGCGAGCAAGTCGCTGAGCGCATACTTGCTGGCGAGACACTCGTCATCCTCCGCGGCAAGGTCCTCCGCATACCCCCTCCATGGCTCACAGCGCACCCCGGCGGTTCCCTGGCCATCCTACACTTTATTGGACGCGACGCGACCGACGAGGTCGATGCATTCCACTCCGAGGAGACTCTCCGCAGGATGAGAGGGTTCGTTGTCGCGTCAGTCGAGACCGGAGAGGACGGGTGGAAGCCTCTCGTGCCTCCCATTGTCAACGGCTGGGTCAGAAGACTCGGGAAGAGGGGCAAGCTAGAATGGTATCACGAAGCTGACCCAATACACGCCGCCGGGCCCACTTCCGACTTTCCATCGTCCCAAATACTTCTCGTCAAGAAAGACGACTCCGCCCCCTCTGCACCGTCGCCGTCCATCCTCGAGTCTCCGTCCACTACGCTGTCCCCGAAAGCCCAAGCGCAGCATTCGGCCGCGTACAAGGCGCTGCACAAGAGGGTGGTTGACGCGGGCCTATACCAGACGCGTTATATCACCGGATACGGGCCTGAAATTGCTCGCTATACCCTTCTGGCAGTCGCATCTGCGATTGCATATTCTCGAGGATGGGTCATCCTCAGTGCCATCTGCATGGGGTTGTTCTGGCACCAACTCACATTCTTCGCGCATGATCTTGGGCATAATGGGGTCACACACAAGTGGATGGTAGACCGGGTGCTAGGCATCTTCGTCGCTGATTTTTTGGGCGGTCTTAGTATCGGCTGGTGGGTGGATGTGAGTTATCCTACGCCTTGTATAAGCGTTCATGTCTGAATAAAACCCTCAGAATCATAACGTGCATCATTGTAAGTGCCATTCAGTGCGTGACAGTCCATGAGCTGTTAACATATTCTCAGTGGTCACAAATCATCCATCACAGTAAGTCGCGACAGAATCCTCCCAGACAATTCTAGTGACACGAGATTCGCTAGTGACCCCGATATTCAGCATCTCCCCTTCTTCGCCATCTCTCCCGTCTTCCTCAATTCGTTATGGTCATCATATTACAAGCGTGTCATGGAGTTCGACGGGTTCAGCAAGCTGTTCATCTCGCTCCAGCACAAGCTCTTTTACGTCGTCCTCTCCCTCGCACGGTTTAATCTATACGTACAGTCGTATGGCTTCCTTGCCAAGACCGCTTTCCAGCCGCGGCGCGCTCTCGGAGGTCGCTGGTGGTGGTGGTCAGAGATTATCTGTCTCGGACTGTTCTGGGGCTGGTTCGGCACGCTCCTCGCAGGGCTGGGCTCGTGGCCCAAAGTGTTGCTGTACCTGCTCGTCAGCCATGTCGTCGCAAGCCCTGTGCACATTCAGGTAGGTCCACCGTATGCCTTCAGAACATACTATTCTGATGTAAATTCAGATCGTGTTGTCCCACTTTTCACGATCGACTGCGGATCTCGGCCCAGCAGAATCATTCCCTGCCAGACAACTGCGGACAACCGTGGACGTGATCTGCCCACCTGCCATCGAATTCATCCACGGCGGGCTTCACCTGCAAGTCACGCACCATCTCTTCCCGCGCTTGCCCCGACACAACCTGCGGGAGGCCAGTTTGCTTGTGAAGGAGTTCGCGAAGGAGCAGGGTTTGGAGTATGCCGAGTTCGGATTCGTGGAGGGCAACGAGGATGTGCGCAATGTGCTGAGGCAGGTTGCAGATCAAGTGAAGATAGTCGGCATCGTGGCGGACGCGGAAGTCAGGGAAGCCATAAAGGCTCAATGATGTAGTGTATTCCGAGGACTTTTGCACTCATAGATCGCTTCCAGCTCATGCATCTCGTCTGAACGAGAATGTGGGTGTGAAATCACCCATCCCCGGTGGTGTATTACATGTCGGTATACAGAAGTGAGGGAAAAGCTCAGTGAGAGCGCGGTCATCATATATATTGCATGTGGCATGTAATGCAATGATCCCGGACACGGCCAGATTTTGGGCACATAACGAACGCGAGCGGCATGGGAGCAAGAACGGTAGAGAAAGCGGGGGGTGACAAGCGAGTACCCTACTTCTTCTTGTTCGCCTCCTCCTCGGCCTTCTGCAATGTGAGGAGTAACACACGTCAGTCCAGTTCCACGTAAATACGCTGCGGATTCGTACCTTCGCTTCCCGAACCTTGCGGGCACCCTCGTACCGTGCACGGGCACGCTCCTCGCGGAGAGTGCGGTACGCGTTGAACTCGCGCTCCTCCTCGGAGATCTTGCGGGGTGCCTCGGGGACGTAGGGGTTGGGGAGAGGGAGGTTGATGCGGGTGGTGGGCGCAGAGAGCTCCTCGCCCTGTACCTATCTCAGCCACAGAGTCCGCACAGCTCACAATATTACGCACGGTGGAGTCGCCCTGCTTGGGCTTCTTCGCGTTGCGGGGGAAGACGATGAGGCGCGCCTTGTACGCCTTCAGGCGCTCGACGTTGAGCGCCTTGCCCTCCTCGCTCAGGTTTCGCCGCCGGTGGTCGACGACAATGCCGACACCACGCGCCTCCTTCTTGCCGATGCCGGCCTCCTTCAGCTCAGCAAGGGTGAAGCCGCGGCCCTCGCGGATCTTGCGGTTGTAACGCACGGTCTGTGCGCGGACAGCGGGGCGGAGGAGCGTGAGGGGGCGGACGCCGAGCTTCGCAGCCTTGGCCTTGCGGGCCTGGCGGCGGCGGAGCTTGCGGCCGGGCTGGTCAAACCAGGTGCGGACACGGCTCTGCCAGTCCTTGCGGAAGTGGTTGTCGTGGAGGACTGTGCACCACGAATTCGCCGTCAGTCTCGCCCATTCGCACGCAGGCCGCCTGCATAGTCCGGGGACGCACCGTTGTTGTGCTTGAAACCCATGGCCTAATCTGCAGAGGGAGAGCCGTCAGCACAGTGTTTCGAGAGAGCCCAGCGCGCGGCTGGGCGCCGCTACATCCGCTACTTGTCGAGTCAATCCAGCGTGTTCTCGGCCAAATTCCGCCGAACAAACGAGACAGCCCAAGCAAACGAGGGTTGCAGAGACGTCCAGCAGCATTTCAAGAGCACGGAGGGGCATACTGACCTTGAGGAGGGTTGGCTTGACCGTACGCTGGCGACAGAGGGATTTTCGGTATGCTGGCCCGGCAATTCGCGGGGCGATGTGGCGGCGCGCGAAATGGTTGACGCGGATTTGGCGCGGGGGTCGGCGCGGCGCCGTGCCGCAGCGCGGTCACTCTCGCGTCTGTGGCGTACCCACCAGAACACTGCTTCCATGTACTCACACGTACGTACTCGTCCTCGCCAGATCAATGCTCCTGGGGAAACCACATGGTGGCTACGGCACACAATACAGATTCTGAATTCTCGCTGTCTCCCCGTACGGTTCTATCTGGCCTTGTCCCTGCCCGGTTTACAATATATGCCAACCCCGTAATGGCATGGCGCCGCCTGCTCATGCACGTTTAGTCTAAGTAGTACTATTCAGTACTATTCTGGCGGACAGCAGTGCGCCTTCTCACGTCTTCGGTTTGCTCGCGTCCTGTTTTCTCGCACATTGAACTGTCCGCCCGATTTTCGCGGGCCTAGCGGTGTCACTTGCCAGCGCTCTAGGCAGCTATGTAAAGGTTGTAAATCTGCCAAGAGCGAGTGCTGCATCTGCCCTACGTTGAGAAAACTGCCCCCTACATGTCTTTGCGCCTCCACCAGAATCCTCCTTTCCGCGTTGAGCATATCGGCTCGCTCATCCGTCCCGCGGCTCTGGTAGCCAAACGGGTGGAGTTCCTGCAGGGTAAATGCTCCGCGGAGGAACTCAAAGCAGCAGAAGATGTAGCTATACCGGCTGTCGTAAGGCTGCAGCAGGAGGCTGGAATCAAGTCTATCACTGATGGTGAAATGCGCAGGTGAGGTATTTCGCATATAGAAGGTGGGGGTGTGGTGATGATCTTGATCTCACCTGGTGGTTTTCCGCAGGACTGCCTTTTACGAAGGCATGTTTGAAAAACTGGACGGCATGACTATCATCCCAAATTGTGAGTGGCCATACTTCGCCGTCATCGAATTTGCATTGATACAAGCCAATTAGGCTCGCTGTCAACCTTCAAGGTATTGCCCAAGCTTGTTTTGGTTGATCTTGTGATCACACATGACTCCACCTGCTAGCAATGGCTATCCTACGTTGCCATTTTCAAGGGGATGGGCATGACAGAATACCCTTCGATATACTGCTCAGTTGGTCAATTTGGCTATACAGTGAGATCCACGGCTCACAGGTTTCCAGGGCAAGATAAAGCGGTCAAAGGGCATACATACGGATGATTTCAAATTCCTGAAGAGCTGCGTCGCGCCCGGGGTAGTCTAAGACCGCTCGTTTCACCAGCGTACCGTGCTCAATCGTGATTCACTAATCAGGCCGTCAAGAACTTGAAACTCACAATCTGCGGTCCCACGTGGATGCACATGCGCCATGGATCTGAGCATACATACGACAAGTCTGTATACAAGACCGATGGTGTGTCCTCATATTAACACAGTCACGCATGAGACTACTCTGCTCATATCGATGCAAGCGGAGTACTTTGCGGACCTAGCCCAAGCATACCGAGAAGAAATACAGGAGCTCTACTCGCTCGGCTGTCGCAACATCCAGTTTGACGACCCAACTTGGTGCGGATTCTGTGCGGACTCCATGATCTTGGACATGGAGAAAGCCGGAGTGGACTACCGCGACTTGCTGAGCACGTATGTCGACCTGTACAACGATTGTATCAGAGATCGGCCAGCGGATCTCACAATTGGTGTGCACATGTGCCGCGGGAACTTCAAGGTTTGACATGATGTTCGATGTGATGAGCGTGGCATGGAGACTGAGACATTTTCTAGGGTATGCATTTCATCGAGGGTGGATACGAACGCATTGCAGAGAAGCTTTTCCGAGATCTGAATGTTGATTGCTACTACGTACGTGCCGATTTGCGGACTGGTGTATGGAGATGTAATGCAGGCACACATTGCAGATGGAGTATGACGATGAACGCTCGGGCGACATGGCCCCGCTGCAGTATCTCCCTCTTGGCAAGGCCGTCGTGCTTGGACTAGTCACCACGAAGCGGGGAGACGTGCGTCACGCGCTCTAAGTCCGCTGCAGCTGATATTGACCGATGGTGGCAGCTGGAGACTGTTGCGGACATTAGGGCGCGCGTCGAACATGCTGCGGACATTATCTCGCAGGGCACCCCAAAGCGGTCCAAGGCATATGCGCTCGACCAGTAAGGGATTGTGGTGAATGCTCGTCCGACGCGCTAACGAGGGTCTAGAATCTGCATCAGCCCGCAGTGCGGATTTGCTTCGGTGTTCGAGGGGAATCCGCTTTCTGAGGAGGTGCGTGTGACGTCAGGCAATTGTGTATTTATTCTGCGGCTGATTCTGCGGCAGGACGAGCGGAGGAAGCTTGGGTTGGTGGTGGAGGCTGCGCAGCAGATCTGGCCGGATGCCTAGGGCGGTGTATGGAGCGGATGTACGATTCGGAGAAACGCAATCTATGCAGTGCCTGTGCTATGAAAGCTGACAAAGGGCGGCATGCGGGCCGGGCGTGAACCAAGGGGCTCCGGCCGGGGCTTGAACGGGGGAAGAGTGGTGCCGGCGGGCGGCAGCGGACGGCCGGGGCCGGAGCGGACTGGGGATGCCGGATGGAGGCAGAGAGCGAGCCTGGCGTGGCTATCTTGAGCCTCGCCTCGCGCTGCTTGCCTCGTCCACTCGACTGGCCATCTTCTCCTCTTCCCCCCATCCTCGCTCATTCTCGCCCTCGCTGTACATTCCCCATCCAATCTTGTAATTTTCTGCCGCTTGGCTTGGCAGGTATTGCCGAGCCCCTTGCCGACCGATACCGCCTGACCAGCTACTTATCGAATTCTTGTCACGACCAACCTGCCAGCCATGCAAGTCTCAAAGCATCCCCGGCACAGATCAGCCTCTGATCCGTTCACCGACCCTTCCGCACTTTCTGCTTCCTATTCCTCCTACGGCGTTCCAACCCTCACAAGGAACGCCCCCCAGCAATCGCATCGACCACCACCTCCCCCGCCAAAGGGCCCCTCCAAATCCTCCCCTCCGAGGAGGCAATACTCGACACAGCCAGCCATGAATCAGAATGTCGTCGAGGCTGTCCGCGACACCGTCACTGTCCGCAACGCTGAGCAGAATCCCCGCTCCAAGTTGGGCCGCAGCCAGACTGAACTCCCTCCGTAGGTGTTCACTCCTATCGGTGCAGATCGGATGCTGCGCCAATACGCTTCTCCTATTGGACTGTTCGTTGACGTTGATTTCGTTGTTATCAGCGTCTCCCCTCCCAGACCTCCTGTGCCTCCTGCCCGTCGTTCGCAATCTCAGGATTCGGTCGCTCGAGCGGTCAACGCTGCCGACAAGTCCAAGTCAAAGACTGGCAATCGCACCCGCATTGGCAAGAAGGGCTCCTCTCACGCCGATGTCATCGATCGACTAGATTTTTCAGGTGTTGGTCCCAGTACGTCATTTTCCGACGTTCAACTTAGCCGAGCCCGTTGATTCTGACTCGATGTGATATCCAGTGTTCCACCACGACGGCCCATTCGACGCCTGCGCTCCGTCTCGGAACAGGCACCGGAGCAAGGCGCCAATGTTTGCTTGGACCTCGAATGACGCCGATGAACATGCACTCGCATCGGCCAAGGACATCGGCAAACACGAGTCCCCTTACCCCTCTCCAGCCACTGGTGTATACCTACCCTACGAGGCACCAAAGAAGAAGCATGATGCCATTGCAGAAGCTTGGGGCATCCACGAGCCAGAGCCATTCGAAGACTTCTCCGCAGGCGGTGGACACTCCACGCGACCCAGTGGAGAGTACAATGCATCTTCCAGACACGGGACAAATGGCACCAGGCGCACGAGAGATGGGCGGGACGCGCGCGAGGTCTATCGCGAGTATCTCGAAGATCCCAACCATCCCCGTCGTCAGGGCACCAAACGCTCCCCACTACCGCCTCCTCAACCGATCTTTGTCGGCGAACCCGAGGAGGACCTTACCGACCCCGTCTCCCCGACAGCGGGGCCTGCGTCGCCGGGCAACCCGAAGCGCACCAAATCGATCATGCGTCGCATCCGCAAGATGCGTGACAATCCGAACATGCCGGTTGGGGCTGACGACGAGCACAATGCGCTCGAACGCGACCCGTCCCCACCGTCGTCAGCGGAGAACTCCGCTGCGACGCACGCGTCAGCGCCCCCGCGCGCCGCGCGCCCGACACACCGCCCGCAGAACTCGTTCCTAGGACGCTTCGGGCGTGGCGCAAGCACCCCCCGCGGAGACAGCACCGCCAATGCGCTCGATGAGGCGTATGTGTACGTCGAGGACCCGCTCCCGCCGAACAAGAATAAGAACCTCCCTGCGACGCCGATCAAGACCGGCGGTACCCCGCCGGAGGAGAGTGCTACCAACTACTTCGACGCCCCAGGCTCGCCTCGTGACGGCGGCCTGGGTCGCAAGGCGAGCCTCCTCCGGAAGGTCAAGGGCGTCGTGAAGAAGTGAAGGGAGCGGCGTAACGAAGAATCCACGAAGCTCTACGCGCCTTGTAGCGGATGTATGTATTCCTCTTCTTTACATCCAAGTCCTCGTCTCGAGTCTTATACCCTTTGGCCTTGTGCTCAATGTAGAGATGAGTCGTCAGCTATCTGGACCGAGTATCCCTTTCCACCATCGCACTCGAACTCCCACTCCTTGGATCATCTCCTTGTATTCGCTGCCTCCGAGGCTATGTCTGCACTTGTTCCAATATTCTCCTCCTCCTCTTTGTCTTGATACCGACATTGTTTCGAACTACCTACTACTTGCCATGGAGGTCGTCCGTACTGTAGTGTACTCTTTGTAGACTGTTGCGGATGAACGACGTAGTATACTACCCCTTTTCCCTCGATTCCCCCTCATGTATGCGTATCCGTAGTCATCTCGAATCAATACGATCGCTTGCTATTGAATCGCACGATGCGTTTGATCACAAAGCGTATATATCAGAGAACAGTTCAAAATTAGTCTAAGAGCTTCTATGTCTACCGCCTAGCATTGATTTTAGCTGCAATCAGAGTGTCTTTCACTTCCTGAATGCCAACTTCCTCCCGGTGGAAAATGCCCGCAGCTAGTGCGGCCTCTACGCCCGTCTGCTGGAATACTTCAACGAAATGGTCCGCCTTCCCAGCGCCACTGCTCGCGACCACAGGTATCCGCACGCTCCTCCTGACAAGATTGACAAGGTTGATGTCGAAGCCGAGACCAGTCCCGTCGCGGTCGATGCTGTTCAGCAGGATCTCGCCCGCGCCGAGCTTCTCCACGCCCTTCGCAAGCTGTACGACCGACAACGGCCGGTTTTCCCGGCCGCCCTTGACCGTGCACTGGTACCACCACGCCCTGCCGCGCTCCGCCTCCGGCCCGTCCGCCTTGCCGTAGATGAGTTCGTCCTTGTACGGTCCGTCGTAGCTGGGTTCGACATAGACTCGCCGCGGGTCGACCGAGACGACGACCGCTTGCCGACCATACGTCTTTGCGATGGTCTCGATTGCGCTTGTCCCGTCGCCCTCGCCGAGCCCGCCGTCCGACGCGCGGGCACGCATCTTCTCCACTGCGAACACCGCCTCGGTCGCGATGCTGACCTTGTCCGCGCCCGCACGGAAGTACTCGCCGGCGACCTCGAGCGCGGGATGCGGCGTCCCGTCGGGGTCGACCGTGTCCTTGATCCCGCCGCCGATCGTGAGCGGCACAAAGACCTCCTCTGCGGCCGCGCGCACGACCGCGAGCATCGGCTGATCGAGCAGCGGCGAGTGGCGGAAGGACGTGATGTTCATGAGGCAGAGCTCGTCCGCGCCCGCGGCGAAGTACCGCGCGGCGAGCGCGACGGGCTTCCCGAGGTTGCGCACGGCGCCCGCGGTGCGCGCCTGCAGACCCTCGGGGTCAGCGGAGGGCGCGGGGGCCTTCTCGCGCACGTCGTACTGGTCGCCCTTGGTCACGACGAGGTCGCCGGCGTCGTTGCTGCGCACGTCCATGCACGCGATGATGCGCTTCGTCAGGCCGTCCTGCGCTTTGGGCGGGCGCGGCACGCGCGGGGCCGGCGGGGCGGCCGAGCGCGCGGATTCCGACGAGCCGAGCCATGCGCGCAGGAGTTGGAGGCCTGCGCCGCCCGACTTCTCGGGGTGGAACTGGGTGCCGAACACGTTTCCCTTTCTGACGGTCGCGACGAAGACCTCCTGGCCGTACTGCGTGGTGGCGTGCACCCATTGGGCGGCGTCCGCATTGTCGCAGTCGTATCTGGCGCGGTACGAGTGGACAAAGTAGTAGTGGGACGACTCGTCCATGCCCTCGTGGGCCTTGTCCGTGGGATCGAGGAACTCCACCGAGTTCCAGCCCATATGGGGGACCGACTTGTCCGCGTTGTCGAACTCGTCGATCGAGCATGGGATCAGGCCCAAGCCCAACGTGGAGGGGGATTCGCTGGATGACCGGAATAGGACCTGCATGCCGATGCATATCCCGAAGTACGGTTTCCCCGAGTCGATGTACTCACGGAGAGGCTGGAGCAAGCCGCGTGACTCGAGGCCCTCGATGGCGGTGCCAAACGCGCCCACGCCAGGGAAGATCAGGCTCTGGGAGGACAGTGCAGATGAGACCTTGGCAGCTTATGGGGCCTGAGGAATACTGACGGTGGCTTTGTGGAAGTCTGCGGGGGATGAAATCCACTCGAACTCGTAGCCGAGTTTTTTTATGGTGTTTGCTAGGCTGCGGACGTTTCCTGCGCCATAGTCGAGGAGATAGAGCCCCATCGGCGGGGTGGGGGTCGGGGAGGAGGTGTGTCGCAGGAGGTAGCTTGCGGTGGCAGAGTCATCTTGACTTGGACGAGCTCTCCTGCGTCGAAATTTGGCGGGGAAATCTAATCAGTCGAGATCTAATCTTATCTGTGGGTGCTTGCAGACGCCCATAATATAGAAATGACTCTTGCCTGATCAGCAGCTCTGGCCTTGCACGACTTCCCCTCGAGCGCCGTCCTCCACGATGTATAACTACTCGGCTCAGAACGTGCGCCCCTCCCACCTCCCTACTCCTGGCAGCACCGTTGGTGGCCGCTACGTCAACATGGCTGCAGCCATCAATATCCCCCAGTTCGCGGGCACTAGCGTCTCCACGTCCTACTCGCCCACCAACCAATCTGGCATCCATGAGCGCATGAACCGCAGGGACTCGGTCAACGCCATTCGCGTACCCAAGGTTCTGCATCCGGTCGACAATGAGGACCTGCGCCTGCTGCTCCTCGAGAACATCAGCCAGGAGGCCGTAAAGGCATTCCGCGACCACGGCTTCCATGTAGACCACATGACAAAGGCTCTGTCTGAAGACGAACTCGTCGAGAAGATTGGCTCCTACCATGCCATTGGTATTAGGAGCAAGACAAAGATCACCGAGCGAGTCATTAAGGCTGCCTCGAAAGTGGGTCGTATACCACACTATGCAACTTCCCGTTGCTGAGACGTCTGTTAGCTTCTGGTCGTGGGCTGCTTCTGCATCGGCACCAACCAGGTCGACCTGGAGACAGCCTCGAAGGCTGGTATCCCCGTCTTCAACTCGCCCTTTTCGAACTCGCGCTCTGTCGCCGAGCTTGTCATCTCCGAGGTCATCGCCCTCTCGCGGCAGTACTTCCAGCGCGCCTTCGAGATGCGCGACGGCATTTGGAACAAGCAGTCCAAGGGGTGCTGGGAGATCCGTGGCAAGACGCTCGGCATCGTGGGTTACGGCCACATCGGCTCGCAACTCTCCGTCCTCGCAGAGGCGATGGGCATGCGCGTCATCTTCCACGACGTCGTCAACCTGATGCCCCTCGGCTCAGCGCGCCAGACGGAATCACTCGCTGCCCTACTCGAGGAAGCTGATTTTGTCACTCTCCACGTCCCGGAGCTCCCGGAGACGACCAACATGATTGGGGCGGCGGAGCTCGCGCAGATGAAGAAGGGCGCGTATCTCATCAACAACGCACGCGGCAAGGTCGTCGACATCCCAGCACTCATCGACGCGCTCAAGTCCGGGCATCTCGCCGGCGCCGCGCTCGACGTCTACCCGTCGGAGCCGGGCTCCAACGGTGCACCGTTCGACGACCAACTCAACTCCTGGGCGAGCACGCTCCGCGCGATCCCCAATGTCATCCTCACGCCGCACATTGGGGGGTCGACGGAGGAGGCGCAGCGCATGATAGGCGAGGAAGTGTCCTCCGCGCTTGGGCGCTACCTCAACTACGGCTCGACCGTCGGCGCGGTCAACTTCCCCGAGGTCGACCTCCGCGCGATCACTGCGGAACAGCCCGACCATGTGCGCGTGTGCTACGTGCACAACAACATCCCCGGCGTACTGCGCCAGGTCAACGAGGTGCTCTCGCCGTACAACGTCGAGAAGCAGTATTCGGACTCGAAGGGCGACATTGCGTACCTCATGGCGGACATTGCGGACGTCAGCCCGACGGACATCAACCGTCTGCGGGAGATGATCAGCAAGACCAACTCGAACATCCTCACGCGTTTGTTGGCGTAGATGTGTTTGTCGTGTCTCCAAAAGACCGATGCGGACGGTTCAACACCTTACAGACTAGCTATTATTCCCGCAGTCCACACCTTGCTGCCACTTAACTGCCTTGGTATTTACCCATTCAACTGGCTCGGATGGCAGGTTACATGTATAAAAGTCATCGTATCCTGTATCATATTGGACACATCGCACCAAACATGCTAGAATTGTCTGTTATACAGGATTGGCTGTTCATCCATAAAACACATACACAGTGCTAGAAATACGTCGAAATGAAAACAATCCCGAAACCGTACTGAGAATTATGAGTCCTCTTCAGGGTCGCCGATGCCGCTCTCGAGGATAGCAAACTGAGTTTCTGACTCAGGCAGACACGGCGAGTCATAGATCTTCGCTTGTCGGGTCGATCCTCTGCCCTTCTTCAGTTGCACACTGTGTGCGGCGCGAGTACGTCAATCAATGAACCAATGACAAGCACGAGCTTACACATACCGGGTGGTAGAAGCATGGGCCAGGATATTACCTCCGACAGGCTTTTTCTCATTCGCCATGTACGGGCCAGCAGACGCATCGGGATTTGACATGACTTGATTTGTCATGACCACGGCGATGCCGAACTGCAGGATGGTGTTAAGGAGTGAGGCAATGACGTCGAGGGCTTACAGACCTCGTCTGCTAGGCGCTGCAGGGTGCGGAGGAATTTTCCGAGATGAGCCTGGCGAGCAGACAGTTCGCCACGCCCGCTGAAATCTGTGCGGTATAGCGCTGTGCACGAGTCGACAATAAGAAGGCAGAACCTGTACACCACGTTCTGTTAGATCGGCTGTATGCGCATTGGACGCCGGCTCACCTTGATTCTGACATGAGGGCACTGGCTGATGTCAAAAGTTGCATTTGATGATCGGCATTGTACGCCCGTGCATATGCCACATTGTCCAGAACCTCCTCGCCGTTCAGGCCTAGCCTCCGTGCGACCGCTAGAAGCCGAACAGGACGGAAGGTGCCTTCGGTATCAATGTACAGACATTTGCCTTCGCCTCCTCCCATGTCGACGGGTAGCTGGCATGTTACTGCGAGCGTGTGGCATATCTGTGACTTGCCCGTCCGGAACTCCCCAAAGAGCTCGGTGATAGCGCCGGTCTCGATGCCGCCGCCCAGTAGTGCGTCGAGGTTCTTTGAGCCGGTGGTTATATGCACCAGCTCCGATCGTCGTGCATGCACTTCAGTCGCACTCTGGAAGCCAAGGGGGATGATCTTGAGTGCTGAGGTTTTGCTCAATGTTACCAAATCCGTTGCAACAGAATTTAGCGACATACCTTCAGCCAGAATCTTATCAGCCTTCTGCTCAGAAATACCTTTTATCTGCATAAGGGCCTTCTTGGGTGTGTATGCGACCGCCTCGACGGTGTGTAGTCCATTCTCTGCGAGCTTCTTGATATCCTGTGCGTTGATGCCGGCTTCCTGCAGTTTGCCGACGAGCAGAGGCCCGGACATTTGCACATCGTCCTCTTCTTGATTCTGAGAGCCTTGCGAAAGAGATGCCATGCTAGATAGCCGGGAATCTGTAGGTGGAGAGATGTCAGAAAAGCTGGTGGCGGAGGATGTGGTGGAACAGCCAAGCCGACGGAGCCGCTCAAGGTCGACGCGCGTTGGCCCGACGCGAGCGCCTCATCACGTGGACGTGTCCTTCCCGCTCGTGCTCGATAGTAAAGTGCCCTCAACAAGGCTCCGCCGAGATGCCCAATACGAAAAAAGTCGTCGCACTTGCATCTCGTTCGAAATTCGCGAGTAAATGCAACTCCAGATGGCAGAAAGCTATACAACGACAGCAATGTACAGTAGGCTAATGAAAGATACGGCGTCATACTTTGTAGGCCCGTGGTGTCACAACTGGCTTGCCCAGAGTCCGCTCAAACCACTCAACCGCGGCAAGGTCAAGCACCAGCTTCGGCCACTTCACCAGATCGTACACATTCAGCTTCTCCGCCGTTTTCGTCTCGATCTTGTAGAGGTTGCTGCTTGCCTTGCGCAGACCTTCAGGGACTTCGTTCAGACCCGAGACAAAGAGCGTCTTCTGCCATCCAAGCTCCTCAATCCTCTCGGCAAGCGTCCTCGTTTTCGCATAGGGCCATTCGAGGGTGCCTACCACTCCAAGAGCGTTCTCCTTGACTCGGGCACTGAGCCCGACGCGCATGCCCATCTGGATCACCTTCCGGTTGAGCTTAGTCGAGAAGTCGCGAGGCTTGGGGCCGAATGCAACTCCTCCACCGCGCAGCATAGGGCTCTGTGCATCACCAAGACGAGCTCTACCGGTGCCCTTCTGTGGTCGAATCTTGCGCCCAGACCCGCGCACTTCACTACGTGTCTTCGTGGACGCTGTCCCTTGCCGCAGAGAGTCGAGGTAATGCACGACGCACAGGTGGAGGATGTCACGGCGAATGGGATGTGAGAATACGAAGGGGTCAAGCTCGACGACTTGGTCGGCAGAGGCGTCCTCTTCCGCCGTAGGGAGGAGAGAAGACATCGTCAGATACAACGGTTGAGTGAGTGGGACCGCTACGGGAGCGTGAGGTCGATACGCTTGCATCATAAGTATGTCCACATACCAACCAAGCGTTCTGCAGGTGCTGCACCCCGACCTGCACCCACTAACGATGCCGATGTCCCATTTTGACCGACTCGACCAACAAGAGCATGATCAGGAAGGAGAACCTGAGCAGGTTCCGCCGCAGTGGTGAAATTGCGGCGAGCAAGCTCGGACGTCTATGGAAAGGCTCATGTTCCCAAGAGTTTGTTCGAATGCAACTGGAGCACATACCCGTCCCAGAGCACGCCTGACCGCGGACAACATAGGCGAAGGAGAGAGTGCAGAATGACGGGCGTCTACTGCTGAGACCAATCACCGTGGGAAAATATTTAACCGCGGTGGCACACCGCTCAACGTCTGCCGCCGCCTCACATCGTCGCTCGCAAATTTCAGAAGACCTTCGGAGGGGTGAGTTCTTGAATCCATTTAATCTGACATGGTTCGAGAGACACAGGCTGCTCGACTGTACCCGTGGATGCGTCGAAATCGCGGTCCGAAGGGATGGATTCTACTTGTACATCTCGGATGACGCTGGCCGGCTACTGTCGTGCAACCTCTGTTCCTACTGTCTGCTTGCCGTTGGAGAACTTCCACTTAACTGCTGTCTCGTACAGCTCTCAATCGCCCACGAACTCCGGCCACTTCAAGTCCCACCATGGCATCGTCAACAAAGGCCGTCCAGACGTTCGGCAAAAAGAAGGTATGTAGGTACTAAGTCTCGCCCTTTGAGCTACCTATTCACCTGGAGCCTTCGCTGCGAAGACTGCGACTGCGGTCGCTCACGCGAAGGAGGGTCGCGGCCTGATCCACATCAACGGCGCCCCCATCAGCCTCGTGCAGCCTGAGATCCTCCGCTTCAAGGTCTACGAGCCTATTCTCGTCGTCGGCGAGGAGAGCTTCAACCCCATCGACATCCGTGTCCGTGTTAAGGGTGGTGGACACACCTCGCAGGTGTATGCCATCCGGCAGGCAATCGCCAAGGCGCTCGTTGCGTACTACGCGAAGTACTTCGATGCGTACAGCGCGATGGAGCTTAAGAAGAAGCTCGTTGCGTATGACAGAACCCTCCTGATTGCGGACCCGCGGAGAATGGAGCCGAAGAAGTTCGGTGGCCAGGGTGCCCGCGCCCGCAGGCAGAAGTCGTACGTATATCTGGTTATCCGTGTCGAGCAGTATTTACTAAGTGTTTTTGTTGTACAGCTACCGTTAAGCGGGTTGTGTTGTTATCGTTGTTCTCTCGCGCATTGTGTCATGTTTTACCACCTTCTTTCATATTCTATGTCATGGCAACATGCAAATCTTATGACAGGCATATTGCTTGAGAGGCACAGCTATGAGTGGCAGAGCAATCGATCAATTGGACGACGATACAAATACAAGACTGGTATTACAAGCGGATCTATCAGACTGTAGTGTGCAATGCTCGGATGCGTTTCTCTGGCCTCCGCTGACCCAAGTGCTGAGAATAGTCGTCCTCCGGAGCAGATTTCCGCTTGCGAGACCCGTTCGTGCCAGTTGTTACTTCTGCCAGTTCCTCTCGCGGTTGCGGAGATGCTGGCGAGGATGAGAGCCTGCTCACTTGGTTGCCCAAGAACGCAGTGATCTGGCGCAGCAAATTCTGGGGAAACTTCCAGACCCGCTGCACACCACCCGGACTGGTGACCACAATGGCGCGGGGTGGCCCATAACAAGCGGCTGTACGAATCGCCTCCGATGATTCGTCCCAGGGTTCCATGCGTGGCGTGTAACGGGATGTTCCTACAGGCTCCACTGCAGATTGCGGCGCTGAGATCCTAATGGTACATGCCGCGAACGTGGGTGGACTCATGGGGCGGATGCGCATGGGTGTCGTATCATACGCCGGATCGCCCACAGATGTGTCGGTGACGACCGAATGAACTCTGCGTGAGGACTGAGGCGTAGGAGTAGTGGTCGCGGTAGCAATTTGAGCGGCCACATCTTCGTCTGGGATAGACTCTCCATACGAGTCATCATCATCTAAACCAGGCCCAGGCGATGGGGTCCGGCGATGACACTTCTTGAACTTCTTCCCGGTGGCCCAGATCCCGTTATCGAGAGTATCCGGATGGAACGCCACTGACTTGCTATTGAGAGTGGCCGATAAATCCGCCTCCTCTCGGCGTCTCTTGCGAGCGTTGGTAGGAGAAGTGGAATTGGAAAGACCGGGTATGGGAGGAGAGCGAATGAGTTGTACAGCAGGATTCGGCGTGGGTCTGAGGACTGAGGTCGAAGCTGCAGAAGCCGGAGCATATCCAGCTCGCCGAATGTCTGAATCTATGACGGATGCTTTTGCCTCATTGCCTGGTGGTACAAGTCCACTGGGGATGATGTGCTAACAACCATGGGTAAGCGCATAAGTTGTGAGCCTTGAGACCACTCACCGCTACCTTAGCTAAGTCTTCACTTCCAACAGTCTCCTCCGAGGCATGATCTAGCAGCCTGTCATCTTCGTATCGGAGTAGATGCTTCAATTTGAGCATTTCCTCCTCGAGATCAGCTTCCGAGCAAAGCGGTAGGTTGCTACCCTTCCGCCTGTATATCGTAGCGGCAGACTCCAATGATACAAGAGTGACCTGATTATCGTCTGACAACACACTTAGTACTAGATCAATGGATCGCGACACGAGATGGTACATACGGAGCAGAATGTTATCCAGTCGCACATTGCCGTGCATGATCCCTCGCGTATGCAAGTCGGTGTACGCTTTCACGATTGTTCGCTTGACTTCGTGACGGATGTCGATGCTGGCCACACGCCAACCATCGGGTAGCGCATTTGTCACTGACTGTCGGCTTTTGTGGCGCACCTGTAAGCAAGCTTGTTCGGCTCAGTAGCACACTGACGGACTTACAGCGGCATATCGCTGAAGACACCTTCAATGCCATCGAGGTCGCCGCAGGAGGCCGCGTTGTCTGATAATCAGTGCTTGAATTGGCTCGCACAACGCAATGGACCACTGTGGCGTACCTTCGGGAATGACATCGCTCTCTTCGATGCTGCATGAGACTTCTTAAGGTGGATCCTCTCTATGAATGACGCGACCACGTACGGATGTGACTTCAGTGCGGGACATGTAGTTTCTCGCAATGTCTCCGAGCTCGGAGTCCGTATGGCGTATTCAAGCTCGTCTGGAATGGTAGTCATCGCGTCAAGGAGATGAGAGATCGGTCTGGTCGGACCAGCTGAGTGTTTCGCAGTGGAGTTGTATAGGAGCGTAAAGTTGATTGCAGGAGCGTGGGCCTCACTGGCTTGGCCACAGCTGCTTTTCTTCCCTGTGAAATCCTCCGGTTGACCGTTTTGTCCTTGTCGCAGATGCCTTGTGCTCGATTAGGACAGGCGCCCAGACTGAATAACAATAACAGTGTTATATATATTTGCTGTACCACACGCACACTTTGTGGGTCCATGGCTGAAAACATGGCGCTTGAGGCGTACTAGTGCGTTGCCATGTAAATTTTAAACGATGTGCAGAGCATGGACAATTAGGGGGACGAGACGAAGGCGTTGCAGGGGGTCACGAGAAGAGCGGGTAAGCAATCATCTGAGCTGGTTGACATTCTGACAGCCGGCAGAGCCGAGGCAAGACAGCTTGTCGGAGTGTTCCCGTAAGCCCTGGGCAGGAGTTTTTATGTCGATAAAATGCGGATGGTAGAAAGTGATCATGAGGATGGTTTGGCGTGTTTCGCTCACGTGGAAGCGTGTCTGCACAACTGTGAGAGCGCGTCGCGGCAACACGGTCCTCTGACCTCTCGGAGGTGCTCGTCTTTGTTTTCTCGACTCGCCTGCGCGGGAACAAACCATTCTCGTCGCAGTCTCCACCCTGCATTGATAAGCTTCTGTCCGGCATGGATGCATCTGGGAGCCCAGGACCTGCGTTTTCCCAGTCCGTTCAGGCACATCCTCACCTCTTTCAAGATCGGAATGAACAGCCGCTGCAAGTCTTCGTAGAAGCGTCCGGTATCACATTTCGTCCCAAGCTGATCCGCTTACTACGAGTTGCGTCAATACGAATTATTTGTAACCAATGCCATTCAGCTAACTGGTCTGGCAGACTGGAGGAGCATCAATCTGCCTTTCTCCTAGCCATGCCCAGATCATCTTGGTGGATCCTGACTCAGAAGAAGGCCGGAAATTTATTGCAGACTGGGCATCAGTGCCGCACAAAGTTGTGCTCGATACGATCTGGGCCCGTAGATCTGCGGAGAGGGGACAAGTGTTTCTGGCGGATGAAGGGTGGGGTGGGTTCGTCCTCTCAACCTCGAGCGTAAACGTCGTGGAGAATGGGAATGTGAACGGGCATCAGTCAGTGCGCTCAGTTTGGTTTACATGGAACGGATTTACTGAACAACAAAAGAAGCCCTTTGCCTACGCCACGACAAACTCCTTCCGACGCCGGTCCATCGCACTTTCCCACTACCAACGCATCTACCTCTTCAATCCAACACGCATATATACACCAATCTACTAACGGGAGCATGCTTCCAATCGCACAGAATATTTCAACGGCCATCCCTACCCAGACGCAGATGGCTTTAGGTACAAGTCAGGCGATCCTATTTCCGCAAGCCTTTGCGTTATCGAATCAAGCGATGTCACCGAACAATGTTCCTCCCGAGGTGTGGGCCCTACTCGGTAATTATGCTCGTCAAATGACTTCGAACGCTGCGCCCGCCCAAGTGTCTCCGGATCTCTTGCAAGGACAAAATGTTCCTAATGCGGGTTCGGTGCTACCTACGTATGCGCAAGCTACTCAAGTCACTCCAAGTTCTCACATTACGCAAGATATTGGTCCAAGCAGCATCCCACGAAGCATTTCTGCAGTCACTCATGACGTGCCCCGATCTTCGAGGACTCCTGATGATCGTCAAAGATCCTATACACCCATGGGCAGCATGATACCTCCTTCTATCAAGCGCAACCGGTCAGAGTTCGAGAGCCCTTCATATTCACGGTCCAAGGGGAAAGAGCGCGATAGTCCGGAGCCCCCTCTCGCGAAGATTGGTAGAAGGGATTCTACACCCAGTCGCCGTGACAGTCCGGATTTCTCGACGCCTCCTTCGTTCCAACGCCGTCCGTCCGCATACTTGGGTCAAGGAGAAAGCAACGTCTTTATGAAAGATGGACAGGCACTGCAATTTGTCGTACAAATTGACACCAGGAATCGTAAAGATATCATCCAGACAGTCAAGGTATGCTGGTCTGTTCTGTGATCACTCAATAAATGGCATCTCACATAAGTCATGCGATAGGCAGGAGGCGGAAGGATCATTGCAGAGATAGAGAAAGCAGATTATGTCGTGCTCAACCCAAGTTCTCACAGCTTTCACCAATTACTGGATCGGACGGAGAACTGCCAGAAACCCGCGATCATGTCGCAATTTGTTTTTGATTGTGCGGATGAACAGAAGCTGTTGGACCCAGATGACTACGGTTTCAGCGGGCATGTGCCGAAGGCGAAACGCGGCCGCCCTTCCAATAGCAGTTCCAGTACGGTGGACAAGGGCAAGAAGAAGACTGACTCTGAGAAAGTAGGCACGCCAGCGAGCAAGAGTAGTACGAAGCGAGAAGCGAAGAAAGAAAAGGACCGAGACAAAGACACTCAGCGATCGGGAAAGAGTGGTCATTCAGAGCGAGGAGCAAGTAAACAGAAAGTCAAGAAGGATAAAGAGAAGGCCAAGGGAGACACATCAACGCTCTCACCTCTTTTGGGGCTGACCGACGAGCCTTCGCCGCCGCCTCCTGACAAGGTCGTCCGGTACATGGAGGGGAAGAATCTCTACTCCGAAGAGGACCGCAACTACTTCTCTCGCTACTTGCTTATCCTCCTCCGGCGAGACCCAGACATGACGAACTCAGCCATCGCTGACAAGATGCATCAGAAGGTGAGTATATGCAATAAGTGATTGGCTGATATCTCACTTCGCATTGAAGATGCCACATCATTCGACTCCGTCGTGGAATGCCTTCATAGGACACAAGAAGCTCGATATCGAGGCTGCAAGGAAGAAAGCACTGATTGCTTGGCGCAAAGCCATCTACGATCAGCAACGCTCACAACAAGCCCAGTCCAGCAGCATGGCGGAGCCACGGCGAACGTCTACGCGCTCTGTAGACCCTCCGTCACGACCTCCTTCGGCCATACTCCCGAGAAAGAGCGATTTCGACCTGCTCACCGAATTCCTCGCGGGCGGCGGTGCGGATTCCAGGACTGATGAGGAGGTATGGGAAGAGATGGCTAGGCTGGTGCGTAATAGCTATGTGCTGCGGGTGTCACTCCTGACTAGTGTCCTCTCAGCATCCGACAAGAAATTCGACTGGGTGGCGAGCTTTGTGGGATGAACAGGGGTTGGAAATTAACGAAGCTGTGCAAAAATTGACCGACCAACAGAGACACAATGCGACCTCCGTCGCGAACGGCCAGCAGCTAATGACCGCGGGAACATTTGTCGGAGCGGGAGGGCAGCTATATCCATCGGTGAAGACCGAAGTCGAATAGCGATTACATTTTCTACCATGCAATTGTGCATAGAAGTCACGAAAGTGCTGTAGTTCTCTCGACCAGAAATGCATCCGCTTGAGCATATAACGTTGAGCATTCTCGTTCGACAGCTAATGAAAGAGAGTCCAGATGTGATGTTCCCAAAGAATATATTTGCAAGAGATTGTCACGTCTATTCCGAGGCTGCGGGAACAAATTCTGTCGGAGGAGGACGCTTGAAGAATCGTTTCCGCCTCTCCTCTAGCGACTCATTGCCACCCACAAACTCCCTTCCTGTGTAGTCGTACGTTCCCATGATCGTCCCCAGCACAGCACAGGAAGCAACCGCCATGGGTAGGGAGCGTGCTGGAGCACAAAGCGTGAGCAGTTGACCACGTCCACAGGGATACGAGACGTACCCCGAATTCCTGCCAGGAAACCCGCCGCGCATGCACCCGCTGCGCCATTCAAAGGATCGTCCCTTTCTCTGTAGTTCGCGACCGTTGATTCGGTCAAGGCGAACGTCGCACCCATCGCGGCTGCATGGGGCGTATATCAGTCGCAGTTGAAATACGCACTCTAGCTATTCATACGAACCGAAGAAACCAATCGTTCCACCACTCCTCGTCAAGATTCCTGATGCACCGTGCGAGTGCTGGCCGAGCGCATTTTGGATGGCACTAACGAAGGTACCGACGGCGGCAGCCTGGAGGCCGACCTTCGCTGCATACTGCAGAGAGGGCTTGGACTCATACAAAGCAGGATCCGTGGTCGATGGAGTGGGACTGTCAGGGAGCGTGTCCATTGGGGCTCACAGCCTGACGGAAAAGTAGATAGCGAGCGGACAACCGCGTTGACGAGTTGGTGAGCTTGGAGGAATGACCGTGGGCTAAGGCGCTTGACACCGACGGCCGTGTGCCACCAACGACCACGGCCTCCAGTCGCGCTCTGCTCTTCGTGACATTATGCTCTTTCATGCTCTCTATATATGCCAGCTTTGACTTTATTCACTGTATTCTGACTCCATCACCTTGCACTGTCTAGCATCATGGACCCGTGGTTCCGAGGTCCCAAGGCCACGGAGCCATTCAAGTTCGTCAGATCTCTGAATGCCGTTCGTCTTCAAGCCATCATATCGCACCGCATGTCTCAAGATGCTGATAGTTCAAGGGACGTAATACACGACAGTTTCATTGTATGGCTGCGTTCCCATGGGACATGCATGCCATGGCCGATCTCTGGGGCAGTCAAGTGACCGACGAGAAAGTGCTCTCCGGCTGGAAAGGAATTGCTGAGGACTGGATGGGTGCTGTCGCTGTGGGAAGCACAGGTGCCCTACTGATCCTTCCGAAACTTGCAAGTGCGGAACCCATTACAATCCGACTTCCCGATGTATGCACCCGCTATTAATTGTAATCTATGCTAAGACGACCTTCCAATGCAGGACTCTCAGGAAGTACAATGCATCGCTTGGGCTCTCAGCCCAGATGATCCTCTAGACCCACTCATCATATATACGGTTCATAGTGTGATCTTTATTCTAGACTTGAAGTTGCGGAAGATAATTGGTAAGCTCCGTGGTCACGGTGGTGTAAGATTCTATAACATATAGCTGGGATGAATGTTGCTCACGCGTTGTGCAGCTAATCACCTCGATTGCCGTACATCCGATACATCCATACTTGTTCTGCACGACGTCAAGGGACTTCACAGCCCGCATTTATGATCTAACGCTTCCCGCTACTCAAAAACCCAACAACCCTCACTGGCCGCCGAGAACGCATCAAAGTCTTGCTGGGCCTGCGCATGGTTTTCAGCTGTCAGAGCCTGAAGGCGAGGGCTTAGGCCAATGTGTCATCGTCCTCGTAGGCGGACGCGCCGGCGGACATAGAGGAGCTGTGCTACATGCCGTACGTTTGCAATATTGCGGGAAAGCTTGTTTACCCTTACATGTCGCCACAGGCCTTTCATCATTCCCTGCCATTGATAGCAACGTGCGGCGTGCGTTCCTACCGTCACAGTGTTCTCGTAGGGAATCCAATCTAACTTGCCGATGTAGGTGGACCGTGCTGTGAAACTCTGGTGCATTCCCTCGATGAAGCGTGGGGTTCTCGCGAGAGAAGACAAACCGCTTTTCAGCACAGATTACATCCACAGGGCGCGCATACTATCGGTCACATGGTCTGTCTCGTTCCCTTTGGCCGCCTACACACAAACAGTAATCGCATCTTTTCGCATCAGGCTGAGTATCGATATTCTGGTCACCCATAGCGCGCCCGCCCTCATGCTCCGCGACCCAGACGACGATACGTACTACGAGAGCGGTACAAGTAGGTCACTGGCGTTCCTGCGCTACACGGGTGCACTCATCATTTGACCAGTCACCGTATGGCGTTGGCTCGGACTCAACCGCTTCTTCCCCGCTGGCAAGCCAATTCAGAAGATCATGCGAAGCTGTGCAAGCGTATGTCTTGATTGTTGCCGCATATACATGTTGCACTTACCCTCTTGCACATTCCAGGATTACCGTAATAGTGGTCAGCTCGACGTTATCCTTCTGCCGCACTATCTCATGCACCATGTAACTGCACCACAGAAACGTTTGGCATATTGTCGTCATACTTCCTCCCTCTCACAAGTCTGAACTCTCACGTTTATACGAGTTCGACAAACGAGTCGCTCTTGTCCATCTCTATGGGCAGAGCAGTGCACGTCTTCAACATCACGCAATTCGATCCTCGTCTGCCTCCGGCATGCCCACCATCCACTGATGATGTTGCAGAGTTGACCAGGCGGCTGCGCCTCTCTGATGACGATGGGAAAGAGGGGCGCGAGGCCAGGCGACCGCGTATCTCCGACGACGATGGTGGTGACGGAGAAGAGGGACGCGAGACCAGGCGGCTGCGTATCTCCGATGACGATGGTGGCGAAGAAGAAGAGGGGCGTGAAGAAGGTGAGGAGGATGAGTCTCCCGACGAGAGCGAAGGAGAGCGTGAGACCCGCAAGCACGCAGTCTCTGTCGTATCGGGGGTAACCGATCTCTTCGAGAACGACGGATGGACTGTCCGTCTCCCACCGCCGGAACCACTCCGAGCGGACCTCCCAGACATCGATATGTGTGAGATGGCATGCGGCGGAACTGTCATGTTCGGTGCAAGTAAGACGGGCACTCTGTTCGTGTGGAAATTGAATTCTCCGTAGAGACCGAGCGAGTGATATGTCATAGGATGCATGGCAGTTCTCATGACAGCGTGATGAACTGTCAAGGTGAAGCGACATCTCAGCAGCGGAGTTCCTCAAGCCGTTCTTCAACGCCGTGCCTTCGTGGCGTCGGAATCGCACTACAGAAGACCCGGTTCATCTCACCCTCGATTGCAAGGTAAAAGTATAAAGAATGACAAATCTTCGCAAGCGAAGAAAATGCAACGAAATATCCGCGTCTTAGAAGGCCATCCAGCGCCTCGAGCAACTCTAAGCGATCCATCTGCCGAAAGCTGAACTGCCTCCGTCAACACGATGCGAAGCTCTGCAACCAACGATTGCATGTCAGTTGGACAGCCCGAGAAGGAAGAGGATCGCCACCCACCACGCCACATACCCACGCGCTCAGTTCGAATACTCCTCGATCACACCGTTGGGAGCCATAGTCGGCACCTCAGCGGGGATCGTGTTCGTATCCGCGCGCTTGTTCTGGTACTCCTCGATCACGCCGTTAGGTGCCATCGTTGGTACCTCCGCCGGGATCGTGTTGGTATCCGCACGCTTGTTCTGGTACTCCTCGATAACACCGTTCGGAGCCATTGTGGGGACCTCCGCAGGAATGGTGTTGGTATCAGCACGCTTGTTCTGGTATTCCTCGATGACACCGTTCGGCGCCATTGTTGGAACTTCCGCGGGGATGGTGTTGGTGTCCGCACGCTTGTTCTGGTACTCCTCGATCACGCCGTTGGGAGCCATGGTCGGCACCTCAGCGGGGATCGTGTTCGTATCCGCGCGCTTGTTCTGGTATTCCTCAATGACACCGTTAGGCGCCATCGTGGGGACCTCAGCGGGGATGGTGTTGGTGTCGGCGCGCTTGTTCTGGTACTCTTCAATGACACCGTTAGGCGCCATCGTCGGGACCTCCGCCGGGATGGTGTTGGTATCCGCCCGCTTGTTCTGGTACTCCTCGATCACGCCGTTCGGTGCCATGGTGGGGACCTCGGCAGGGATGGTGTTTGTGTCAGCGCGCTTGTAGGCGCTGATGGTGTCGAGGGCGGCAAGCGACCGCTCGGCGAACGTACGCTACAACAAGAAATTTAGAAAAATGCCGGAGTATACGTCGCGCGAAGTCTTACGCGGAGGGGCATGGGCATGGGGTGCGCGACTGCCTGACCGGCGAGTCCGACAAGGAGGGCGGCGAGAACGGTTTGTGTGGAGAAGAGCATTGTGGACGTTGGCGACGGACAGCTCAGAGAATGAAATGCGAAAGACGATCGGTTCAACCGTGTACAAAGGTCGTCCAGCGGCCGAGCGCGGATACGAAAAGGTCTAAACGCTGTGTGTAAGTCGACATGCTTACTAAAAACGAATCGTACAACTCACGAGAATGAAGAAGGATGAAGGGGATAAAGAGAGAGCGAGAGAGGGAAGACGGGAGGTTATAAGAGAGGGAATGGGAAGCAGCTGTCGCTAGCAACGTATCAATGATACCGTTACCACGGTCCAAATCAGGAAGCTGCCAATAGGCTCGCTGGCATCCCAGTGGCAGACGGAATTTTCCAACCTTGCGCGCTGATTGGCTCACGCCGCCGTCTCCGCCACTCACACCTTTCTCAGCCTCCTCCATGTCGGATCCCCGCTTTGCTAGATTCAAATCCGACCCCCGCTTCCGCCGTATCAAGAAGGACGAGGCCAAAGTCGTCGTAGACGACCGCTTCAAGAGCATCTTCGACGACGGCAAAAAGAAAAAGGGCAAGAAATCCCAGGGTGCGTGTGCATGCTTGCTCGACATTCACAGCCTTCGCGCTCACTGATCATCAGCCCGCGTTGACAAGTATGGCAGACCCCTGGCAGATACACACGACCAGGAGAACCTCCGACGTTTCTACCGTCTGGAGGACGAAGAGGCCGACAAGGACGAGCCGGAGGTGAAGGCAGGTCCCGATTATGCTCGCGGCGCTGTCCTACTCGAATCCTCCGACGAAGAAGACGACAGAAACCGAGATCAGGCTGTCGAGTCGGATGACAGCGATACCGGTGGTATCATCACACTCGGTCGCGATGTGTCCAGGCCGATTCCTGTGCCCGGGGACGAGGAACTGGAGATCGACTTAGATGAGGACACGCACGCCGAGCTGAACGCGCAGGTAGCCGCGTACGCCAAGGAGAACCCCGACCGGGACGACTCTGCAAATGTCCAGCGCACTCGTCGATTGGCTGTCGTCAATCTGGACTGGGAACACGTTCGTGCCATCCATCTGTACAAGATCTGCTCTTCCCTCGTGTCGCCTACTGCGCCAGCGCTCGCGTCGTCATCAAATGAGCATGCTATGCAAGACAGACAGCCTAAGGGCGCTGCAAGTCGTCAGGCTCGCGGTAAGGTGCTTAGCGTGCGGGTATACCCGAGTGAGTTTGGGAAGGAGCGAATGGCGCGCGAGGAGAAGGAAGGGCCGCCACGCGAACTGTTCAAGAATAAGGCCACTGAAGACGAAGAGGTCAATGAACGGACTATCTACGAGACTGGTGATGGCGAGGACTACGATGAGGATGCGCTGAGAAAGTACCAGCTGGAGCGCCTACGGTAAGCCGATCCCGCTTGATCCATCGCACGTCCGGAGCTCATGGAATGTAAGCTTAGATACTATTATGCTATCGTGGATTGTGATTCTGTCGAGGCTGCATCACACATTTACTCTGAATTGGAAGGCACAGAGCTGGAACGCTCCGCGAACGTGTTCGACTTGAGTTTCGTTCCGGACGATATGACCTTTGACGATGAGTTCCGGTATGTCCATATGTTCTACAACTGCTAACTGTTCCCTCACTCGCATCACAGAGATGAAGCTACCGATGATCTCAATGTTGCTTATAAGGGACTCGATTTTGTGACAGACGTAAGTACACTTCGTGCTCATCGATAGAGACCGGGATGATCCAATGTGTATACAGGCATTGCGACATTCCAAAGTGAAGCTGACATGGGACGAGGATGATCCTGAACGAGTAAAGATCACGCGTCGCGTCCTCTCACGCAAGGAACTCGAAGAGAATGACTTCAAGGCTTATCTCGCATCGTCGACTTCGGGTTCAGAGTCCGAAGGCGCACCGAGTCAGCGCAAGAAAGGGGATAAAGCTGCTTCTAGGGACAAGCTACGTGCCTTGCTGCTCAGTGGTGGGAACGAACTACCGGAAGGTTGGACCCATGGTGCGGGGGACAATGAAGACGATGACGACGTCGATATGGAGGTCACTTTCACCCCCGGCCTGAGCGCAGCGAACCCGGACCGAGAAGAGACCACCTTGGAGAAATACCAGCGGAAGATGAGGGAGAAGAAGAAGAAGCGCAAGGAGGAAATGAAAGAGAAGGCGAAAGCACCACCGGAGACGCCGAGCGCCAAGGACGACTTCTTCGCGGGAAGCAGCGATGAAGACGAGGAGGCGCGATCTGCCGACGATGAAGGAGAGACCGTCAAGAAGAGCAAGCGCTCTAAGGGTACGGCAAAGGAGACACTCGAGCCTGTCCCTCGGCATATCTCGACTGCGGAGGAATTGGCACTTCTGGCAGCATCAGAGAATCCCGCCGCCGAACCGAAGCATTTCGATATGAAGGCAGTCCTGAAAGCCGAGAAGGGCAAGAAGGGTAAGAAAGGGAGGAAGGGGAAGAAAGGAAAGGGTGGCGAGGAAGAGAACGAGCTGCAGGAGGACTTCGCCATTGATGTCAAAGACGACCGGTTCAAAGCAGTGCATGAAGACCACACGTTCGCGATCGATCCTAGCAATCCCCAGTACGTACCTTTTTCAAAGTCAAGGCATTGTATCATGTCTCACTCGTTCGCAGTTTCAAAAATACGAAGAGCATGTCTGCTCTTTTGGAGGAGCGTTCAAAGAGGCAACGCAATGCCTCCGCACACCATGAGGAGCGTAGCACAGCCAAGACCCAGGAATCTACGGGAGAGAAGAGCCTGCAGAGTCTAGTCGAGAGTGTCAAGCGGAAGAGCGCCGCGGCGGACCGCGGCATGGGCAAGAGAAGGAAAATCTGACAATTTGTTGCTCAGTTTTCCATGTCACTCGGAGTAGGCTACAGATTATTGTGCATTGAGACTAGCGAGCACCGTTGACGACCCAACATAGCAATACAAAGCGGTACGGCTGCGATTCTTCCATCTTCAACCTACATAGTCTGTTCTGTTCGTTTTCTGCGCTTTACGAGATCTTGGCGTTGGAGAAGTCCAGCTCAGGGTGAGCCTCTTGGAACTTCTTCAAGGCCTGCAATGCGGGTAATAAGACAGGAACATGAGCAGGCGGTGGGGATACTAACCTCCATCTTCTTCAGTTCGTCGGAGGTTGGCTTGCCCATTTGCTGCAAAAAACCCGTGTAAGCAATTGCCCCGAAGCACCATGACATGGGACGGCTACCCTCTGCTGGTTGTCGAACTGTATGCAAGATTGAATCGTGAATTCAGCGTCAGCTAATACTCAGGGGGATGCACCTACCATCATCTTCTCGACCATACCCCTGTAAATGGTATCAGCCTGCGCGCATGCAGTGATTGGCAGATCCACACCTTGTCTCGCCGTCCAGATCGCTGAGCTTGCTGTTCTCAGGTTGGATCTTGGTCGTGTCGATCTTCGGATGGTGGGTGAGGACGTTCTCCCACCACTGCTGCTTGTTCACTTTCTCAAGGTGAATGTGTACCGCTTCTTGGTCTTCTACAAAGTATGTCAGGGAAATACTGCTCTAATAGGGGTAAACCTCCACACACCGACTGTCCAAGTGCTATCTTCGACCTTGACGTCCTTGCAGAGCTCACCACTCATGATCGGCTCTTTGCCCTTCAGGCCTACGCTCAGCTTCTTCTTCTGGATTACGACGCCGAGATCCCTCGCCCGTGTACCTTTCGGCACAGGGACCACAATGTCGACCTCGCCGAGCTCTTGCTTCCATGTGTAAGGCAGTGCTGTCGTGGTTGATCGTTGAATGCGATGCAGTCGGGCACTAGAATGAGTCGGACAGCCGCACCAGCCTGCTCTGCAGCCTCGCGCTCGCGGTCAGCCGTGTCGCGGGCCTCGCGCTCCTCCTTTGTCAGCTTGTCGTAGTCGTCGGCCTGTGCAGACATGGTGGTGTGCAGCTAAGTGGGAGGTCGTCTCGTAGAACACTGCAAGCGGCAGTAGAGCTCTCCGGAACCTAGGACGCGTTGGCGCCCAGGCCCGATAGACGCCCTTTCAAATTTCCCACAGTCATTGGAAAGGCAAGGGCGCAGGCTGCTCGTCCTCCTGAGGTCCCGCCACCGTCCGCTGTACTCTCCGACCTCCTGCTCGGCCACAAGCTGCTGTAGATGACCGATGGCCACCCAGAGTCCCTGGGCAGACTTTGATGTGCGCCCTTCCCACGACTCTTTTCCCCGCACATTATTCTTACCCTGACGATCGCAACTTGCGCCTGGCCAGACTCAACGGCACAACGTGAAGCTCAACACGGTGGACCGTCTCAAGCAAATTTTGACGGGCTTCAACGACGAATGCGGGACGAACCTCACAAAGTCTGGGAAGAAACAGGAGCTAATTGATCGCATTACGCGGGCACTGGACACCTGGAAGCAGACCAACGACATCGACAAGTGGACGAAGGCGAGAGCTATCATGCAGCAAGTGCGATTACCCAGGTCGTGAGTTTTCCGGCTCCCTTTCCCCTGACCCCCTCTTTGCTGCTGCCCTGCGGCTGTATCACCGAAGTTGCGCGCAACAGTCGATGTGGGCTGACCGCACTTTCATGCCGTCCACAGATACGGTTACTCCGGCGACCACTCCTACTCTGCAACTGCACACCATGCTTCGTATTCATCCACTGGCGCGTCCAATTACGTCCACCACACCACCGCTAGCGGCAGTTCGGCAAATATACCCCGGTATGACCCATATGCGCCTCCGCGGAGGCCAAATCTACCTACAACAACAAGCCAGAGCACTGCAGCTGCTGCACCACCTAGTATGCCTACCCACATTCCAGTCAATAGCTCAAGTGCTTGATTCTGATACGATGACTCAGGCATCAGATTCAAGGCGTCTCCTTTCTTCCGCGTTGAACGGGCTCTCTCTCCTGTGGCGGAATGTCCAGGTCCGTCGGCTTCATAGTTTTTACTAGGGTGGCTCAGCTTAGGATTATTATAGAATCCACGAGCTCTGTAGATCGACGCCAGCAGACTCTGATGTTCTCCCTATCCAATGATGTGGTGCAGAAACTCGGTACTTCGGAGTCAGTCAGTTCCTTGCGTCATTGTGGACTGAATACTAACGCTGAACCTAGGCCGAAATACCAGATACGATTATATTGTACATCGTCGACTTACTGGTCTCAATCTGGTGGTTTCCGAACCGCTTCTATGCCATGTCCCATCGAATTTCCTCCTACGTGTGAAGTTCGGATAAATGGTGTGGCTCTTCAAGCCAATCTGAAGGGAATGAAAAAGAAGCCTGGGACTGCTCCGCCGCCTGACATCGGCAAGCTGCTGAGAATGTCACCGGCCACACCAAATCGCATTGAGATGGTTTACGTGAACAGCCAGCAGCCTGCCCAACCGAAGGTTCGTGAATCGTAATTCTTTACCATGATCCCCGAATTAATAGTCTTTAGAAATACTATCTCGTGGTCATGCTAGTTGAGGTGACTACGGTAGACCAACTAATAGACCGGTTGAACAAGGGCAAATACAAGAGTAAACAAGAGGTCTTTGAAAAGAGTATGTTCCATGTTCCATATTTCAACTCGTTGTCTCTCTGTCTGACTGGAAATATACGTCAGTGTTCCAAGCTTTTTCCGAGGACGATGACATTGTTGCTGGTCATCAGAAGATGTCACTGAAATGCCCTGTAAGTGCACTTTCTGGTAAGACATAATTAACTTGGCTTGACACCCTTCTAGTTGAGCTATATGCGCATTCAAAACCCAAGTCGTTCCATCCATTGCGTGCATGCTCAGTGCTTTGATGCCATGTCATGGTTTTCCGTCATGGAGCAGACGACGACATGGCTATGTCCAGTCTGTGAGAAAGTTCTCAATCCAGAGGAGCTTATCGTCGACGGGTCCGTTCGTCGCTGTTGAGCTGACGCATTCGTAAGCTGACGACGTCTGTGGCGCAGGTATTTCGACGAAATTCTCAAATCCACTCCAGAGGACGTCGAGGACGTCATTGTTGAGCCCGACGGAGAATGGCACACCGTGGACAATAAGCACGGCTCTGAGAAGTGGAAGGCAACTCATCCGCTGTCGAAACCGCAACCGCCCAAGCCAGCCTCTCCAGTGAAGAAGCGGTCTTCCTCGCCCCCAAATCTTCTGACGAACGGGACGATGCAATCTCGGCAAAGTAACAAGGAAATCATTACATTGGATTCAGACGACGAAGATGAAGGCAGGGTCAAGAGGGAGCTGTCGCCTTCGTTTGATCGTGGGGCCGCAAGGGCGCCATCCTCCATAAGCTCAGCATCACAACCGCCCAGATCAGCGACGCAAACTTCAGACTTCATTGACTTGACTCTGGATTCCGACGAAGAGGCAGCACCTGCAAGGCCCGCCCCTGTCTCGACCACGATCGCGAGTCTTGCGGCCGGCGCAAATACGAAGAGGAAGGCCTCAGACGCGCCGTCACCGACAGAGCAGATTTGGAAGAAGTCGCGTGCAGACGTTCCAACCTCCTCCTCGCCCGCGTCCAGTGCTTCGGCCTCGACGACATATCGGAACGGGCTGCCACCCTTGCAGGAGTCATTTCCTCTACCACGATCTGGTACCAGTGGCAGCCATCTGCCGTCTGCGTCCGCGCCATCTCGATATCCGTCATCGTACAGCCCCCACTCGCCGACATATCCCTCGTACTTGCCCCCGCCGCCCGTGCAGCCAACGCGCAGGCAGTCGGGTCCTCCGCCACCGCAGTCGTACCCCCCACCGGCTGACGGGCGATACCGCATGACTGGCGCGAGTTCATCCTCGCCGGAGAACTGGCGGACGTAGAGGGGAAGAGGTGTCCCGATGTGCTCGGTCTATAGGATAGTGCAATATAGTGTGTCTGTAGTACCACACGCGATTAATCTGGATGAGTGGTCTCTGTTTCGTATTCGCGCCACGGGCGAGTGTTCTGAGCGTGCGCTGGCTGTTCTGGCAAGTTCGTGCGCATGGAGCCCAGCTCGATAATTGGCGAGGCGCCGGGGCGGCTGTGCGTGTCGGTGCTCCGGGCCGGGACATCGATGGGGTCGGTCGCCCTCGGGGGTTGAATCTCCGGAAGCCTCCGACCGTGTACTTGAGCGCGCTCGCACGCGACGATTTTTCTTTCCTCACCTTCTCCCTCCCCACTCAGTCTTCATATCAAAAATGGCCGAAGCCAAGAAGGGCAAAACTCCCAAGGAGTTCGCCAGTGCGTACATACTTCCTTTGTCGTCGTGCGCGAAATAAACCCACGTAACGGCGCGTTGCTGTGATATGTGCTGACCTGGCATGTCTCGACAGTCGACTTCATGATGGGTGGTGTCTCGGCGGTGAGTAACACATCCTCAATGATTCGGCGAGTTGGTCTGACGGCTTTCTGGGATCCAGGCTGTCGCCAAGACATCCGCTGCCCCCATCGAGCGTATCAAGCTCCTCATCCAGAACCAGGATGAGATGGTTCGTATGCCACGTCCTAGTTCTGTCCTGGGGTATTCATCGCATTGTCCCGTTATAGATCAAGCAGGGTCGTCTTGAATCCCCTTACAAGGGTATCGGTGACTGCTTCCGCCGGACGGTCCAGTCTGAGGGCCTTTTGGCGCTTTGGCGTGGTAACACCGCCAACGTCATCCGGTACTTCCCCACCCAGGCGTTGAACTTCGCATTCAGTGAGTATTCGTCGAGAATTTTTCTATTGCCAGTAGCTGATGAATCCTGCAGAGGACTACTTCAAGTCCCTCTTTGGTTTCAAGAAGTCTGAAGGCTACTGGCGGTGGTTCGCTGGCAACGTCGCTTCTGGTGGTGCTGCTGGTGCCTCGTCTCTGCTCTTCGTCTACTCCCTCGACTACGCTCGTACTCGTCTTGCCAACGATGCTAAGTCGTCGAAGGGTGGAGGAGCCCGTCAGTTCAACGGTCTCCTGGATGTCTACAAGAAGACCCTCGCCACTGATGGCATCGCTGGTCTCTACCGTGGTTTCGTCCCCTCCGTCGCTGGTATCATCGTCTACCGTGGTCTCTACTTCGGTGTCTACGACTCGCTCAGTACGTATTTTATTCCTGAGTTGGGCGTCTGTAGTCTGACGTCATTCGCAGAGCCGGTTGTTCTCGTCGGTGCGCTCGAGGGTTCCTTCATGGCTTCCTTCGCTCTCGGCTGGGGTGTCACCATTGGTGCTGGTCTTGCTTCCTACCCTCTGGACACTATTCGGTATGCGTGGTTGTTCTCTGATCACCAGTTATAGCTGACATGTGTCATTCAGTCGTCGCATGATGATGACCTCCGGTGCGGGTGTTCACTACAAGGGCATGTTCGACGCTGGCAAGCAGATCGTCGCCAAGGAAGGTACCAAGTCGCTCTTCAAGGGTGCCGGTGCCAACATCCTCCGTGGTGTCGCGGGTGCTGGTGTGCTCTCGCTCTACGACAAGCTCCAGGAGGTTCTCTTCGGCAAGGTCTACTCTGGTGGTATGTATGCCTGTCTTGTTAATGTTGGAGATACTTGTCTCATCACATTTGTTTGTCGCAGGCTCCGGCTAAACGTCTCACATTGCTTAGATAGTAATATTGAGTATGCGCTTCCTAGTAGCATCATTTATCCCGTACACGTTATGACCTTCCGCAATAGACCTTCTGGTTTACTCTCATCCGCTAGTCCTATTTTCTTACAGTCTCAGGAATACCACCTAATACTAGGTAGTAGCAATACTGATGAGCATTGGGCCATCTGGTTAAGTCTGCAGAGTGAGTGAGTGGCGATGAGCTGTTCGCATTGAGAACTGGAACGGGGTATCTTGGAGTTGGCCAGGTTTTCATCTCGACTTGTTGGGGGCGCATATAGGCGCATATGTGCAAATTTTTGCAGCTGTTGGTTTCTACGTGCGGAATTGCTGAAAGTGTAGTCACGTGAGTCAGCGTAGAGGAGATCTTCGGAAGGATCTCAGTATGTTATGATGAATATTCCTCGACCTCGACGGTACACCACTTGCGTCTATCGATGATATGCCTCTCTCGTCGTCTCTGGTACACTAGCAAGCTTCTATTTCAACCGTCTTATCGTCTCGCGCACACAAACGCGGTCGTTCTCCGCCCTTACCAGGAATCATGCATTGATGCCTGTCTTGATGCGCTACGAGAAGGCTCTACGCGAATCGGTGTTTCTCTGCCGACTGGCTCGGGCAAGACAACGGTTTTCATTTCCCTGCTGTCGCGAATCGACCCTCTAGAGAAGTGCCCGAAAGCAAGTCAGGCTCTGATCATCGTAAATAGCATTGAGTTAGCTCTGCAAGCTGCCGCTCAAACGGAGAAGCTTTGCCCGGAGTGGAGTGTGGAGATTGAGCAAGGACAGAAGCATCAGGCATCAGGAAGGGCCGATGTGTGCGTGTTCCCTCAATTAGAGTGTGGTTGTCGATTAATTATCATGTGTATGTGCTATAGCACTGTCGCAACTTACCAGACGCTTCTGCAGCCGGAAAGGTTGGCCAAGTTCAATCCCAATAGCCTCAAAGCCATCATTGTAGATGAAGCACATCATGCTGCCGCACCTTCGTATGTTGTCTTATCCTTTAACATATTGCAGGTGCCCATGTTCGCTCTAGCTATCGCCGCATCTTGTCACATTTCAACCCAGTCATTCAGCATCCGGATAAATTGTTCCGACCTCCGACGCTGCGCAATCCTATCCCAATCCTTGGTTTCTCAGCAACATTCAGCAGGCATGATGGGGTGGCATTAGGATCAGTTTTTGAGCGTATAGTATACCATAGAGATTTCCTGGAGATGATTAAGGAGCAATGGTGAGTATCGCAGTTATTCCACTCTCGTATGATTCCAGAATGAGGTTGGCAGGCTTTGCAACGTTCGTTTCACCACCGTACGCGCCAAGATAGACCTCAGCGAGGTTACCATCAGTTCCAAGACGGGCGACTTCCACCCGACTAGTCTGGCGCACGTCATCAACACACAATCCTTGAATAATCTCGTCGTAAGGTCCTGGCTAGACAGGGCAGAGGGCCGCAAATCTACACTCATTTTCTGCGTCGATCTCGCTCATGTGCGGGACCTCACCGGGACGTTCAGAGAGTACGGCATTGACGCACGATATGTGTATTCCGGAACACCTGCAGCAGAGCGCAAAGCACTCATTGCAGCATTCAAGGCTGGACACTTCCCGGTCCTGGTCAATTGCGGTCAGTGCCCTCCATCGCCACATCCCGCCACTCTAAAGTGAACGTTGGATCTACAGCCATTCTCACCGAGGGTGCTGACATCCCGAATGTTGATTGTGTCATCGTGGCTCGACCAACTCGATCGCGCAACGTATTCGCTCAGATGGTAAGTTCTAAGAGGTAGCATACGCCACCCATCCTCAGCTCAACGCATCTTTCCGTAGATTGGTCGTGGCATGAGGCTGTCTCCTGATACCGGCAAAGAAGATTGTCACATTATAGATTTTGTGGATTCAAGGGCTCGTGTTGCTGGCGTTGTGTCCACTCCTACTCTGTTCGGGCTCGACCCAGGGGACGTTGTTGACGGTACGAGACGCAGGGTGTTCCCCGCATTGTACATGCTCTTATAGTCTCCTGCTGTTACAGATGTCACCACCGACGCGCTGGAAGCTCGCGCAAAGAGCCGATTCGCTTCGCTAGCAGGCTCAGGTCACACGAAAAGTTATGACGCTTCGGATGTCCCGGAAGCGGAGGAAGTGATGTATGAAGACATCGATGATCCCTTTGTCTTGGTTGATCAAGCGTCTGGCGCCCCCCATATAGCGAAGATCAGCAATAACGCCTGGGTGGGCTGCGGTGATGACGTCTACGTTTTGGAATGTCTGGGCAAGGGTTTCATACGTATCAGCAAAAGCAAGAATGATGAAGGTACGTGTATCCCCTTCACGCTGGTAGATGGATTGACATCACGCTTGGAAGGCGAGACCGTCTTTGAGGCGCATTATACGCCGCCCACGCTACCGATGGGCACCGCGCACGTTTTGAAGATCTCGCCGTATCAAAAAAGTAGGCAGATCCTGACCGCCAACAGTCTGGTTGAGGCTGTTAGAGGTTGTGACACGTACGCAAAGACGAAAGTCGTAAAGGGACCTCTCGTAGTAGGGTGCGTCTCGACGATTATATCATTCCCATGTGATTTCTGAGAATTTGTCTAGCCTCCTTCGAAGCGCGAGGTGGCGTAATGAGCGCGCTACGGAAGGCCAGAGAGCATTCCTCAAGAAGCGGTTCAAGGCGCGGATCGAAAAGGAATTGACTGACGCGCAGTTCTGTCATGAGACCTCTGATACCGAGGACAAGAACAAGAAAAAAGCCAAACCTCTGGACCACATCACAAAAGGAGAAGCAGCTAATATTATAACTCGTCTGAAGCATGGCGCCATGGTAAGCAGTCTTCCAGCACTGTCACCAACGCGATCTTACCTGTCCTTCTCCTCAGTCTCGTTACGCAAAGAAAGCCAAAGCTGAGCAGCGGAAGGTCAAGGCGGTTCAAAAAGAAGCCAAACGGCAAGCGAGAGAAGACGTGAAAGTCGGCCTCCTGGCCGCATGAGATTGTCACAACGACCATATATGTGCACATCCATCTAATTGTTTTCCAAATCCAATGCCTGCGCTGTGGATAGCAGCGGAGAGACCGCATGCCGGCTCTGTAAAGTGAGTACAGCTGCCTTTTGCGCTTTCGCAATGAGCTTATCGAATGCTAATGGATCCTCGAAGGCTCTCGGCTGTTGGAGTAGCGTGGCAAGGATGGATCCAACTAAGGAATCTCCTGCACCTGTCACGTTCACGGTGTCCTCCTTTGACAACCGCAAGGCGGGGAAGTGCTTGAGAACGAAGACGCCTGTGCCTGGCTTGCCGTGCGCAACGATGTAACGACCGCGCACGTTGCTTCGTTCTTGGGACCACGCCGACGAGGACGCCCGGTCGCCGGGAATGTGGAAGACCACGAGGACTCCGCGGTTACCACACTTGATGATGAGGTGCTGGAAGAAGGGGAGGAGGTGCACGGCCATCTGGGCGATGCCTTTGTCCACTAGGAAGGAGAGGGTTCCTTTGGTAGAGTCTTCGTCGCACACCTCTCGGCGCGCCAGTATTTCCAAGTCCATCCGGAATTGAGAGCCAAGGGACATGTTATCGATGACTTTCCACCAATTCGCGTGCGAGGTGAGCTCCAGCGGGCCGGCGTGTGCTTCTTGATACATTCTTGCCAATTCCAACAAGTTGGGTGTGACATATGTTACCGGAGCACGAGTGAGAGTAGCGGAGCTCATGGCTGCTGCTACAGCCGGCAATATCATTGTAGACTTCATGACTGAAGTTGGCTCACTGCGGAACGGAAAGAGCACCGTCAGAGTTCCCCCCTGGCTGAAATGGAAGTAAAACTAACAAAAGAACTGTATCGATGTCAACCAATGAACTTGTATAGAGGATATAGACATGACGCACCAGCAGTATTGTGTTGAACACAGTATCCGACCAAGGAGCTCAATGCACTTGAAGCCAAATTGGCGTCGAGAGCGATGAGTTCCGGTGTATGAGTCTTAAGGGTTGCCAGTACCTATACGTTGACATGTCTCGATGGCTGGATGCACCATTAGACACGAAAACTTACTGTCTGCATATCCAGCGAATGGATGATGTCCATATCCGCAACACCGCCGATCAGACTGCCCTGTATATCTAATACCATGTTACACACAGAGGACCTTGAGCCCTCGGTCCTCACAAAACCATCTGTCCGCATGCCGATCTGTTCAGTCTCATCGACGAGCAGATGGCCGAACGAATCGTTCCCAAGCGGCGAGATCAGCAGGGTGTCTAGCGATCGATCCTTGGAATGTGCGGTCAGCACTCGATGCGCAGCTTCTGCCACATTCCGAGCTACGCCGCCGAGACTGAGGGAGACGGATCCCGGGGACGTTGACTGCGAGCCCAGGGAGACATCGGTACCAGACTTGGGACTAGCCTGCGCAGTGATATCCACTGCGGCTGAACCGACTACGACGAGCTTTGCTGAAGGCTATGCAGTCTCAGAATGATGAAAGCATGATGGGGAGCAACTATCGGCCTTACCGAAACAACATTGGATTGACTTCGAGACGTTTGAGGCTTTTCTTGTCGGTTCTCTGCTTCGGCGGACGTGACCGTCGCGGGGATGTAGCACTGAAAATAGATTGCATTCATAGTACTTCTATGCGCGAAACACTCAAGCCTCAGGTCTTACATTACGATGGAGACCGCTGTCCGGTAATGACGTCTCCATTTCCGAGTATGCAACAGCAATCTGACCACCTGAGGAAATAAAGTCAATGGACGAAGAATTAATCATGAATACCATCGCTGACCGATGTGTGCAGTGTTCTCAATAAGAGCGACATCTTCTCCTTGCTATTAGATACAGTTGTATATTTCAGCGGAGTTATGACTTACTGCTAGCCAAAGACTTTCCCGCCGTCAATTCTCCAACACGCTTGAGCAACCAAGGTGTTGCTTCCTTGCCCCGTTTGCTCATCCCGTTCTCGTCGGCTTCCTTGAGGGCTTGTTCTACCGACTGCTGGAGCAGTTCTCCGACCGCCTCGTATTTCTCCGGGATGGGGACACCGAACAGGGCGCCGTTGGGCATTCCTAATTGCCACTGTGAGTCTGATACATGCGAATCAGTGGGTACTGTTCAGTGATCGTCATGTATGCATGCTACTAACGTAGAATTCGAGCAGCAGATACCGGGTCGTTGATTCTCCATGGACTCTGCACATAATTTATCAGCCCAGTCATGTAGTCTTCCCCTGCAAGGCATATCTGACCTTGAAGCCGCTGTGACGGCTGTAGAAAGCAGGGAAGTCATCGGTGTCGGCATAAGACAATACGGGTACCCCGAGAGTTTCCTGCAGACTACATTGAGTTTTAACCAAATTCAAGGCCACCTCGTACACACCAGATACTCCAAGGTCCTTCCGATATCCAAAATTGATTTTACTCCGGCAGATACCAGCCCGACTGGACATCGAGTGAGCTCTTGAAGATCAGCAGAAATGTCCATGGCTGATGGAACAATAAGCTTGAGCTATCTTAAAGATAGATATGTACAAGAATGACCTACAAGTTTCTCCTCCTCGGTGCACACCGCCTAAGCTACATGATCGCAACCATAAATTCTGGCATCCTCTCGGATCAGAGGTCTACACTCACCCTCCAGTAGCGAAGACCTTTCATGCACTGCGGTTAACAAAAGTACAATTCACTTCATTTTACGGACGTACTTTGATGCCGGCTAACGCAGCAAAGATGAGAGTCGCACTACATGTCGTTCCCTGACCATGTGTTATGGGACTTAGTACTACGATGCTCGCTTAAGACGGATTGGATATGTCACACTACTCAACTCCGTCTTTTTTCAGTGCCAGGGCAGGGCCAATGTCTCTGCGAGAGAGCTTCACTACACCGGGGTTGTTTTTCACGTCCGCGAGATACTCTAGTTCGTGAGGGTGAAGACCGATCTTCACTCGTCCGCCAATGATACCGATCGTCGCGGGAATTGCACCGGTTCGGCGTACAATACTCTCCACTGATTTCGCAGTCTCGAGATTCACTGGCTGTGGCATTCCATGTGTGACGATAGTAGTCTCCAGAGCGACGACTGGTCTTCGACTTGCTAGTGCATCTTGCACCTCGGGATGCACATCGACGGGTGCCCCTTTCTTGAGACTATCAGCCAGAGATGAGACATGGCGTCTGGAGATCCTTCCGCGACATAGTGAACGAGGAACCGTCGTATGCCTTAGCATGCCAGAAAGAAAATGGAGCCTCGAGGTGACCTCTCGTGCTCGTTGAATTGTTCAGCACTACTTGCGGTATAATGTCTGAGATCAATGAGCCGAGATCTTGATTACATAGACGCCAATTCAATCTAATCTAGGCGAAGAGGCGGGGACAGTGCGAGCATAACTCGAGTGCAGGATGCAATATGGAACTCGCGCAAGCTACGTTTCGTGTTCACCAGCAGTAGGCTTGCAGTTGCGCACATATTCACCGCACAGGAGCGGTTCAGCCGGACATAGTCTGTTTAACCTCCCGTCTCATAATGAGCAGCACGCCTTCCGCTTCCGTCGATGCCTATCTAGAGATCCCCGAGGGAACTTGTGTCCTCACGCACGAACCGCTCAATTCGCAGGAGATCATACAATCAGTGGGAGATGGCAGAGCCGGTGCAATTGCAGTGTTCATAGGGACAACTAGGAACTCATTCAAGGGTGTGTGCATACACCAACCACGGGGTTCACTCGTGCCTCATGCAACAGGAAAGGCAAGGTCGTGACTCGACTAGATTACCAGGCATACAGCAAACTGGCCATCAAGACGATGGCAAACATCATCCAAGCCGCGCATACAACCTACGCGCGCTCCACCCATAGTCCTGATCAATCCTCCCCGGCGATCTCCTTGGTCAAGTCCGTCGTCCACCATCGCCTAGGCACCGTCCCCGTGGGCGAGCCCTCAATCGTTATCGCCGTGTCCTCGCCGCATCGCAAGGAGGCCTTCGAGGCCTGCGAGTTCATACTGGAAGAAGTCAAGTCGAAGGTGCAGATATGGAAGAGGGAGTTCTACGAAGGCGAATCGGAGGAGGAAGCAGAATGGAAGGCGAATGTATGAACGCGCATATAGAAGGGTCTCCTGCAGGCCATCTTACAATATTGCAACGCGGAGGGTCGTGGAGGGTCGTCACATGGAGGGAAGGGGTTAGAGTTCCGCAATATGTACTTTCACCGCATCCGCATGGTCACCGATCAGTCAACCTTGTATTTCTCCTCATCGCTGGTCACGAGCATCTCAATCGCCCACATTGTGAGAGTAAAGAGTACGTTCATCCACCGCCACCAGACTTGCGATGAATGGTCAAGTACTGAGGAACAGTCAGCGCATATAGCTGACATTCTGACATCTGGTACTCACGGAGGAGGTGCGAATACACGGTCACGAAGATGGCTTGGCGGTACGTCAACAATAGATGAGTCAATCTAGATGTCTGAAAGAAGTGGTCGTTCGTCAGTCTCGGGATATAAGGTGAACATGTTCCGCTCACGGGTCGCTCGTTCCAAGTGGCATCGACTCCAGATTCGCTTTCCCAACTGTCTGCACCGATGGTCGGAAGTATCCGAGAAGCGAAGTGCAGCACGATGAGCCGATAGCACAACGCAACAAGTACAGGTTTTGGAAGCGTGTTGATGACGAAGTTGACTAAGGTCTGAAGGTGAGGTACAATATTGGGTATCAGAGGAGCGCTATCGAGAAACAAGTCAGATCAACAACCGGGTTCTATGAGTCAAGTACGCACTAAGAAGATGCAGGATCCGAGAAGGATTGTTGATCGAAACCGCAAAGCCATATATTATAAGCCAAGAATAGGGCCAACCCGGAAGACTCGATCACATTCGTGCGTCGCAAGAAAAATCCAATGAGAGTGAGAAAGATCAAGGACGTCAACGCAACGCCCAATAACGTAGATGAGAGAGGTGATTGTGCCGCAGCCGGATATGTCTGCCAAGGAAGATGAGACAGGGCACGATATAGCAGTCAACATGCAACATGACTTACCGCGACAATCCACCACGCAGACGTCACGTATGCAACCGCCGCAGCAACGAGGAAGCCAAACTGATAGACATCCCCCTGGCCCACCAGCTCCTTCCCTATCTGACCGAGCTTCTGCACGACTAGAAGACTCGACAGGCCCTCCATCACGATGAAGCCTGGACTAGACCACTTCAGGATCGTACCCCACCAGGACGCTGCGGTGACCAGAACCGGAGGGACGCTTTCCGAGAACGCATTGAAACAGACCAGGAGCAGGAACGGGTGCATAGGCACCTGAAGGAGAGATAGGGCCTCAGATCCCCATACGAGCAGAAGCGTTCCGTGAATGAGCGAGTGGAGGAATAGTAGTAGGGACAGCAACAGGAAAGCGGGTGTTGACAGCGTCGAGAGCGTCAGAGGGAGAAATATGAGGATCTGAAGGACGCTGGAGAGTCTACCAAGTTCAAGCAGAATGTCAGAATGGTTCAGTATGAAAGGCGGACTGCTCACCTCGCGGTGCTCGCCACGACCCTCCAAATGAGCTGGGGACCCGCCGCCACCATTTCTCGCTTCACCGGATAGGTCTGGTGGTGGGTATAGGCTAGAGCGTCCACAGGAGACGGTGGTCCTGAAGTACAAACGCCGTTAGCCACCACCAGCACCCAAGAGCACTGGCACAGAAAGGCACATATCCGCAAGACACGCTCTCAACGAGCGTCTCGCCCGCCACGTGCTAGACATATTCAGTGTGTTGGGACAACCCAATGAACGTCCATTTTCTACAGACATATAGATCCAGGAGCAACCATTATGGTATGGTACATAGGGTAATAGAAGCACATAGTGGTACAGTATGAGCGAGAAGAAACACTGTGCCAATGCTCAGATCGGCTCTAAAGTAGGTAAGGCGTCCGTGTCGTGCGACCTAGCAATTGCATCTCGCCGAGGATCCGGGCTGAGAAAGCCTTTCGCAGATGCGAAGTCGGTCGCGCGGTTGAGCGCTGCAGGGTCAGACGGGGGAACGTAATACTTGTCGACGACGGGTATTTGGAGTAGGTTCATCTTGGGTGTGATCACGACCATGTGATTCGTCTTGATCTCCATCCAGTCCGCTGAAAAGGTGTGATCTGAGAAGTTCCCATGACGAGTATAGACGCGAATCTCACCCTTCTCGAATGTCAACGGTTCGCTGGCGATCTGGAGAAGAATATGAGTCAATGACAAGTTCACGAGACGCCGTCTTACCATGATGATATTCTCCCGCTTATCCATCTTTGACATCTTGTAATGACCTCCTTCAGCATATTCACTGAAGGTAGTGCCGGAGGAAAACCACTAGTATATAAGGGAAGGCCTTTCAGATCCATGTGATGTTGACACTGGGGTATACGTACCAAGGATGCTGCTTCCTCCGTCCGGGATGAGATGTATCGTGTGGCAATGACACTGTCTCCATCCGTGACGCAAAAATTCATAAGGCTTGGCTACCGAATGGTGAGCTGCGGCGCTTTACTCGACAGCACATGATCTCACCTCCGTTATGCCTTCTGCTTCGGTCATCTCGTTGATGTGGGCGATTGTGTTTTCCATAGCTTTCCGGAGCACATTCGTGGTGAAATTGCGCGCATGCACATTCGGAAGCTAGATATTTTCGACATGAATGAGATGTGTTAGCAATGAGCAGGGTGAACCGACCTTCGACAAGAATAGCGCGAAGGCCCACTCGGAATCTGCCGCACGTCAGTTCCCATGATGTGAGATGAGATGATTTAGTGCTACCTGTGTTTCCTTGAACCACGTTGAAAATCTCATCCGACAAGTACGACTGGAGTCTGCGCTTGATCTTAGGGAACTCTGCAATACCGCCATTGTGCATGAACTGCATGATGCTAGGACGTGAGCATCAGCGACATGCGGAACTTGACTCAACGCACCATGATCTTTCCAAAAGACCATGGATGGCAGTTATCCAGACTGAGGGACCCAGCGGTAGTAGCACGGACATGAGCGCTGGGACAAGATTAGTATCCTCGCACGAGCGACCCTGGCCAACCCATGCTCACAAGACCAGCGGTGATTTAATCTTCTCTGCAAGACGGATGAGATTGACATTGTTCCATGCCTAGGCTTTTGTGAGATCGCACGCGAAAATGGTTCGACTCGATCTTGCACTCACAGGCGTCACCGATGTAAAGATGCAAGGCTGACTGCCAAGTTCTTCATCATGACTTGAGTCATACCAGCCTGGTAGTCTCCTCTGTCACTGACTGTGCATAATATTAGGAAATCGACCACATACCGACACCAAAGCCATCTCCATTGATAGGTCTTCTCCGATCCAGCCTCAGCCGCGAGTCAAAAGCCTGGTTGATGATGGAATGGCATGGCCGAGTGAGCAGGTGGCAGAGTTGTACGGGCTTGGTGCCCTTGTATATCACGAAGCGACACATCTGGTCCGCACAGTTGTAGAAGATAGCGCAGGAGACAACCCCACGACAGCCTGTAAGGGAAATGAAATGCAGCTAGACATGGCGGTATTTCACGGCCAAAAGCTGTCGCCGCCACCTCTCCCCTGCTTGCTCCGGAGATTCCCGGTGACTCGATCAATTGGGCCACGAAGGCCATCCGACGCAATCATGTCGTGACGCGGTGTCTATGAAACTGCTGTCCGCGGTCAAAAATATAGCTCATTGCAAATCCACCGTATATCCATTGCCGTCGCAGGCATTACTAGTACAGGTATCTTCCATCATGCCTCCCTACTGAAAGTTATCCATTGGCTCTGCCTCCGACCACGCGCGAGTTTACAGGAACTCAGCGGGGCGCCTGCTCGTGTCTCCTCCGGCCTCGTCATACACGAGACCAGCGACACGATAGGCAAGGTCTGCAGCATCCCATCAGGGTCGGAGCGCACTGGCAGTGAGAACAGAGTTTGACACGCACCATCAGCCTGCGCTCTGCTCGTCGCCTCGGCATAGACTCTGACCACATCCTCCGTCCCACTCGGCCGTACGAACGCCCGCCCGAACTCGTATCGCCGGACGAGCTCATCAATCTTCTGCTGAAGCCCAGGGGGGCTTATGAGGCGCCGCTCAGCATCTTCCGTCTTGAAAATGTTTCTGTCCGGGACCACGACCTTGACTAGCCGGTTCGGGAGATCATGGTACAGGGAATCCCACTCAATCCCGCTGTAAGACTTGTACACGAGCACGACCTCGACAAGAAGCATGTCCGAAAGTGCGTCTCCGACAGTCTGATTGATCAGGCGCGTGAGGTTCACAAGGTGGCCCAAGGCAGTGGATTGTGCAGGAGTCGAAGGTTGATGGGTGTTGAGTTTCTCCGTGGTCTCAGGGGAGAAGAGCACAGTGCCATGACCGTTTGCCTCGAAATATACTCCAATATCATAACGCTCGGCAGCGTGATGGAGATGCTTGACACCCGTCGAGACGCAGGTAACGGGGAGTCGCTACATTATGGCAGGCACGTCAATTTGCACGAATTGAAAAGATGCAGGCAGCTCACGTCAGCGAGGTATTTTGTCGAAGCACCGTTGGCATACGCAGTTTGCACGACTCCGACCTGAATCTCTTCCCCAAGACCAGCGCCTTTGACGAGTTCAACGATGAAAGCTGCCACCAAGGCCGCGATCTTGTCTCCGTCAAGCATGTGGAACAGACCCCTGTCGTCTAGGTAGAAGTAGATGAGACGGTCTGCGTCACCATCAAGACTGCAGGCCCGTTGCCCGGGCTTGAGTATGGAAACCAGCGAAGGCGGGATTTTTTGAGAGGTCTTCACAAAGTCGGCACCGCAAGCGTTGTTCAGTGCGCCAGGTGTGGTGGTTGCAGTGTTGTGCAGGATGAGCTTCAAAGAGTCGCCCAAATAGTCTGACAACTTGGCGGCCGCCCGAGCACCTACACCATTGGCACAATCCACAATCAGTGGGGGAGGGGAAACTTTGCCGGCCTAACAGAAAAGATTGGTGTCAGCCGTGACTTCACTGTAGTGCAACGACATCCAATCACCACAAGTTTCTTGAAAGCAGAGCTCAGCTTTTCCATGTACCCCTCTTCGGAATCCTCGCCATACTCATCCTTGGTGCCTTTCGTGTTGATCGCCTTGACCAAATAGTGCAGGACAGGAGTAGTGGTTACCTCCGCATTGCGTGCAGAAACTCCGATGGCTTTGAAGCCGTCCTCGAGTGCGGCAACAAGAGCAGGCCCGGAGGGTCGAGTATCTCTAGCATACACTACTCTAGCAGGCTTGGAGAGATCTATCTTGGCATTTTTGACCAAGGTGCTAAGAGCCTCTATGAATGCCTCCGTGGTGGGCGCGTTAGCAAGGGTTGTTGCATGGACTTCCCAAGAAGCTTCCAACATCTCGCCACGGGGATCGACGAGCTTGACACCATTATCCTGCATATGTCATTTAGCGCTTGGTGCTTGAAATAAATTGATGCGATCTCACAGGTTCGGGGTTGTGGGATGCGGTTACCATCACTCCGATTGTCTTCCCGTCCAGCTTCTTGCTACGCAACCCGGCCAATACACCGACTCGGAACATTACTGAGTCCATGGTGCTGCCCCTGGGGCAGAGGAATCATCGATTTCGTGCGTCGGACAATGGCGCGCTGAGACGTACAGTGTCCTGAAGCCTGCTGTGCCATACTGGAAGTGCAGGTTTGCAGGCTTCGGATGCAGATCAGAGAGCTTCCGGAGAGCTTCGAGTGGCAGTTCGGCCATGGCTGAGAGGGATATGCAATGGGAGTCGGGAGAAAGCGTTGCTGCGAGTCAGGACGTGTTGATTCTATAAAGCCTACGTGGTATGTGCGACTGATATCGGCTAGAGGCAGTACGGGTCGTCGGCGGTGACGAACTGGTTCGGACAGCCCTCCTCAGCCACCGCGTTTCCCATCTAGGCGCCCATATCTGCACGCAGCATCCACCGCCGTCATCGCCCATCACACCTCTCCTCCTTACCAATGCCCTCCAAGTCGCCAGCAGAGACTCTACTAGAGAAGGCCGATAAGAAGGCCAACTCGTCCACCGGATGGTTCTCGTCCTCGACCACCAGGTACGAGGAGGCGGGCGATCTCTATCAGCAGGCCGCCAACGCCTTCAAGATCGACAAGCTCTTCAGGGAAGCCGGCGATGCTCATGCGCGCGAGGCAGAATGCCGGGAGAAGTCCAATGAGTCCAACGAAGCAGCTAATGCATGGTGGAACGCGGCGAAGGCGTACAAGAGAGGTCACCCTGACTGTAAGCACGACGCGTATGTTACAATGGAGACTCGCTAATGTTCTTCGTGCAGTGGCTATCCAAGCATTAACACATACAATCACACATCTGACCAAGAGCGGCCGCTTTAGACAAGCTGCAGATCGGGAGAAGGAGATTGGACAGATCTACCTTCAAGAGCTCAACGACCTGCGTAAGGCATGCGAGAGCTTTGAGCGAGCAGCCGAGTGGTATTCGCAGGAGGATGCTCAGGCGTAAGTACTATCTTTGTCTGCCATATGAGATCCAAGAGAGCTGACGACTCTGCTTGTGGTAGTACGGCGAACGGCTGTTACAAGGACGCAGCCGATCTTCACGCTGAGCTCGAGAACTACCCTCAAGCAATCACTCTTTACGAGCAGGTCGCCAATGGCTCGCTGAGCTCTGCCCTCACGAAGTACAGCGTGAAGGAGTACTGGCTGAGATCCAGCCTCTGTGCTTTGGCGATGGGAGTGAGTCTCTTGCGGTTATTTGCGCCCAATTACTTCATGGCTAACTATTTGCAGGATACCATCACCGCAAAGCGCAACCTTGGCAAGTACTCCTCCCTCGACACTACTTTCTCTTCTACCCGCGAGGCCAAGTTCGTCAATATCCTCATCGAGGCAGTAGAGAGTGGCGATACGGAGAAATTTACCGGTGCGGTCTTCGAGTTTGATCAGATCACGAAGTTGGACAATTGGAAGACGAACATCTTGCTGAAGATCAAGAGAGGTATCCAGGAAGAGCCGGGATTGACATAGTTCTAACCATTTGTATAATCTGCTGTATTACTATGTGGACTATGGAACGTCCTCGAGTTTGTTACGGACATCTTCCCGCATGAAGCATCTTCTATTCTGCGTTCCCATCATGTATCATGATTATTTTTGTCCGAGATGGGCGATATGTTTAGGACGCTTCTGACTGTTATAAATTGCGTATCTGTTGCCTCCCCAGAATCGGTACGCTGGAAGCGCTGACACGTGACTGACACGGTCACCGCGCATGCACAGCAGCGAACACGTCTACATAATTCAGACCAGACCCCAACGTGCCGACTCCCCTTCCGTATTGCTGAACTACAATCCAGCCAGCATCAAACTCTTCTGAGCTCGATAGAGTCTTCAAACATCTGTCAAGTTGTCACTCATTTTTACCGCAATGTCCGGGCTGGCGTCTTGTGTCCTCTATATTCTCCATGCTGCCTATTGGCTCTACAACGCCGCCAAGTCTATCTTCCAGCAATACATTGATGAACCGGCGCCATTGGACGCAGAGAGATCAAAATTACCGCAACACCTCGCACTTGTACTTTATGCAGACAATAAATCACTCGACACGGAATCGTTAAAAGAACGAACACTCGAGGCTGTCCAGAATCTGGTATCTTGGTGTCGCGTGGTTGGGGTCACTAGACTTTCGGTCTACGATCGCCACGGTACGTGGAAATTTCATTTTACATGAAGCCCTACCCATGTAAGCTCAAAGGCGTCTAGATGTCCTCGCGGGAGCAATTGCAGACATTCGAGACATGTTCGACGCGTCTTCAGGCGACATCTCGGACGGCAGTCTCACGGACTCTGGCTTAGAGTTTCCTCCGACGCCTCCTCCTTCAGATGGCACCGACTCGAGGCCTGTGTCTCCGAACCAGAAGAGTCGAAAGCTACAACTAGGGGTGACAACTCTCGAGCTCCACGCCCGTCAGGATAGGCCCAAGCGAAAATCTTCTACGAACAAACCAGCACTAAGGCGGCGTCGCCAGTCAGGTGAGTTATTCAGCAATGGTGATGTCAGAGGTGATCGTTGAATCATCATTGCTAGGACGAGATGCCGATCCTAAGAACTTGACCCTGCATATATTGACTCAGCGTTCGAGCAAAGCCGCCGTTGCCACCGTCGCATCGAGTATGCTGCGGACAAGCTTCGCGCGCAGCCGCGAGACGAAACAAAATGAAGAGTTTCGCATGTCTCTGGAAGACCTCAAAGCTGCTCTAGAAGGTTGGTCCAGCATGTACACGTCAATCTCGTCTTGCCGGTCCTGACATTTGCTTAGGCGAACATGGGTTCCCGCCTCCGGATTTAATGATCGTTCACAGCCTCACGCAGCGCAAACAATACAAAGTACCATTAGAGCTCTATGGTTTCCCACCATGGCAAATAAGACTAACAGAGATCTAGTAAGTTCAGTGTATGCAAATTCCGTGTGAGGACACTGAACGGCGGTGGATCCAGCTATGACGAGCATCCCCGAGCGCTTTGGCCGACAAATCGGACATCTCAAAACCCCACATCAGCGCTGGACGAGATAGAATTTAGACGGGCGCTGGACATATTTGCGTCCGCGGAGATGCGTCTAGGTAGATAAACTCGCGTGTCCACAGATACCTGCTGAGTGTACCGGGCGGCAATATCATCATACGAGCGGGGTTTACCTCGTCCAAGATGCAGGATTCTCCAAGCTGGGAATGGCTTGGCACACGCAGCGTTAGCGATATTTTCGCCGATGTGTACATCGGGACTGCAAAGGAGCTCCGGAGTTCATACGAACCGCAGATGCCCTCGCCAAGCGACTTGACATGGAGTGGGTGGTTACGTATTAGGCAGGTGCTGCTCTTTAGACGCACATCTCTGTCAGATCGGCTTCTTGGATGCGGTGACCTCAGATTCAGAACGAATCACAACAGGTCTGGAGACACCACAGAAGCGCTTTTGGAGCATCCGAATGTTCGGAATCACTGCCATCATGCTCCGGTGTCAGCGTTGGTCGAAGCAGTGTCTCTTGGTGACTCAGGGTATAAATACCCAGCGCCCCAGGAAAGTCACTGATATCTGACCTGTATCATGCCCGCCCAAGGACAGGCTGTATCCTCCATTGCAAGCGCATTCACCAGTGCAGCTGATGATGCGTCTACTCTGCCGCGAGTGCCGCGCACCGCCGAACGCTCGCACACCGATCCTGATTCATCTCTGATCGAGGTAACGCGTGTCAGGATCAAGAAGCGTATTGTCGTCTGCTGCGATGGGTACGTCATTCGGACGTTTGTGCGATTCACACCGTCCAACCGAGCTCAACTCTGCGTTAGGACGTGGCAAGATGGAATTATAGTGGAAGACCGTTGGAAACACACAAACGTCCTGGTGCGTACACGCTAACTTCAAGTCGAGAATGGAAATCTCAGCCGGAGGGGCACCATGTAGCGACTTGCGAGGGCCATTGACCACACGGATGACAGGTTGTACGTGCTCTCATAGCACAAGACCTGAGGCTTTGATAGGAATTTCGCTCCACAGCCATCCTCCGATTCCTCAAGTGGTGTATTATCAATCAGGAATTGGGTCATCAAGCAACATATATGACCAGATAGTGAATGGTACAAGACTTCTGCAGCCCGTTGGTTATCGAGAAACTGACCTTGGAATTAAGGTGTTACGGGTGGATCGCTAGGTAACACCTCGAGTGACACTTTTGGGTCTGTATCTGATTCCTACTCAAAGGTGACAAGGTTCGGGAGGCATATGCCTTCATTGCTCAGTTGAGAAAGGTTTCTCTCCTTGACTTTCAGCATCCTGACGAGATATCTTAGCAATTATGAGCGGGGAGATGAAGTAAGGCGATCTTGATATAATGGAACTTCAAGTGAGCTGACGCTGTTTTAGATATTTCTTTTTGGCTTCTCTCGGGTGAGCCACATCCATCAATGGTATTAAACACGTACTAAAATGTTAATTAGGGAGCATACACGGCTCGTATGATAGCCGCTCTCATTGTTGGTGAGGTTCACACGCGCGTGCTACCGTTCAATGACATCATTCCGCAGGGAGAGATCGGTGTTTTAGACCGTCAGGACATGGACCATTTCGCCGAGATCTTTGTTGCTTACCAGAAACGCGGCAAAGCTACGGACCCAGATGGTATGAATGCTCAGTACTGAATAGGTAAACATCGAGGTCCTCACAAACTGTCCAGAGATTCTAGCTCTGGATAAGCAGCTCGCGCCCTGGAGCCAGCACAATTCACCCGGAAAAGTGCGCGCGGACTCCAGCGCGACAACTTTCTCTATCAGGTGGGTCCCAACATGTTATGGAGACTTGGAATAATCTGAACCTTGACTTTCTCAAGATGCGTTGGTGTTTTTGACACCGTCGGTTCTACCGGACTGCCCGAGGAGTTTGCAATTAGCCACCCGAAGGTCCGAGCAATCTATGGGTTCAATGATCTCCAACTCGGCGAGCATATTGAGAAGGCGTTTCATGCGATGGCATTGAACGAGACAAGGAAGGACTTCGTTAGTATCCAATCCTTGCGCTTGGTATAGCTGTTAATGGCGAAGACAGAATTGTGCAAAGTTCGAGCAGACGGAGAATGGGCGAAATAAAGGGCAAATTCTGAAGCAGGTACGTGGGTAAACGGCACCACCATTGCTAACGTATGACTGAAGAACTTGAATAGTGCTGGTTCGCTGGTACGTCGAGAACCATAGATTGGACAGGGATGCATACTGACTGACGCTGCGTCGCCACAGGGTGTCACTCGGATGTACGTCGCCATCTGCCCAATTTCCTGACGTGTGACTAATATTGGATGTCAGATTGGTGGGGGTTACAAGGAGCATGATTTGGCGGACATGACGCTGGCATGGATGGCTGTCAGTATCATTGAATCGCTTCTGCGCGTCATCACCTCATTCTTTCACAGGCACATATCAGTGACATGCTGTCGCTGGACATGAGATACATTGCCTCTCTTCCGGGACCCGTTGCCCCTTGGGGAGAGCAAAGCCCGCACGAGTAAGTGCATGCAATGCACCAGACAGACCAATGTTGATCACGTCAGAAATAGTTCGAAGACAGGCATCTTTACGCTGGCGGACGCAATAAAACGCACATACCCCACAGATACCGATAATATCACTCACGAGAAAATACATTCGTCAGTTATGAAACAGCGTAATCTCTTACCTGAGCTTCGGGATACTATTGCCAAGAATCCATCTCTGATCAGTGCTCTGCTTCCTTTGGAGGAGGAATTGCAGAAGGGTTGGCCGTTCAGTCCGAGCAAGGTCAACGGCTCGGCAGTTCCAAACGCCAAGGCGGAAGACATTGTCCAAGTCGTCGAGGATGCCTTCGGCAAAGGCACCGAATCGGAGACCACGGTTAATCATGAAGACCAGCCCGCGTCCCTGATTTCAAAGGAGTGGAGCATGGGCGCCCTGTTCAGAGAAATTGTCTCATGAAACTGATTATCACGAACCTGCGAGCATTGTACTTCGATAGATGTTGTAGTTTACCGATAAGCGTTGGTCAATAATGGCACCGAATGTGGCATTTTCCTTTGGAGTTGGCTCTTACTTGTACGAAACTGGGTCGCCACAAAAGAGCACGAACACTACAGTGCCCTAATTTGGTATGCTACTGTGCCGATCATCATACCGAACTCATGCGGTCGCACGTTCGCGAGGATGCTAACGCGACCACTCTTCTCTCCCTTTCACCTTCATGATACCCCGCTTCACATTCGTCAGTATGTGCTCACGGTGATCTGCGGCCCGATATCCAAGGGAGACCGAAGTTCTAGACCTCTCCGACGCGCGCGCTTGGAGGGAGCAGTTTCTCAATGGCCCGGGTGAAGGAGTTAGTAGGACGTTACGAGTCTGGGGTGAAGAGTACCTCTTTCTCGACGTCTATCCAAGAGAGAAAGGGAGAAGACGCGCTACTTCAATCTGAATCAACCAGTGCGTCGACGCCCCATGCGCGTTTACATGTGCACCCTCTTCTACGACGCCGGGAGCCAAGTGGCGCCGACGACGTCGATGCCATCGACGGTCTTCCTGCTGCATCTGTCTCCGACTTCCTCATTCGGGATTCGCATGAACTGGGTAGAATCAGGCAGGATGTCCACGACGCGGACGTCGCAGATGGCTTACTTGAAGCCACGGGTCGCGTTGGACCCGCGACCCGTCCGCCGGGGAGTCAGAAGCCGGACAGGAAACAGTGCAGCGGCGTACGCATCGAAGGAGCCTCGCAAAACGACACGGCTCAAGATACGGAATTGCATCTTCTACTCCCAGTCCCCGATTCTTCGACCGCCCATCTGTCGTCGTCGAAACGCCTTGATTTCGATGCGTATCCCCGAAGCAATGGTAATCATGATACCATGGCATCTTCCTCTCATCCTACCACCGGGAGAGCCTCGACTGCCACCCTCGTTCCTCCGTCCGATTACTTAGGCGCACACATCCCCATTGCGGCTACTACAATCTTTGCTCGCAAGGCTGCACCACTGTCCATACCCAGGCTAGACAATTACATAGCGTCCTTGTCCGCGCCGTCCTTCGCTGCGCTAGAAGGCAAGGGTAAAGGAAAGGTGACGACTGCCAGCATGTTCCCTCCCATGGACCGCCTGGCGGCCTCCGGCAAGACGCTATCAGACTTGGAGCACAATGCTTCCGTTGCACCGTCCTGGAGAAATCGGGACTCCATTCTTTCGTCTCTGGTGTCTGTCGCAGTTGGTGTCACTGTGAGTCGTCTCATGATATGTCGTTCATGGGTCGTCTTTTGAGCTTGCTATACAGGGCTCAAGTGTCTTAGCTTCTTTCTATAGCTTGCAAGGCCTCTTTGATACCGTGCAGATCTTTGCGCTTGTCCTGAATACCATTGGTAAGAACTTAGCATATCAGTCGTCTCGCATTACTGACTTCAATCTTCAGTGAAGCATGATAGTGAAGACAAGCAGCGATGGGAAGACGTATTGTTCGGCAAGATGTCTGTATCTGAGTTCTCACCGAGATCGCTGTACTGACTTGATTTTCAGACCCAATATACTCGCGTTAAACTTTGCGTCCACCCTTGTACAGTCCCTCATCATGCTAGTCATCTTCATGGCAGTTTCTGGGATTCTACTGTACTATTTCTACCGCGTGACGTCTGTATGTCGCTCGTTCAGCGCCCAGGAAGGGCCGCAACCATCCAATACCTTGAAGAACACCTGGGCCATCGTCATTGTCAGCTTCTTGCTCACAGTCATATACCTTCCTCTCAGCACCATGGCCGTGCATGTCCTTGTGTGGTCCGATGACCTTTGGGTGGTGCCAAACCCATATACCAATGCAACTTCTAATCCACCTATTGTTCCTCCGCTCGGACCTGCTAACGAGTACCGCGACCCTCTTGACTTCTGCTGGACGACCACCATGAAACTTAACGAGATCAATTATGCACCCATACTAGTTATTATTGCTTTGATGAGCTTTGCAGGAGTGAGTCAAAGTATCTGCTTCGCAATCTGTGCTGATATTGCGTTCCTGCATCCTCAGCTGACGGTCTGGTTTCCGATATACTTATATAAAATCATCAAAGAAATCACTCCGGTTGTAAACCCATTCACGGAGCTTGGTGCACGGAGGAGTAACAGCGACCTGAACCGTGAATATCAGCGTTTGCTTTTACGTGACCGCAACCCGCTGTCATTTATTTACAATGGTAAATCGATTCTTTTCACTTGCGATTATTCGCGCTTACCCCCGTGAAAGGCTATCGAAGAGGCTGGGGGACCTACCAATCGACATTCCTTCTCGCAAAACTCACAGCGCTTCTGATTACGGCTATCGTCAGCCCTAGCAACTGTCTCTTCCGTACACTGCCTCAGGTCAAAGTGGCGGTCACTTGTCAGATTATTCTTCTTGTCGCGATGCTCATTTTTCTGGTGATGCAATGTGGTTTTGCCCCCTTTCTGAACCCTGTGAACAACGCAAGCGAGTTCACATCGCGACTCAATTACGTCTTGACCTCGGCCATTGCGCTTGGAGTCGCTCTTAACATACCTGGGAAAAATGTGTTGAATGGTGTCCTCCTACTGATGTGAGTGCTTTGGGTAGTGGATGGCCCGAATGTTCTGATCCGCCCTGTAGAATCTATATTATCACTTATGGGCTCAGTTTCTGTAAGTCCAAGTCTCTCCCACAAGATTCGCAGGCTAAGTCATCATCAGACTTCTCGCTCATCGGCACGAATATCATGCGACGTGCGGTGAAAAGTAAGCTATCGTGTTGTTGCTATGACCTGTCCCCACTGACTGAGCGGGCGTAGGATTGGCCCGCCGTATCGACTTCAGTGAGTAAATTCTGTATCTTCTTTAATCACACCTTCTCATAAGGCTGAGACAGGCATCGATATATTCTCCCCACGGTGCGAAGCTTGTCCAATCAATATATGAGCGATGGTTACTCAAGTCAAGCCATGCAGGGTGGATCTCTCGCCCTCGTGTCCTCATACGAAACGAAGGATTTGGCAGGAGGCTCTGACAACTCTTCTGCTCACTAGCGCGGAGACGAAAATCCCGAAAGAACAGACCATGCAATTCAAAGAAGCGCGGGACGATGAATATCCGCCGTATTTGCTGAACTTTCTTGGATCGGCCGGAGAAAGGCATGTTGAGAATTTGAGGGTAGCTATCACTTGATCTTTGCAATCACTCGTCGAGTGCTCAGCCTGGAGACACGTAGATCCTCCGTGAGGTCGGGTCTGTTGCGTACAACAAGGGTGTCGCCCTTGTGTCCGGTCCCGATCATACTTGGTTCCAACATCTCGTACTAACGATCCAGAACCATTTCGTGGGTCCTGATTGCCACTGGAGGAGTCCAGATCAGCCTAACCGGAGAATATGCTTTGGAAATGCTTGGTGGGTGCCTTTCCCGCCTACCGTGGTAAGTTCGTCCTTCAGTGAAGGCTTGCTGCAAGTCCCCGATTTCCCATATCTATTAGGTCATGCGATACGATGATGGTGGTTTAGCGACGCTACGCGAGGTCTCTGAGCTTGAGGCCTATGTTGCTCAGAATTCCAGTCATCATGTGCAGCGTAAACGGGAGATCCGAATGGCGCTGCGAGCCCTTGATGGTCAAGTCGTCATATGGCCATACGATCATGTGCAGGTATGTCACCTTGGCTTCTCCGGAATAAGCATAGATTCACGTTCTGTATAAGTACGTCGGTGCGTACGAGGCTTGGTGTTGCTGCAGGAAACGCTACGGAGCGGAGCGAAGGACCCATTACCAGACATGCACGCTGGAAATCAAGCATACTGGACAACTCCTATGGGAAGATACCAATCTTGGAAGTGGTTTCGCCGTGACCTTGAAGTATGCGAAGAACGTGCAAGTTGACGGCTCCGTGATCGGATTGACCGAGGGGCTTGATCTCACACGACCACTGGCCCGGTTCCTTGCGCTCAATGAGCACTTGATTGCAGCGCGACTGACGTATCTCGAATCAACCATACGCAGGTATCGGCACTATCAAAGGCGAGAGTGCGAATGGAAGGCACGAAGTCTGTCTTACGGATTCCTGTCCGCCATCTATGATCGCCCGCAAGATGCCACGAGCGTCATTAAGACCGTCTTGGATACAGAGACCGATGGCGCCATTCGTCAAGTTATCTCCAGCAACGAGTTGGCACTGGCAATCTCCTATGAGCGCCACTGTGCGGTATCTACCTCAGAACTGGCAACTTGGTGGTACACATTCTGGGTAAGCCTTCTGCAACTTATCAATGATGTGATCGGGCGGATGACAATCTACAGGACGACCTTTGGAGACGCAACTATGACACTATCAGCGCGCTCGTCAAGTATGAATCGGACTTCAACCCGCATTATCCTTCCTCCATCGCTTACCATCCTCTACCTCGGGCCGCGCTGGAAGCGTTTCTCACACAACGCGGCCTCTTACATAAGGTGCCCAAGTGGGGCGACTTCTTCTATGCAGGCTTTCTCAATAAGATGTACCTGCGCATGAACGACATCGTTTTTCATGGATCTGACGGGGTAAGTTGTCCGAATACCACACGGATCGAGTCTTTGCTCATCTTGCTCTCTAGGCCGTCATTTTGCACCTGGGAGATGACAAATCGGAACTTGATATGGAGGAGGTCGACATTCAGACGCTTGTGCAGCCGTCAACTCTGGGTACGGGAGGAGGAACGTCTCATGATGACTCGGTGATCAGAGCAAGGCCGCTTTATCGCTGGGAGGGCATTCTTGAGGATCCTTTGCGGAAAAACAAGAGTACGCGTCGTGATCTACTCTCAAAGGTTTTGGTGTGGTTCGGGTTAAGTCCGCTCTGGCGATCTGGCGTTCCGTCTCAAGGGTTGGCGATCGACGTGCAGCTGGTGGATGGAGAATATACCTTACTTGAGGATCTGGAAGGACAAGGCTTCGCACGGTATCTCCCCGGACGGAAACCATGACATATATATCCTCAACGATCATGATATATGTACTCTGTAGTATATTCATCGATTTAGCCGTGAATGAGGAAAACACTATCATAGTCAATCAGTAATTGTTAAGATTTTCAGTACTTTGTCTTACATACGATTCTCTGCGTGTTCAAGATATATGTAACCGCGGAAATCATTTCCGATTCTCGATAATGTTTTTCAGCTCATCCACGGCCTCATATATCTGAGGGACGTATGCCGAAAGGAAGTCGGGAAAATGTCCGCCCATAGGCACGCGTTGTTGTCCATCAGTGTATTCCTTTGACAAGGATATGCCAACGGACGTGGCGAGCGACATCTTAAAAGCACGCCCCAGCAAGTCCTTGAGCTGTGCCGCGCACCGAGTCCCCCCGCCGCCGCCGTACGTTACAATGAGAGCCGGCTTGTTTCGCCATTCCCAGAACAAATGATCGAAGGCGTTCTTGAGCTCGCCTGGATATGATCCGTTGTACTCTGGGGAGAGCACGATGAAGCCGTCGCACGATGTAACGAAGCGACTCCACTCCTGTATCGCCGGGGATGCATATAGCGCGGGATCGCGAATTTGCGCGGGCACCCGCGCGCCGTCTAGGATGGGGCCAAGGGGATGCGGTGGCACAGCAGGGTCGACTGTGACCACCTCATACTTCTTTGCAGCGTTCGGATGCACGGCGGTCGAGCGACCGTTGAGACGGGCACTGACAATCACTGTGAGCCAGGATCCCAGGCCAGCCCCGTTGCCGCCGTTGCGAGAGCTTCCGATAAGTAGTGCGATCTTCGACATGGACCTAGCTCTGAGTCTTTTGGGGTGAGCTGGAATGTCTGTAAGCGTTGCACCGTTCACTCACCGATCCGATTTGTGTCAGGAGAGCAGTAAAAGCTAGCCGTCGTCGAAGGTCAAGCTAGGAAAGCTCGTTACTGGTCGCAGACATGATGGACAGCGTAGGCTGTGGCCAATCCCGCACGACTGACAAAGCCGACTTCGCGCACTACCTTCGGTACAAGTTCTCCGCAGCACGCAAGGTGCTGTCATTTCAAGGTTTGAAGTCGGCGGAAGATAGCGATAGTCGGCGCATGGTGGTCCTGCGTCACGCCATACGCTCACGAAATTATCGCACTCAAGAGACATCTGTCTAAGCCCCCAGGTAAAAGCAAGAGAACAAATTGCGATTGGTTAAGGTACATTGTACGAGACTAGCTACTGTATATCTTGCCAAAATGCTTCCAGAAAGGTCCAAAGTAATACATTAATGTACACTACTCGCACACCGTGAGCCTTGACATCACTTTTTTTAGTCCATCTCCTCAATGTCGATATCGTCGAGGTCTTCCGCGTCGACATCCATCGCCTCGCCGCTCGCCTCATGGTTCGGGACAATTACGAGGCGATTGTGCGGGCCGTCAAAGCGCACGCGGACGGTCTCTCCGTCGCGGATGCGGTCTGAGAGGATCATGACAGACAGCGGGTTGAGCAGTTCGCTCTGGATGGCACGGTTGAGCGGACGCGCGCCGTATATCGGCGAGTAGCCGATCGATGCGAGGTACTGCTTCGCCTCTTCGTCCAAGTCGAGCACCATTTTGCGCTCCGCGATGCGGTCCTGCACCTCCTTAATACGTAGGTCGACGATCTTGAAAACGTTCTTCCGTGATAGCGTTCGCTGTAAAAGTGCCGTTAGTAACGCTGATAGGTATAAGGAACATGAAAGCAATACTCACGAAGATGACAATGTCGTCGATACGGTTGACGAACTCGGGCGGGAAGTGTGAACGGATGGCGCCCATGACCATCTCGCGAACCTCTGGCTTCACGGGGCCGTCGCCCATGTCGTTGAGGTATGCAGCGCCGAGGTTGCTGGTCATGATGATGACTGTATTCCGGAAGTCCACAACACGGCCTTGGCCATCCGTGAGGCGTCCGTCATCGAGCACCTGCAGGAAGAGCGTGACAAACTCCCGAGATGCCTTCTCAATCTCATCGATGAGCACGATCGAGTAAGGCTTGCGGCGGATGTATTCGGTGAGCTGCCCGCCCGCATCGTGGCCAACGTAGCCCGGAGGAGCACCGATGAGGCGGGAGATCGAGTGCTTCTCGGAGTACTCTGAACCATCGATACGGATCATTGCGTCTGGCGAGTCGAACAGGATCGTTGCGAGCTGAAGAGCCAAGTTCAGTAAGCAAAATTGTAAAGGATGATGTACATTCGCTACTCACCGTTTTGCTCATCAGGGTCTTACCAGTACCAGATGGACCAGCGAACAGAAAGCTTGCAATCGGCCTCTGTGCATTCCGGAGACCGCTCCTGCTCAGGCGAATCGCGTTCGCGACGGCTTTGACGGCCTCAGGCTGACCAACGACTTGTGCCGCCAGCGTCTTCTCCATCTTCAACAACTTCTCCTTCTCCGTGCTCATCAGGCGGGTGACGGGGATGTTGGTCCACCTCGCAACAATCTCCGCAATCTGCTCCGGGGTGACTGTGTCCGTGCCGCCACCCGAAACCGCGTCTTCCTCTGCCTTCTTCGCCTCGAGCTGGTGCAGCCGGTTCTGAAGGTCTGGCAATGCGTAGTAGCGCAAGTCGGACGCGGTCGCGAGGTCGTAGCGCCGCTCAGCCTCGTCCGCCTTGGCCTTCAGCTCGTCGATCTTCCGGCGCAAGTTCTGGACTTCCTCGCCGCGCGCCTTCTCTGCCTCGTATTGAGCCAAGAGAGGCCGCAGTTGCTCGTCGACGTCGGCGATGGCTTTGTGGGCAACTTCGAGACGCTCCTTTGAAGCTTCGTCCTTCTCGCGCTCGAGGGCGTGGATCTCCACTTCGAGTTCGAGCTTGCGGCGCTGGAGCTTGTCGATTTCCTCTGGAGCGGTTTCGCGCGTTACACGTACACTAAAGAAAACAATTCCAGTAAAGTTCATACAAATCCAAAACGTGCGCTTACCTTGCGCATGCCTCATCGACAAGATCAATAGCAGAGTCCGGGAGACGTCTTGACGACAAGTAGCGGTGTGCCAGAGTTGCGGCTTGAATGAGCGCACCGTCGAGGATGCGCACACCATGGTGCACCTCGTACTTCTCCCGCAGCCCACGTAGGATGCTGATCGTCTCCGGCACGCTGGGCTCATTGACCAGCACCTGCGCGAACCGACGCTCGAGTGCAGCGTCCGTCTCAATGTATTTGCGATATTCTGCGAGGGTCGTCGCGCCAATGCAGCGGAGCTTGCCACGCGCGAGGAGAGGCTTGAAGAGGTTAGCAGCGTCCATGCCGCCGCCCTCGCCACCGCGTCCAGCCATAATGAGGTGCAGTTCGTCGATGAAGAGGATGATGGGTGTGTCCTGATCGGCGGCCTTCTCGACTTCATTGAGGACGGACTTGATACGCTCTTCGTACTCGCCCTTGTACTTTGCACCGGCCATGAGCGCACCCATGTCGAGCGAGTATAGGCGGCCGAAGAGTGAGGCTGGGACATCGCGGTTGACCATGCGTTGCGCAAGGCCCTCTGCGATGGCGGATTTACCAACACCGGGCTCACCAATCAGAACCGGGTTGTTCTTTGTCCTAAGGAGCAGATGTCAGAGTGATATCTCGCAAACAATGAAATGATCGTCATGCTTACCTTCGGCAGAGGATGCGGATAACTCTTCGAATCTCGTTGTCTCGTCCAATCACAGGATCAAGCTTGCCCTCTTCCGCGAGATTCGTCAGGTCGACAGCGTACTTTTGCAACGCATCAAACCCTTGCTCTGCGTTCTTGCTGTCGACACGGCGGTTGCCTCTTAGTTGGTCGATCGCAGTCTTGAGGGCGCTCTCCGTCAGACCTGCCTCCTTGAGAACAGGAGCCAGTGACGGATCCTTAATGAGTGCAGCGATGATGTGGTCCTGCGCAATGTAGGAGTCGTGCATGACCTTCTGGAGGTTATGGGCCTCACGAAGAACCTTGAGCGCAGGTCCACTTAATGTGACGTCGTCTGGTGGTGGCGACTGGGTTGGCAGACGGACGATGAGCTTCTGCAATGCGCGCTTGACGGTTGTCTAAATGGGCGCGTAAGTAAGCCATTGGATGCAAATGAACGAGAACATACGTACTGTGTCACCGCCCGCCTTTTGGATCACGGATGAGAATAGAGAGGTTTGTTGGTGAGAGCCCGCGCCAGTGGCGATGCCGCCTTCTGCCGCACCCTCATTGAGGAGGGCAAATGCGATGTGCGCCGGGTGTACTGTGGGGAACTGGTCAGTTTGTGTGCACGGAGGATACAGGGTCGAGGATCATACCTTGAGCGTGGGCGTAGTCCTTCGCGAGCTGAATTGCAGCCGCGAGCGACTCCTGAGCCCTATCGGTGAAGTTCATGTTCGACGCCATGGTATGTCGTAATTCGTCGAAAGGTCGTCGTGGATAGAAGAGAAAGGATTAGAGATGGGGGTTGCGCGGATGGGACGGTGCAAGTTATATACCTGGTGGATGGCTGCGACGGTATGGCCCCTAGGAGGCTCGAGCCGGTGCGCGCACGCTCTGGTTCTTTCGACTGCATTCCCTGACGTCACTCCAGCATATGGTTAGGGCTATGGTTAGGGTCACCATATGGGGTTAGGGCCACGCCTTCGCATTCGCGTCGTCCGACACCGTCTCACACAGCGACCAGCCATGCTCGCCCGCCGCATCCTCCCTCGCCTCGCCCGCCCCCTCGCTCGCTGCGCCTCCTCCGCCGCCCCCGGCTCCTCTGAGCCTGTTCCCGTCCACGAAGCCCCCTCTCCCGACGCCGTCGTCCCCCAAGCACCAAACTATCCCACCACATGGTCCACCAGCCAGCGTCCCCGCCCCCAGGGCCGCTCCGGCCCCCGCTTTGAGCAGACCATCATGGAGCTCCAGCCGAATCCCCCCAGCGCGCTGGAGATGATCGAGAAGGAGCCCATCCGCGTCGTGCATGGCCGCAAAGCTGTTTGCGATGGTGGTACGTACATGCTCGTCCTCCAAGGTCTAGCCCGTATAATGTCCCACTGCAGGAGCAGGCCCCCTTGGCCATCCCAAGATCTTCATCAACTTGGTGAGTGTTATCCTAAGAGTGTTATATGGGCTTTTCGCTCATGTCGCGATCAGGACAAGCCAGGTCCTCAGCCTTGCGGGTATGACATTCAGTGTGTTGCTGCCAGTTCGACACGGCTAATCACTCCCTCCGTGACGTGTGTTTGTGCAGATACTGGTACGTGGTTACCATCCGGCTCACTTGACTTTTCCTGAATTATTCCGATGTCCAGCGGGATCCGCTTTGAGCAGGCGCCACACCATGGTCATGAACACTGACTGTACCCTTGTACTATACCTCCTACTTCCACCGCGGCAACATAATGCATATTTTTCGGGCCATGGAGCACTAGCGTCTGATATCTGTCGACTTTCGACACATAACGCCGGGCTATGTCAAAAACAGTTGATCAAACTAGCAATGTCGCTATAACATCCCAACCAATTCGTCCATATTGATGGTCATCATTGTCCCCATCCGGGAATATATCACCTCGTCAGTTCTTTTGCCGCACTGTCAACAGGCAAGTCGACTGTCTGATTGGCATGAAACGACCCTGGACATTTGATGTCGGCCGCCTGTACCGCCTAGCATCAGGCTTTCCTCGCCTTCCGTAGCGTCTCAGTTCCGGACATTTTCATCTTGACGTAAACCTGCGGCCAAGAAGATCAATGTCGCGCAGGCGACGTCGATGCCCGTCGGATCAGCACACCCGAGAATGGTTGTTTTACTCTTTTTACAGTCCACTGTGTGGTAGAAATACATGAAGTCTATGATAAGTTTACCACGCTGCGGACGCAGGTGCGAGCACAATAGTGACCGGAAGTATGGTACGAGGGAACGGGTGTGGATGTGGAGTGGGGCGGCGGTGCGCGTCAATGTATACATGCTGAACGGGCAGCGCGACCTCCTGGGTCCGTGGACGAATGCAAATGACAATCCGATGCGCGATGACAGAGTAATGGTGCAGCTAAGAAACGAGAAGTGAGTGGCAGCGAGTGACTGGGTCCCGACATTAGATGAGATGAGAGCAAGAGTGGACCGGGCTGAGAATGAGCACGAAGGTTTAAATAGCAAGCAAAAAGGAGCGTGCGGCCCGCTGGTGAGCAGGGGAAAGCCGGTGTTAGCTGTCGTCGTCCCGGTCGTCGGGCGATGTAAACGACATTGGCGACAGCGGTGGGTACTCCCCGTCCGCGACCGCCTCCAGTTCGGAGAATGGCGGCAGCGAGGGTCGGCCCAAGTTGGTTTGTAGTGGTGGCTGCAGAAGCAATATCGATTAGCATGTCTCAACGACGCGGCGATCGCACATCTACTTACCACCTTGAAGATCGGGTTAATCGCCGACTTCGGCGCGCCACCTGTGTTTCGGGCAGCCCCAAACTCATATGGACTTGGAGGCCCTGTGGGCTGGAAATCCTGAGGATGTCGTGGCTGCGGGGGTATGGAAAGCTGCATAGAATCGCTCTGTGCCCCATTCCGCCGCGAGAACAGACTGCCAGTCTCGACTGCCGTTCGGCTTGACGATGATTCATGCCCCTGCTGCCATGGTATTGGCGACGAGAGCGAGAGCATCTGCAGTGGTGCAGCCGGCGGCGATCCGCAATCCGACACAGACGACGAGTCGACCGACGGGCGGAGGTGGAACTCGTTGATCTGCTGCTCCAGCGAGAGCGACGACTGCCCCAATGACGAGGAGTACTCGTCCACAGCCGCCGTCCCCAGGGACGACATCGACTGCATGCGACCCATACCAAACGCCGAGCGATGTCGCGCACGCGCGGGGCCCGGGTCGCTGTCCACCGTCGCAAAAGAAATGACCGAGACGCCGCTGTGGAGGCTGGGCATGTCCGAGGACGACATCGAGTGGTCGTCGTCGAACTCTCTCCTACGCGCCTTCGGCACACGCTCGCTGTCACGCCGCCACTCGGCGCGCGCAAGCGAGCTCTCGCCCTGCTGCATAAAGCTCCCGCCTGCGGCGTTGATCGTCTTGAGACTCGTGCCGAAGCTCTGCGACTGTCGGATCGGGCCCGGCGACGCGGGCTGCTTGCCCTTGCGCTCGCGCTCGATGCCGCTGAAAGCGGGCGGGTTGTGGATTCCCCACTGCTTGGTGAAGCCATCGCCGTCGTTGAGTAGTAGTCTGTTCTTCTCCATGACCGCCCGCGCCTGCTCGCGGTGCGTCTTCTCTGCGAGGAGGCGGCGCTGCTTCTCCGCCTCGCGCGCCATGCGTAGCGCCTCCTTCTTGCGCTTCTTCGGATCGAGTAACTCGGGTGGCGTGTCCCCGAGCGGCGAGATCTCAGACAGAGAACGGCTGTCTGTGCTCGACGACTGCGTGCGCTTGAGCGAGGGAGTGGAGCCCGCGGAGGCGACTGTGACCTCCTGCACTGGAGGTAGCTGCTGCGTGCCCTTGTCACCATGGCCAAACATGCTGAGACCCCACTTGCTGGACTTCTTGCCGAAGCCGAGTGCACCAAGCTTGCCAAGCTTCGTGCTCTGCGTTTGGGAGGCATCGTTTGCCAGAGGTTGTGCATGGTCGTGGATGGGCTCCGGATCGACAGCCGGACGTGATGGGTGCTCACGTACCATTGGTGACGTCTGAATGTCCATCTGCTCCGGCACGTCAACCTGTGGAGAGACGTCCATCGGATCCCAATCGGACTGAGCAGCACCAGTGAAATGTGTAGACCAGGAATTCGCGACGCGGTCTGCACCATAAGAGTCGACGGATGACGCATATGCAGATGCTTGGCTGTCAGTATAATGCTCAGCACGGGCACCATCTGGAGAACGAAAGGAATGAAGGATCTCATTCCCGTAATCTGATGTGGAACGTGATGTGTCGGATATTGCCCGGGGCCGTGTTGGATGCGGCTCGTAAAAGGAGGAGCGATGAGATGAGGATGCATCCGGTATCCGTGGAAGAGCGACGGGCCGTGTGAGGTTGAGCTCCAGCTTGTGGTTGGCAGCTGGATTGTGCGGGATATGGCGAGGGGGGACGGAGGGTAGAGAGCCAATGGGGATGCCATTCTGGTGAGCTTGCTTCGTAAACAAACCAGCTGCAGGGGCTTGGACAGGTTGAGTGGGCGGACCAGGAGGATTGTTAAGCGGGGTAGTCTCGAGGAGATACGGGTGTTGGAGGCAGTCCAAGCTAGTGAGCCGTATGTCCGGATCATATTTCAAGAGATCTGATATGCACTCTATCAATTTGACCGGAACAGAGGGATGAAATAGCGAGAAGAAATTCCTGGGTTGGATCTGTACACGGCTGTCAGCCTATGATGCAACAAACAGCGCATACACGCGCACCTTTTGGAACGCAAACCCGACCGCCTTCGCCATTTTCACACCCCTCGGCCATCTGCCTCCGCCAACGGGCTTTCCACGCTGATCAATACCATAGTCATCGACCGGGTCCCCGAGCAACTCGCATATCCTTGCAATCTGGTCAATTTCGCCTTGTCCAGGGAACAGGGGCTTTAGGGTGACGAGTTCTGCCATAATGGTACCCAGCGCCCACATATCTACCGGATTTGAATAGTCCCTGCTCTTAAGCAGGACCTCGGGCGCACGGTACCATCGCGTAGAGACGTACTCCGTATACGGAGGCTTGCTTCTTGTTTCCCGCGCGAGACCGAAATCAGCAAGTTTGATGATGACCACGACGTCACGTTCTAACGGAGCATCTGGCGGTGCGAGCGGGGATACCGGCCGGTAGTCGTATAGTCCCGTAGTTGTTACGAGGAGGTTCTCGGGCTTCATGTCGCGATGGAAATAGCCAGACGCATGGATGTGATGCAGCCCCGAGACTACCTGACGGAAAATGGAGGAGACGAGACCGCCGGCGAGGAGCTTCCCTTTCCGAGTCTTGATGAGCTGGTACAGGTTGCCCTCCATGGGCTCGAAGACGAAGTACAATTCCTTCGTTGTAGGGAGGAGGAAGAAGTCATAAAGGGGTATTATGTGGGGATGGTACGTTATCGCCCGCAGCGACTGCAATGTAGCAAGACGCCGGACAAGTGACGTTGAGAAGGCATTGAATATACCAGGAAGAACTGACGCACCTCGAGCTCCTTGAGCTTTCTGCACTCGTCCCAACCGCCCTCCCACTTCTTTTTCATACGCTTCACTGCAACAAGGCGCTTCCCCGCGTACTCTGGCCGCGCACCAGCCCCGCACTGCATGGCAGACATGGGTGTATTGGGCGGTAGCGTCCCATGCCAATCACATAGCCAGACGGTCCCGAACGACCCGTCGCCGACCACCTTGAGCTTCGTGAACGACCTCGTCGAAGCTGTGGGACGGAACAATGCGTTAACAAAAGGTGCTGCGACCCTGAGTCGCGTGAAGCGGAAAGGGACTAACTGCTCTGTGCGTCGCCGACGACCAGCTGCTCGTTCTGCACGGTGACAGATGGGATGCCAACGACGACGATAGGCTCCTTGGATGAGGAGGCTGCCGCGGGACGACTCGAATGAGAGAGGTGGGGAACACCGTTGGCCTGATGGTGGGCTTGGCCATTTGGCATGTGGTTCGTGTAGTGTGTGTGGACGTCGAGAGGATTATGACCTGGTTGTTGGACATGGGTTGTGTACATGATACGGGTTGTGCTAGCATCGCCCAAGGTGAGAGGAGTGGATAGGATTAGCAGGGGAGGAAGGCGGCAACAAGAAGCATCGGCAGCGATTAAATTAGGTAAGTAAGCGAGACTCGGCCGGGGACGACGCTGACGACGTGGAAGTCGGGTGGGACGATGAGCAGAGGGAGGAAGGGAAGGGAGATGGGAGGAGGTGAAGACGGCTGGAGGAGGTGGCGGAAGGATGGATGTCAACAAGCCGAATGTGATCGGTGAGACCGCGCTGGGTAATTCCACTACCGCCTGCCACAACTACTGTGCGCAAATCTTCCTCTCGGCGGCGAAATACGAGACGGCTCGGGATCAAACGGTAGTACAGCACTGGCTCGACGGTGTGAGCAGGATGCGGGAGAGGGATACGCGCAGCTGAGATCCTCTGTCGGTGGCGTGCGGGGAAGCGGCGTCGGGTTGGGCAATGCAGGCTGCGGTACGCTGGCAAAGCCGGACAGACCGCTGTGAGTGCTTGGCGAGGCCGCGAACAAGGACCTCCAGACGCTTCCGGGCGCAGGCTCGCAGATGGCTCGCCAATGGATGCGCGGCAACCCGCCGCGATGTGCAAGAATTCCTCCGCAAAAGGGATGGCGTGCAGAAGACGCTACGGCAGCCGAGACGTCTTGCCCGCACCGCCAGTCCAATCGCGACGGTGCGACTGACGGTGCGACTCCCTGCCATGGCCCGCATCTGCCCGCCCGGCCTGTTTCCACTGTTTCCCTCCATTTTCTGGCGCATTGCAGCGCATTGCCTCGCCTGCCATTTGGGGCCGCCACGCAGGCTGTGCCCATCAGATCCAGCCCAGATCTCCCCGCCGCCAGCCGCCACCCCACCAGTTCCCCACGCCGTCAACCCACAGACACCAACCAGGTGGCAGCTCTCCGACCCAGCTCCTCGTCGTAAGTACCCCCTCTGATCATCGGCCCAGCCTGGGAATCCTCTCTCGGAGCCGCACGCTGCAGAACCGCCTTGATCTCCGACAACGCACCTAGTGATGCAGCCGAACTGCCGCGCGCGTGCTCAAGAACCCTCCATAGCCGCATCTAGATGCCCGCGTTTAGCTTCGTTCGTTCACCGTTGCCCATTTCCTGTCGTTCATCCCCACACCGCCCGGCCGCTTTGTTCCGACGCTGTCACGGTCCTCCCCTCGATTTAATTCCACCATCTCCCCCTCACTCTTCTCTCTTCTGTCTTACTCACCAACTCCCGCTAACCGACACCGCACATCCGAATCATGTCTGCTGCGAGTTTTCTCCGCCATCACGAGGCTGATCCGTTGGTTCAGCGTCGTCCCAAACCAGCTCGAGGACGATGATCGCTTCGTGCCACTTAATCTATTTTGCCTTTTTGACAACGCCTCGAGCTCTTTCGTGGCACCACTCATGAACGCATCGTGGGGATCGCCACGATCTACCTCCACTTGACCTCCACCTATCAAGCGCAAACGGGCTGCCTCTCCGCTTGCAGTCTCTTGGCGGGCCTGGACACGCAACGAGCATAGGAATATCGGTGATCCGAGGTGGCCGCTTCTAGCGCTGATTTCGAGTGTCCAAGTCCATCACGGCCGATGTCTACAATATGCATGCAATAACAATCGTGGAATAAGTACATTGTTGTTCCGACCCGTGCACACTCCGGTCAATGTTCGAGACATTCTCTAGTATGGAACCTCGTCAAACAGCTTGGAGACGCTTTCGCCGTAGTGGCTTCTTCTGATGACCTCGGCGAGCACGTTCCCGATGTCGATTACCTCAATCTTTTTGCACTTTGCCACGTTCTCTTGCTGCGGCAACGTGTTGGTCACGATGAGCTTTTCTAGAGCACTGGCTTCGATAGCGGGCAGCGCGTTCCCGCTCAAGATCCCGTGCGTCACGAAGGCGTACACCTTGGTCGCCCCCGCTTCGGCTAGATGTTGTGCGGCAAGACAGAGTGTCCCGCACGTGTCGGCCATGTCGTCAACGAGTACCGCAATCTTGTCTCTGACATGCCCAACGAGGATCATGCGTGAAACCTCATTTGCCTTCTTGCGTTCCTTGTGGAAGAGCGCGAAGTCGACGCCCAGCCGGTCGGCCATTGACGTCGCTCTGCACGCGGCCAAATGAATCAATCGGGCCCATCAAGACGGAGGGTGACAACGCACCGTTTCGCACCACCCGCATCGGGTGAGACGATAACTATCTCAGAGAGATCGAAGTTGCTGCGGATGTATTGGGTGGCAGAGGGTTCGGCGTAGAGCTTACACCAAACGTGTGTGAAGGTCAATACGACACAGGACCATGGGCGGCACTTACGCTATTTGACAGCAGCCGTGAGCTAATGTGCCATGACACTACTTGGAAGAGACGTACTTGTCCACTGGTACGTCAAAGAATCCCTGTATTTGGGAGGCATGCAGGTCCATGGTCTGTTCAGAGCATGAAACACCTTATATGACTGATATGATGCGAAAGTTGATATGCAGGGACGTACGATGATGTGGTCACAACCGGACTTTTGGAGCATGTTCGCTACCAGCTTCGCGGTAATAGGGGCACGGCTCTTGTCCTTCTTGTCCTGTCGGGCGTACGGGTAGAGAGGGAGTACGGCAGTGATGCGCTTTGCGCTGGCAATTTTGCAGGCGTGGACCATGATGCACATCTCCATGAGCGCAGTGTTGACCTGGCCACAGCCGGTGTTGATGATGTATACGTCATCCTCGCGAATGGACTCTGCGATGCGGACATGGGTCTCCCCGATGCCGCTCTTGGTGACCTCCGCCTTGCCTATTGGGATGCCGAGCCTGTCATTGGTAGATAAGCTGCCGCGTTGTGGACCTCGAGGCAGGCCAGAAGATGTACCGTCGAGCGATGACTTCTGCAAGCTCGGGGTGGCTGGTGCCTGCATGAGAGACGTCAACAGGGACCCGGACAGATCTGCCGTGCAGCGACCGACCAGCGAATATCTTGATTCCGTTACCAGTGAACATTGTGCAGCAAGAAGTCCATAAAACGAATAAAGATACAAATAGGAAGGGAAGGGAGAAAAAGTAGTAGAGGTGAAAAGAATCTCTTGGATGCTGTGGGCCCGCGATGTCAACAGCGCCTGCCGCTCACATCCGACAGAGCAGATTTCACGCCCGGGGTCATCTTTCCAAATTAGGAATATACGTAAGCCGCAAGCAGATCTCAATCGGGCTGTGGCTGCTCTGGGCCTCTGGCAAGGTGTGGCGTGGTGCGGCGAACGCGAACTCGAGATATTTAGCGTCACGCCGCATGGTCTCACTGCGCCTTCTGGTTATTATAAGCAGCCTTTTCTCTCCACATCACGGAACTTGCTGGCTGTCCCATACCTAATTAAACCTCTGTTAAACTCTGCTGTGTACTAGTAGAGCCACACTTCCTTTGATCACCGGTGTGAGAGCTGTGGTGAGTCGCCACTCGAGACAGCAATTGACGGAGCGAGCAGATTACCTTGTATCCATGTGTTGTCCCTATGTCGTCAATGTTCTCAACAGCCTCCTCTGCACTGTCTATACGTCCGGAAGTTGGCTTGCCTCGACTTAGTTTCATGAGCTACCCATATCTGATTGTACTCCTTCCGGCTTTCTCCGGTGTATACTGCCGCTTAGAGAATAAGCAAAGCAGTGTCGCCCTGACCACATGCTGCTACAAGTTGCCCTCTCGAATCATGGTGCCACAATCCTTACGTGCGATCACCAGGGATCATGACAAATACACCGTTCCGGGATGTACTACGACGTTCGATCTACGGGGCAAACCTCGCGTTATTTATGTACAATCTTGCGTGGCTGGATGCTGCCGCTGCCTTCTGGATGTTCAAGTAGGATGGCACAGTTTAGCACCCAGATATACCCGACGAGCGCGCCAATACTTTTCCTGCAATGGGTATTTGCGTGGGCCGCCTGCACCCTGGATACGGCTATTATCGATACGTCTCACTTGGAAGGTCTCTCGGACTCAAATTATCAAAACATACCACGACGTACGTGTCAAACTAGGGTCGATATCATTCAATGGATCGGATTCTCCACGGATGCATTGACACCCTGATATGTCCTCTTCGGAAGCGGTACGATGTGTACAACTGCGAATGCTTGCGATCTGTTTCACCGTCTGTGGGATGACGCTGTCGGAGACCTGGAGAATGTCAGAAGTGGCTATTGCGTATACAATCCGATGTGCCGGTATATCGCTTCACTTCACTTTCCTGTGCGTCAGGCTAAAGTGGTGAGTCGGGCCAGTGTTTCGTGCTGAACCTTGTCAATTCTTCCCGACCCAGAGGGTCTAAAAGCTCCTCCGGCGGGATCCGACGCTAATGTCGCCGAGGACATAATTAATACTGGTCTCAAACTGGACGGAACGCTGAGTATCGATATACCCCGCTTCATATACACGTCTTACCTTACCAGGAATATTAATGATCGCTCTAGAAGATACTCGCTCCGAGGGAACTATGCTAGATGTCTTAGTGTAGCCAACGGAAGATAACGGCTGTTCAAGCTTCAAGGTTCATAGCTGATCCCGCGACACTGAATAGAGGTGTAGCTTCAGCCCGCAAAGGGGAGTAAACGACATGACTTGGATTGCGACCAACAGACTTTGAGACATCTGAGCACTACGCTACATACTGGACAGACGGACATAAGCGATATGGAAATCAATGGGACGAGAGCGACACGCTGTGAGCAATGGCACCTGAAATACGTGGGTAGAACCAGAAACCTGGGAGTACATATCGTATACTAGGAAGTGGAACAAGACCAAAGTGAAAGGCAAAGGTAGCTCGGACGAGATCATGAATCGCGACACAATCAGAGTAATAGTGAAGATGGGCTGTACAGATCATGCAGCCAGTTAAGCACTGACCAGGCCCGAAAACGTGAAAGAAGTCATATCCGAGACGTCAAAACAGAGATATCAAAGAATGTGTGTGACGGATCAAACGGACAATATAGTCGAGTATCCTAGTGAAATCATGCTACAGGGATATAACAAGCAGTGCAGATAATAGACTATCTAGTACCCATGGCACCGTATGCGGGTTGTGTCATAGTCACTGGCATACGAGGGACCGTGTTGGGTGAGTTTAGAATAGACAACAAGTGAGCGTTATGTCCCAGACGCGGAGGATTGATGGGAGGTGCCAAGTTGAATGAGGGTGATAGCGCCGGCGCCGATAGAGGCGCGGGCTCGCCCATCCTCGCGGCCGTTAATTGATTAGGAGGGACGATACGAAGCGCAGGTGGGACGTTAGGGTGAGGGGCGTGTAGCTGTGTGTGGGGCGGGCCAATGGATCGAGGCGGAAGAGGAGGATGGCCCATGTATTGCGGGGGGTTTGGGGGGAATCGCCGGGGATCCGGAGTCGGCATCGTAAGCTGAGACGGAACCGCGCCCATAACGGGTCTCGAAGGCGGGTAGGGGACCGGACGGAATGCGTTACTTGTACGGGGGCGCACGGTGAATGGATCATCATGAGGAACTCTTACAATAAACGGATCCCGCATTAGCTCCGAGTTCAAAGGAGGTATTTGAGAGGCGGGTGGTGGAGGTGGAAGTACGGCAACACCAGAAAGGTGGTTCGGAGGTGCCTGCATGCGGTTGCCAAACATAGCGGGCGGTGGCGGAACAAATGCCGAAGGGCCGGGTGCGACTGCTGAACGACTGGCTGGACGCAAGGATGCCAGGGGTTGAGGGGTGAAGGATTGAGTCCCGAAGTTCGAGATACGATCTGACTCCTTGACAACATTCTCCAGCATGGAAATGTACTTCATCTCCTTGGAAATGTCCCTGGGTACTCGTTGGGGGCGGGAGAGGTAGGGCGAAAGGTCAGCGGTCGCCTTTGACCCGCTGCGAGCATGCTTCGTTGGTGGTGAGCGAGCGGCCGCTTCTATTGACACAGAAAGAGTAGAAGCCACGACTGCCTTGCTGCGTGAAGGGGAGGGTGTGCTGTTGTCTCGAATAGGTGGATGGGCATTGTAGAGAGCTGCTGGGCTGTATGGCGTAGATGATCCGGTCGATGGTGGAACAGTTGCCTGGACTGGAGGCTGCTTGGTTAGACTCGGCATATGCGCAGACCAATCGTTCTCAAACGATGCCGCCGATTGATTCTGTTGCAAAGCTGTCGAATCATGTTGAGCCGACGCCTTATCCTCAGTTACTGTTGAAGCAGAGGCAGATAGAGAGAGCGATGACAGTAGGCGCGCAAAATGCGGATCCACGACATCGAGATTGAGAGCCTGAGATACAGCCACCTCCGTCGAGCTATTGACAAAGACGAGGTTGCCGTTCGGTTGGACGGGCGGTGCGCTGTACAGCGGGGAGGGCGTCTGTGGTTCGCCGTTATCAGCGGAGGAGGACTGGGAGCTTGATTCGAGTACACCGGTATCTTTGAAAATACCAGTGTTCTCGGTGACGGGCACGTCCTCTTCGCTCGATCCTTGCGCCTCTGTTACAGTTTGATCGGCGTGATACCCATTCTGCGGCCTGCGGGGCTTGCGTGCAACGTTTCGGGGCTTGCGGCTATTGATGAACGCCTTCAAAGGGCTGAAATGCAGGAATGAGATAAGAAAATCATTTATGAAAGAAATACCAGCATACCCTATGAAAGGTGAGATGAGGTAGAATTTGCCTGGTACAGATTTACTGCGTTTCCACGTCGGAAGATCAGTGAGCTTGAACCATGCTATTTTCTGTACAGAATTGTGAGGAGCACGAAATGCGTAAAAGATTCAGAACATACACTAATCTCCTTCCGAGTTCTGGTCTTGAAGGGAAAGTCTTCCGGAACTCCGGGAACAATATACAGAGAAATTGATTGATCTTTGATTGACAATTCAATGACATCTTCTGGGACGATCCGTGATTCCAGATCGTAACCTGTTTCCTCCAAGACCTGGAGAGTTCAGTATCAGACCCGGGACCTTTCACGATCTCAACGGAAGCTCACCTCTCGGACAGCGCAACGAGGCCGGGGCTCCTGCTCGTTGATCTTCCCCTTAGGGAAACCCCACCCCGCCGATGACTTCCAGCCCTTCACAAGGAGACACTGAATGCGAGACTAAGCTGAGCAACGAAATGATCGTATAATCTGACATCTTGACGCACCTTCTCCCAGGTGTCGTTGAGCATTATAGCACCACAGACAGGAACTCGTGTCTTGTACTGCATGAAGGATTGGAATGTGCGGTCGTGATCGCTCGCCCAATGATGAAGTAATGGACATGAGCGGAACAGTGCCTCAGAGAAGGTCTTCAGTGTATACGATGGGAACTTTGAGGGGTTCTGCTCTCGAATGAAATCCTCGTAGTACCAGTGACTATAACAATGACGGTTGGTTTGGTGATGGAAATGCGAATTAGTGGTGACGCACGCTTGTTCCACCTGAAAACAGACCCGCTCGACAGAGGCAAGCTCTTCCTCCGGTAGATTCAGGATAAAACGACTGTAGATTACCTGTTATCAAGCATACAGACGTGACGTATAACGGAAATACCTTGATAGCTCCTCCAGAACTTCTTCTCGACTAAGGTCTGCATACTGTACAGAGAACTGCTGCGACGTCGCCGCAGAAGCGGCGGAAATCTCAGGGGACGATGATGACGATGAAGCCATAAGTTATGGCAAGCAAAATGAGCGAGAAAACGCTGGTTGTGATCCGCAGGGCAGTGTGCGAGAAATATGAGTGAGAGGTGTAGGCAATATTGCAAAGGGAGTGCAGCGTATGTATGAAGTCCTTGTGTGAGAGGCCACGGCCCACCACAGCACCGGCGTCCGTCAAAACACAAATGACACCAAATATGCGCACGTGGCCCCCATGTGCCGAAGTTCCATCCCAGCCACTCTGGTTCAAATTCTCCGCAATCTCGTCTCATCATCTTTATACCATTTGCATCGCTGATTCAACCCCGTCATGGGCAAGAAATCAACGTCCAAGAGCGTATCCTATGACTATACCATTAACCCGGATCTTGGAACCACTACAGCACTTGAGTCCTATATGAATTCCCAAGCATTCAAGTTCAGGGAGGAGGGTAACTATCCAGAGGTAGAACGTCATCAGTCACTTGCTGTACAGCTCTGCGAGCGAGCCATCGGGCTTGAAAGCACCACCACTGCGACCAATTGGAACAATCTTGGCGAAGTCTACATCCTCATGGATCGCCTAGATGACGCCGAGAAACATCTGAGGAAAGCCCTCGAAATTCGAGAGGCCTCCAACGATATGTTCGATGCAGCGGTGACATGCGAGAATCTCGCACGAGTATATGAATGTAGAGGTGACTTGCAAGAGGCAGATGGCTTGGTGCTCCCGACAAGATCGCGTGCGATAATTACAAGGTGCATCTTTCCATTGGGATACATCCATCGCGATGAACTCAAGTTGCGAGTTAGTGTATCCGTGAGACTCTAAAGCGGAAGGAGCTGATGAAATGTGGAAATTGCAAAGTAGGTATTCATGCGTCTAGGCGTCTATACTTTTTTCCTTCTAATCTTCAGTCCATTTTCTACTGCTTGGCTCCCTGTCAGGTGCGACACGAGCGGCAACTATAGCTGCGGGTTGTTCTGACGAAGCGCAATTAGAAAGCAGACTGGAGGCACCACAAGAGATATTGCCGCAAGGATGCCGTTTAGTCTTGTGCTTCGTTTCATCTCACGAACCCATACGCTTTTGTCGTGCAGAACTGGCATGACTATGTTGTAAATTCTTCTCTACTTCTGGAATTTTACGTTGATTTGGGTTATAGCTGGAGTGCTATTAATCTCTCTTCTCACTCAGCCACCGAGTAGGATGCAGCACAGTAGATTTGTCAGCCGAAATAGGAGTCGGTCCGCGGCGGATGGACATATAAAGTCTAGCTCGTTCTGCGTTGGGAGCTTGATATCTCCTTCAACCCTGTCTCTCACCACAGGTGTCTACGACACGCCTTGCACGATGCTCAGCTTCTCTTCTGTAACTGCCAATACCAGCCCGGTGACAGCGGAGCAATTTCAACAGACTGGGGAAGACTTCACTCTAGCTGGCGACCTTACAAATCAAGCCTACCAACTTGCTCGTTTAGGACGCTACGAAGATGCAGAACGCCTTCACAGCCGCTCTCTGCAGCTGAAAGTCGGCAGCGTAGGCCGCCAGCATCCTTCTGTGGCTACGAGCTACAACGGTCTAGGCGAGGCTCAGTTGAAGTTGGGTCGCCTTGACGAAGCGGAAGTTAACTTGCGAACGGCAATTACATTCCGCGAAGCATTCGGGCAGAGATTCGAAGCTGCGTGCTCCAAGGAGAATCTGGCTCAAGTATACGAGATGCGAGGCGACCTGGCGCAGGCCAAAGACTTTAGGAAGCAGTGGGGTGGGAAAGAGTTTATGGTGTGTTCTCATTACGACGTAAGTTCTCAGCGTATTCTCGTGTTTCGGACTCGGCTCACCGCCTTTCGTGAGTGTAGTGCCCACATTCTACTACCTTCCCCTTCAATGAGCTACGTGCGTGCAGTAGATGCAAGGTAAGCACAGTTCTTGGTGAAGTGATGTCATTGGCTTGCCTGTGAAATATTTAGTCTATCTACTATTGTTCCATTGACTGTCAGGTTTGTGCATTGGTCAGCTCATCGTCTTCCGTCCCGATGCTGATACAGACTTAGGGAGGCGATTGGAAGCGTCACAAACGTTACTGCAAGGAGCAGTAGGGGGCAGCAAATGACTTGACATTTCAACCCTCAATGCATACCACATCTGTTCCAGAGTCTCGCATTCCTTATTCTATCCGTTCATGTTTACCTGCTGCCTGTGTCTTGGAGGATTTTGTCCGCAAATTTGTAGCTATCCATCGTGTTGTAGATTTCCTGTATGTATGTAATGCGAACCGCATGCGAATATGATCATACGCTCCCACGCGCGCCGATCGCGTTCTGGTGATATGTGTGTGTTCGCCGCGCTGCAAGCTCTGCAAGCTCGCGATGACTGCGTCGACTTAAACGGCTCTACAGTTTAATCTCACCTGGCTTGAAACTTTGACGAACTCGACCCAAACGTCATAATGACCGAGAGCAGCTCACCATCTGGGTCCTTTCATACAGTTGGAGGTGCTCGACAGTTCCTACCCCCTCCTGCGCATCCTTCTCGTCGGGGGATGGCATCTGTCTCGCCGTCACCATCCCATTCCCCATTATCTCAGATTGGCTGGAACACCCCTTCGTTGCAACCGTCCGCTTCTGACTTCCCTGAGAGCAGTCGCAGAACCTCCACCACGCCCGAACATATGCAGACGGTACCCCCGGCCGGTTCTCCTTCAATCAAACTACCGGATGCATCTGCCCCCACGGTGCCGGAGGAAGAACTCTCGGAGGCACAGCTCAGGGAACTGTATGATGAAGAGGAAATAGAGAGATTCCTGCGATTGTTCTCTGCTGTGAGTATTCAGCTGCGCTGGTACATCATTTGGTCTTGACGGCGATCGTATAGTATGTAAGGGAGGTCAAGGTTGCACCATCTTCTCAAGCGACAGAACAATCTGGCGAAGAGATGTCGGTGCTCGAGACAGAAACATACGAAGACGAAGACGTTGATGACCCTGCAGGGTCGACTGAAGGCCCTGAAGACACATCTCGGCCACCTCCCTCTCCCGATACTCAGCGTACACAGTTGTTGACCGAGTGGTTAGCTGAGGTAGCTACCGCCACTTTCTCTGATATAATGATACGTATTGTTGATTTCTCGGCACTCCAGCGATACTTGCTTCCGTTACTACCACCTCCGCGACAGCCTTCCTATAACTTTACCATGCATCGCCTTCAGCTGACTCTTCAAAGACTCTATCTATCAACTGTTCCGATCCTCAGTCCGTTTGTGGCGGGATTGGTAAGACTCGCGACCTGGAGAGACCGGAGAACGAGTTTCACATACTGCGCTGTGAGTGCCCACCGCGCGTTTTCGATTTGACCGGCTCACGAAGAACAGATGTATTGGATGTTATGGCATTATAACTTCTTGCTCCCTTCAGTTTTCTTGGTCGTGCTGTATAACCTCTCGAGGCGCAAGCTGTTTCCCTATCCCACTTTGGCAGAACTCCGCGAACACCGACGTGAACTGGATCGCGCAGAAGGCTTCAGCTCCGCGCTGGCAGGTATTCTTGTCTCATCTAGCCATGTCGAAATCCGTGACGTATGGCGAGTGTTTCGGAATATTAAGCACGCACGGAAGTTGAAGGAAGCTGCCAACCTGCGCAATGCGCACAAAGATATAGGAATTGATACGCAAGTCGACAGTCGGCCTCAGACCGACGTCTTTGAGAAGCAGGAGAAAGCCATGGAGAATTCGAATATGAAGCGGACTGCCTTGTTTTACCTGAGCGAGCTTGCAGACTTGCTCGAAAGAATGAGAAAGTACAGTCGCTGAGTAAGTAGTAAAATCCGTTGCTCATGATTGTTCATAGTATATTCCTTTGGCGTCAACCGGCTGCATCTTTCAAATACGGCTTGGTGAGCACGACACCCATTTCACGTCCATTCGTGCTGATGACCATGTCAGCTTGTCCTCGCTCTTTTCCTCCTGAGCATGCTTCCTGTGCAATATCTTTCCAAATTAGCTGGTTTCATATGTGGCGTCTGTTTGTGGCACATCGTACCTATACTCGCTGCAATTCCTGCTTCACAAAGGAAGCGGTAAGCCCAGTTCCATTGCTAGCGCAATTTATGTCTCTTTACGCATACCGTTAGATTTCCGATCCCCTTCCGCGAGGTCCCCACCGATGCTGAGTACGCCATGGAGCTCATTTCACAACGTGTTGCTAGAGGGCTAGATGTCAAGCCTCGGATCCGACGGCGCGCTAAGAGGCCCGAAACCTCCACTGAAGACATGGCCGACGGATTCGGAGTGCCTCACCATGAAAACGGTGAATTAGAAAGCCTAATCTCAGCATCCGCGCCTGTGGATTGGAAGAAAGTTGGCGAACGGGTTGCTGATGCAAAAGATCAGATTGATAACGTCAAAACTCTGTTGCGAGACGGCGGTGTATGTCTACACTTACACCTATGTGTGTACTCTGCTCATGATTTCTTTCAGTGGAAGCGCAAAAACACTTGGGCTGCGCTAAACCCTCTAGCACCGAGGATAGCTTTGCCATCTGGCGCCCTCGAGCCACGGGTGCAAGCTCACAGTTCGTGTCTCATGCATGTTTCTCGTCGCCATTGTTGATGTATAGCAGCTTTCCCCGCCCAGCATGGCAAAACTCCCGGCCTGATCACGTTGACTTCGTCTAGCATGATTTTCACTCCGGTTTATTCAACCAATGCCAAATCAACCATCCCTATCGCGGACATCACCGGGCTGAAGAAGCTCGGTCTCGTGAAGGGCGTTAGTGTTCGATGGATGGACTCAAATGATAATAGTCAGGCGCAAGAACGTGAGGCCAATTTCGCTTGGGTAGGGGGTCGCGACGAGTTATTCGCGCGATTGGTAGGTATCGGTGGGCATCAGTGGTCAACATCGTGATCATCCGAAGAGGAGCGTGGCGTGGAAAGTCCCATCTACGTGACGTCTATGTTGGCTCTGCGTGTGGCAAGTGGGTAGCCCATCTGACTTCTGCTGCTGCAACGTCGAAGTTGATGGATTTCCCCTCCAGGAAGATCACTTGGCATATTCAGACTCCGCGCTCATAAGGAGGGGAGGTGGTGGAGGGACCCAGACACACTCTTCAGAATAATCCCCCCTTCGTTCCGGCATCCTTCATATTGTTTCCCGGTTTTCTATAATCCTGCTGTATACGTTCACGTACGCCAGCCGTCCTGTATAGTCTGGCGCGCCTGGTATGTCTATGTTGTAACCATTTCCCATGATCGCATTGACTGGGACTACTCTCGCATATCACAGGACGCTTATATATTCATCTTGATCATGTTCTTCTCACCAGAGCTCCTGGAAAGGAGGGACAGTGGATTTGGACTCTTATGGTATCGTGTATGTGTTTCTTGATGCGCGGATCCCACTATAAACACGTCGAACAGGTTAGCGGCTACGTTAGGAGCCAAGTCGTCGTTCAAGAAGCTACCAAAGCGCTCCGTTATGACTGCGGACATCTCTCAGCTATGTGACCTGATAGCAGAGCCCTCGGAGCCGCTCGCTTTGCGCCTGTCCAGCAACTTGATGATCGGTGTAGCTCGGTAAGTTTGCTTTACATCACGCATATAGTCAGCTAAATGTCGCGGAAACACGCATTGACAGAGTCTACAAAGGTTGCGCGTGCTTTGAGATGTCCACTGTACCTACTACTAACTCTATCTGCCATCGTAGTGAAGCAGGAGATCTTCTATACCGACGTCACTACTTGCTTCAATTCCCTCAAGAAGGCAGTCCAAGAATTCAATTCGATGACCAAGGGCGCAGCTGAGTTGCAGATGGGCCAGCCGAGCTTGCGGTACGTTCCAATAGCATCTCTTTACCAATATTCCGAGCACATATACTCGAGTATTTCAATCACCGTACAGACCGGACGCCTTGACCATTGCAGCGGACCCTGGTATCGCCTTTGCCATGGACTTCGACGCGCTTTTCATAGTGAGATGTCTGTCCCTACCGCTTCCGTCCGACCTGCTAACACTGCTTTTCCGTAGGGTTGGGACGAAGCTGGTAGATCTGAGCATTAGACGCTAGTCTCGGTGGAATGACCCATTATTCCGACAGATGTCAGCGGAAGGCAAGACGAGTCAGATGAAGAGTTCGATCCCAAGGCTAAGAAGACGAAGCAGAAGGGCAAAGGAAAAGAGAGGCCCTCTTCCGTCGTCGAGGATCCTAGAGCTAACAGATATACGCTTGATGAGCATCACAATCTCCTCTTGTCCGGGTCTTTCGAGGCGCCGTTCAATGCCACCGGATTCGGGGGCGTGGCGCCATCCTCGTCTCAATTCGATGGTGGGTTTGGATTTGACGACAACCTATTTGATCCCGCTGCTATGGATCTTGGCGACATTGGGGACGACTTAGCGAAAGAACTGGGAGAGGGCTGGGGAGGATCTCCTGGCGCTCATCGTGTAGGGTCTGTTATTTCGGTTTGGATTGTCTCCGTATTCTCATTGCTCACCCAGGTCACCGCCCGGAGACGGGGAACACTTGTTCAATTTCGCTGCAGATGATGGTGGTATTGGGGCCGAGCCGCCATCGGATATCCCCATGGCGTTTGGAAATGAGGGGCTAGGTCCCGACATTCCCCTTCGCAATGCTCATTATGGGGCTTCACCTCCACCAATGTCCGTGGTCGTACATCTCGCACCACTTAGTCCAATCCGTGATGCGGAGGGCAATGTCGTGCGGACCGAAGAACAGGGTAACTCGGAGAATAGGCCGGCTCAGAAGAAGGCAAAGCGTGTCAGACTACTCCTGGACTCCCGGACCGAGCTGACCGATGAAGAGCTCAAGGTCAGCATTCCCCACTACATCGTCCCAAGCGAGATTGTTGATATGCTTCAAAGATGGCGCGGGCGAATTACATGGAAGGTCAGGACAGTCTTAGGCGAGAGCTCATACAGAAGAAATACGAGAAAGAGAGTGGCAAATTGATCGAAGAGATGATTTGGGGCGTTCCTCAGGGCAGTAAGTACAAGATTCCGGGAGAGGCGCGGCTCGGGCTGAGGTATTTCTCAGTACAAGCGCCGGTGCTAATCGACTTCTGGCTTGAGAACTTCCGGCTACAAGTTGAGGCTCGCTCTGACAGGCTACACATGGAAACACACGGTAACACTCAGCATCGGCAGACGAAGAGACGAACTGACTCGCTCTCCATACGTTAGGAGAGCCGCCCACCAAGCGACGCAGGATTGCGGAAAACGGCCTCATGTCACAGAATCAAGGGGATGAGATGCCGAAAGATCTTGCTGGTGCGCGGTTTGGCAACGCGCCAGACTTTGAGATGAACCTCGACTTCGGCCGTGACGGATATGTCAACTACGGTGACTTCGGTTAGTCCTGAGACGTCAATGATCTGAAGGCACCACTGATGTTCTGCAGGAGGCTTTGCGGAACAGCTCCCTGGTGACGAGCCAGAATCAAGGCTACGTTCATCTGAGGTGAGGTTGCATTGAACTTCGTAGGCACAAGGTTGACGAGTATGCAGGAACCCGGACAAGCACGCCATGCCTCTCGACCTCCATCTGCGGTTGGAGGAAACTTTGACTTGGACATAGGTCGGATCGTGGAACCTGCATCTGGCTCGCAACGAAGCGCTTTGTTCCCTTGGGACCATGCAGGAGCTAGCTCGTCGGTATATGGCGGTGCATTCGAGCTAGGAAGGTCCAGTAGCGCCAAGAAAAGCTTGGGCAAAGCCGACGTGCAGATGAGAGGAAGTTCTGTGGGCAGCAGGCGGGAGAGCCCTCTGCATGCCAGAGGCGTGGCGGACTCCCCGGCTGATTTTGGCTTCAGGAACTCCCATTTCAGTGGGGAAGGCTTTGAGTTCGAAGGTAACGTCTGCAAGCACCTTCTGTTCCACGGCTGGCTGAAGTACCATCTGTAGTGCCCGATGGGAACGCCGAGGCCAATGAATCTCAGCAATCGGAAGCGAATCTCCTGACATTGGAGCGTCATTCCTTCAATTTTCTCGAGTGAGCATAATGGTCGTCTAGCGATGATTAAGCAGCTTGCTCAATGCGGATGGTGCAGATATGCGAAGATGCAGTTGCAAACCTTTCCTGGGTCAGCATCGACGCTGAGCTTGGATGATGTGATCCCCAGAGCGACCAGTACGAAACGCGTCGCAGCATCGGCTTTCTATCACTGTCTAGGTAAGTATGTTGAAGCGTGGCAAGTCACTCAACCATTCCTGACTTGATGGCCGTTTGCATGCTCCCGTGAACTCGTATGATGGTGGCAGTCCTGGCAACAAAGGATCTCATTACTGTCAGTCAGACCGGATCCTACGGAGTCGTCAAGATCACGGTCAAGTGAATGTTGCACGTCTCGCTCTGTTCGGCCACCGACCTCAGCGCCTCAGTGGCGTCGGCCGAGTGTGTCAATCACAGGCAGTAGATACGACAATGTGCTTGTCGGTTCGAGCAAGTTTCGCATGTATAGTATTGTAGGTCCCAAGCGTAGCACAAGACGGGCGTCGAGAGTCGAGACTGGCCTCGGCTGGAGTGAGGAACCGATGTCAAACACGGGCGGTGTGCGGTCACGTGAGCGCAATGGTCCGATCGAAAAACACGATCCGGGTGGAGAAGTGAGCGCGATGCAAGACCGGGAAATAATCCTAGTCGCACCACTCGCGGCCACTTCATTTCACAGCGCCGTATATGAGGCGACACCTAACTGCCGCCCTCTCCCGCTCCGTCCGTCAGTCCCGCAGAATGTCCTCCGACTCCCCCGCCGTCATCGCCTCGCGCGCCGTGCTCTCCACCATCAACCTGTCGTCCCACTATGACGCGGAGCAACGCAGGCTCATGGACGAGCGGTGCATCCTGGTCGACGAGGACGACCGCGCCCTCGGCGCCGCAGACAAGAAGACTTGTGGGTCATCGCACCTTTCCGACATGTCCGAGCTGAGTTGAGTGAATGTGCGCCCAGGCCATCTCATGGAGAACATCAACAAGGGCCTCTTGCACCGCGCGTTCTCCGCGTTCGTGTTCAGGCCCTCCGATGGCAAGCTGCTCCTGCAGCAGCGCGCGACGGAGAAGATCACCTTCCCCGACATGTGGACAAATACGTGCTGCTCGCACCCGCTTGACGACTTCGAGGAGGAGAAGATCGAGGAAGAGCAGCTCGGCGTGCGGGTCGCTGCGACCCGCAAGCTCGAGCATGAGCTGGGCATCCCCCGCAGTCAGACTCCGGTCGATCAGTTCCAATACTTGACCCGGATACACTACCTGGCGCCGTCAGACGGGATCTGGGGCGAACACGAGAGTGAGTGGAATGCAGTTATGTCCTTTCCGACAGCTGTACTAATAACTCGCGATTTGACCAGTCGATTACATCTTGTTCCTGACTGCGGACGTGACAGTTACACCCAATCTCAACGAGATACGGGACTACAAGTATGTGGACAAGGCGGAGTTACAGGCGATGTTCGAGAACTCTGGTACGTTCACTTAGCATTTTGCATTCTGATATGACATGACGCTGAACGGTTGCGCAGAAAACTCCTTCACGCCTTGGTTCAAGCTCATCGCGCGGGACTTCCTCTTCGGCTGGTGGGACGAGCTGCTGAAACGCAAGGACGCGAGTGGTAAAGTGCACGCGAAGAGTCTCGCTGGAATTGTGGATGGCAGCAAGGTCGTCAAGATGGTATAATTGCCTACATACCCTTATACCTTTGCACTCCGTTGTAATTGAGACCGTCAACGGTCGATACATTTGAGGACATAAACACAGCGATGCTTTACAAGGACACATCTCAAACTGTGTTGGTACAAAGTCACGTTCTGAAAGCAAAAGTGGGGCAGAAACCGGGTTCGGTTTGGGGCGCGTTATTGTATAGTATGAAAACTGAAGCCACCACCCGAATGTGAACCGACAATAGGCTGGTATGGTCGATACCGAGGTAGAACTATATATAAGAGGGAGTCGTATCTTTCTCACAAGGCTCTTTTTTCAATCTCATCGCAAAGGATGAGCCGTAGCCTCCTGAAGGCCCATACGAGTATGGTCCTGTCGTAGGTACGGTGTTTTCAATTTTCTGAAGGAAGGGGACAATCTCTAGACAATAAACCTGACAGACGGCCGTCGGAGGACGACCGCCATGAAGACGAATGCAACTGCCACCAGGAACGCGACGCAGATGAGCGCACCCATGTTGAAAGGGTCCGGGACGAACGGGACGATTGTTAGTATGCCTGTGAAGAAAAACAGGATAGACCAGACGGTGAACGCCTTTGGGAGACTGAAGGCCCCTGCGACAGGTCCGAAGCCTAACTTGCTATGCTCCATTTGTCTGAGGTAAACAGCCTGCGATTGTCTTGTATATCGGATGCTAATGCAGGGAGCATAGAGAGGCTTACCACTGTGGCCGCGTTGACTTTTCCTGCATTGGCGTAGCTGTGTAGCAGAGTGCCAGCAGAGAGTAGTCCGCCCATGGCTAGGAGCATGGAGGCTAAGCCCGCATACATGGAAGGTGTATCCTTGATGAGACCCATGAAAGCCGCATTCGCACTGTGTAATATTCAGCAGGGCACACGCGAGGTCACCGTCACAAACCTACATCAACAAGCCAACATCCTGAATGGCCAAAGACATACAGTCAGAGCGGCTATGAGCAGACGTTGTGCAATGTCCGCACCATCTTGACGTTGTCTCGCCATCCCTTCGTAAGTTCAGTCACAAACGTCCTCCAATGGATGGTATAGACCAGATTGTCCACGTAGAGGAGCTCGAGTTCGACACGGAAGTTGTTTGGGAAATTGAACAGGAGCGCCGAGCAAAATCTCATGCCAAATGTGAGTTGGGCCGCCGGTTTTCCGAGTATTCCCTGATCACGGCAAAGCCGGGCGTGTTCCTCTCCGTAGAAGTGATCGTACCGATGTCGAGCTATATCATCAGGATCTCAGTGATCTCTTCCAATGCGAAATCAGATGTTTCGCACCAATCATTACCCAGATACGGGCTGAGATGAGTCGTCAGGACGTAGCTTACCAAAGAGGCCGATATCCTACATACCGACAAGACATGTCATGTAGACAGTCGTTTCGTTGGCTATGTGAGAGGACCGTAAGAATCATTATATCTTCACCTTGAATGACCTGGCTAGATTACCTTCGGTATCTATGATCTGGATGAAATCAGCGCATTGTTGAGCATTATACGGGAAAGTTGAGTTGTCCGATGTCATTTGGTCTACCAAATTTTAGTTACCCGCGTGATTACACATCCTCCGGCTGACGACCCACCTGCACGAGCATGACGCAAGACATCAACCAATTCGACGCGCAAATGTTTGGGTAAGAGACGATGCGGGAAAAATTCCACGTGTGTCCAGTAATGCTCCTGCAAGATGTACTCTGGGCCCAATGATATTCGGTTATTAAGCCGACGGATTATCGATATTGCTCTTACTTATATGCTTGACGGAGGACACCTCTGGCATTCCCATTGTGGTCATTTCGATGTCTTGCAGCCAGAACTCGGTCTGACTATCGTGATCCACAAAATAGTAGCTGCAGGTTTCCTTGATTTTATCCGCTCGGATATAAAGTTCTGCGTTCCTCGGCAACTTGAATGCAAGATCTTCGATCTGGGAGCGAACGCGACCGATCCCTTTGGCGAGCTTCTCTGAGATACCGGCTTCTTGGATCGGGGAATCAGTGACGACAGAAATGGCACCGCATTCTGTCACGTAGAAAGGAGATCCTTCGGGATTGATGACCGTTGCCCACGCATCGGGAAGGACAGAAGGGCTAAGGTCGTGTCAACTTTCCCAGCATTTCTGAGATGAATCGGGCACTAACTTCAGGTTCCGCATGGACGTGTGCGTACCCATGCGGATCGTCTGAGATCCGGTGCGCACTCTGCACAAGATGTCAGCTGTCACTGTATCGAAATATCGATAGATATGACATACATTCCTCCTAGATCATAACGAGGGTTCTGCAGGGCTGTGACGGGATACAGAACCACTTGGGTTCCTTCCACGGAGACATTCCCCACCTTCGACAAGTCCCGTGTAGGTTCCATATATGCGGGGAGGGTTGCTGGATCATACAATATCTCCTGTGTGAATGCCATGCCGATGCCAGGAGCTGCCATGATGCGGGTGTGAGGGTTGTGGTGAAACCTTTATATACATCGCTGCAGTGGCGCCTCTACGACATATTTGACACGTTATCACCGATATTTCGTATTGAAGAGACGTATGATATGGAAGAAAGTCTATGCGACTGACATACAGGTACATCTCTTGGGTATCATCGGTCGTTATAGGCGCAGTAGTGATCATCTGGGGTAGGGTTTGGGGGGCTATGGGCCCGGCGCAGCTCCTGTACACTCTACTGGAAAGGGTCCGCGCTGAGTTCTGGAACATACGACCTGCCATGAGGATACTTGGACTTGGGTTCGCTGAATATACCCATGAGGTAAAACAGAAGTAGCAATTTTAACTCACACAGCCTAGGACAGCCTTCATGCTAAGTAGAGCCGGAAGCTCGGCTTCGTCGAGAAGGGCCCTACATAGAACGCTCCCAATCTGCGTCAATAAAAGCTTTGTTAGTATCGAGAAGCTTATTTTAAGGACTGGAAGTTTCTGCAGCATGCTATGTAAGGCTGCTCTGGCGGAAAGAAGAGTGATAAGTCTATCGCGGGAGGTTTGACCGCACGACGAGCATTCATCACCGAGCGGAGATCAGATGAGCGCGGATAGATAAAGGAAGGACGGTTTCATGCGGGGCTCCCTGAAATCCTAGGACGCGCAGACACGCTGTATTTGGGTTCTGTCAAATAGTGGGGAGATGGTACAGCATTCTAGGACCCGTGTACGTGAGGCGCTTCTCTCGCGTCGTGCACGTGACGCTCTGACGCGTTTGTGGCGATCTATTATTGAGCCCTCCCGGTGCGGAGACACTCTTCATTTACCGTTCTCATACCTGGTATATTGCATAGCTTCTATTAACTGCACTCTAATACTTCAGTGTCGAGTTTGCAGCGCCCTTACGTAACCGGACGGCCACAGCCTAGGCCGTCACGATAGTCGTCTCTCAATCTCTGAAGACAAGGAAAGCTAGTCGGCGCCTTTGTGTTCCATTATCCTGCATTGCCTCGCTTCTACTATGTCTGTCAATTCTTCGCATTTTTCTCAGCCACTGCACAGGCTCATGTCAAAGGGACTGTGCGGAAAGATCCAATAGACCGCGTGCTCTCCTCATAACTAGTATCTTCGTGGATAGCTGCACCTCTTTGACTCCGTCGCTGTGTTCTTCATTCTGACTTCTATGATGCTGCCCTAGAAGGCAACATGTGGCTATGAATAGATGCTGTGTACCATCGTGTTATATATTACTCGGCATTGGAAGGGGATTCCACAGCAATCTCAGGTCTCAGCTTCTATCATCCAAATGGCCAATTTCACGCCCAATACTCCCACGATGAACACAACTTTGGAAGCTGCTGATGAATTATCTGCTACTCCTTCGCCGATGTCAGCATCTCAAGAACTGATGGTCAGTAGCCCTGAGGAATCTATGCCTGCCGACTGTGGCGAGAAATCGGTGCCTTCTGTCACGACACCTGGGTTGGTATCGTTATTGGTCAAAGATTACACCATTATTTTAACACACATTGGAAACAGTGACGTTTCGGTGAAGACAGAATGTCTTCCGGAAGCGAACCGCACTATCTCTGCAACTGAGCCTCCCCAGGCTGAGCTCAGGTGAATAAACTTGACGGAAATTCAATAAGATTCAAAGTAGCTGACATTTGGCCTTGCGTCTGCAGTCCTGGTTTTGTTACTTCGCCACCCAATTTCTGGCGACCGAAGGGTAGATCGAACGTGAATACAGGCAACAGTATTCAGAAACCTCCCCCGCCTCCTCCGCGTCGTTTCTGAAACGAGCGAAGTGTCGCTGTAGAGTAATATTAATGTACTAAGAGATGCTGCTAGGTCGCACTTCACCGCAATTCCTCATAGTACGGTCCATGTCTTCCACTGTCCAGCTGTCTGGGCTGATTTTCGCATTTCTTTATGGATCTCACAATGAAGAACACGTTTATGTTAATCCTGAGAACGAAGAGAGCAGGTTCTTCCTGAGATAAGAGTTGTGTGCCATCGCATATGTGATTGCAGCGGTCATCTGTAGCCTATGCCCTTCGTATTTGCTCTCAATGTTTGGAAATTACTATTTTCAAAAGCACAGTTAGGACATTGAAACGGATGACGGATAGCACGACAGTCACCACGACTAGATCGCTGATGTCGAATGCATGCACTATGTGAGTGGCACTGAGTAGCATGGCAGCGTGGTGATCAGCGCGAGAAGTTGCGAGCTGGACCGTCGGAGGTGGGGAACAAGCTGCCTCCCATTTACCGCACTGCATCTCAGGAGATCGTACTAGTAATTGTAACCTACTAGTAGCCACTCAGAGGTAATACCGATGTTCTTAGGTCTGCCTAGAAGGGCCATGTAATTTGGTTCCCTCCATGCCATAAAACATGCAGCTACTCATGCCAAAAAGCCTGACTCCCATCCCTCAAGCTCTCAAGGCGCACATGTTCGCGATTATTGGACACCAATTGCCAATGCTTGGCATGATCACTACACATATAAGATATAAGATAGAGCTCCCTCCCGTCAAGCCACCCATACTCTCTGTAAATGGAGCCCCATCCAACACCTACCACGTCCGAATCATCTACGGCCACGCTTATAGCACCTCAGCCCGCTATTCAACCACGCATGTCATTCATTGAATATACAGCACTCGAGGTCGAGGCCGTGTCCGATTCGATGTCCCGCCCCCCCCCCCCCCCCACCTCGGATCACGCACATACTCACATGTGTCAACATTTGTAGGCGAGGAAACCCCCCAGACGCACCCCTATGGAGGCCTAGGGGTAAACCCAACACTCACACCGGCAACGGTCGAGCGCTGCCTCCCCCACCTCTTCCTCATCAATCCGCTCTCCGACCGTCTCCCACACAAGCGACTTCCCTGCCTGGTGCTGCCAACAGTACCAAACCGCAACCTAACGCACGTCCTATATCTGGACCGACGATACGCCGTCGGGCCTCTTGACCGACTTCCACGCCTACACTTCAACCTATTCCCATGTTCATGTTCAGATGGTCGGGGTTCATTGGTCGTCTCTTGCTGTGCACTGAATACCCAAGAATACTGTATGATTCATGTTTTACTCGCCTTTGCTTCATTTTCGTCGACGGAATGGTGATTTTGTATCATTATGCCAACTACTATGATAACAAGCAGGTCGTGATGCGCCACATTCCGTGCAATTAAGTCCTAAGTGTGGACACGAAATCAAGGTGCAGTTAGTGTCACTCTGCGGGCATCACCTGGACATCAGTCCTGTAATCCAGTAATGAGATGCCTCGTAATACAGAGCGAGCAAGAGGAGTTCTATGTTCGCGAAGAAATAGCGCACGTCTCTCCGGGCCCTGCCGATAAGCGCTGGATGCTTGATCGTCCGGGCGCTTGACTGCTTTCCTCACGACGGCCACTTGACGCACTGGCGACGAACGGCGAAGGTGCTTTCAGCTAGTTCGATATACCTCAAATCGCATGCAAACGTTACCTTGTGCTTACTTACGACGGATCTATGTTACCGTGTCGTCCTCTCAACCGGCTGGTATAATTAGAGTGTAGGCTTGGTTCGAGGACTTCTGGTAGAGTGCAGCGTGCTGAAGTCATAAATGCGGTGGGCTGTACTGTGTTCTGGCTTATTTGGCGCGGTAGCCTCTCGGCCACCCTGTGCAGGGCTCTGAGGAATAGCTTTTTAACATGCTCGAGGGTCATCTTTCTTTCGCGCACTCGACGGCAGTCTAGGATTGCGCAGCACTAGAGGCCTTTCATCATGTAAAGGCAATCTGAATGAATTTATGTGGCATTTGGCATGTGCCTTGCTGCAAAGTCGCTGATTTTACCTAGGCTATTCTGCCTTTGGCTGCTATGGTACCTCTGCAGAGTCAACCGCAACGATCAGGCATAATTCCATGAGCTTGTTGAATCGTTTCTGATTGCTGGCTGCAAGGAGCCCGGGAACAATCCGTACCGTCGCTTGAACCTTGAGCATTAGAAGTTTGTCAGCATATGTCCCATGACAACCGATATTCCCATGGCCAGCTCGGTTGAAACTCATCACTGTGTCCGATTTGGCATATAGGCAGTCCCTTGAACTCAACTCTTGGCTGTATTCTCAACTGGCTGGTTTGTCGCCTCGAAGCGATTCCAGTAACGGCATGCCTGCCGCTGATTGGAATCACATGTGGAGTCTCCAATTACGAAGATGGTCACGGACGTCAAGTGTACGCATTTACCCCGATAGCCTTCGTAGGCAATACGGTCAACCTTGACAACATCCTCCTGACACCGCTAGTCCCGTGAGTCTGATCCGTATGGTGCCTCATCTGCTTCCAGAAAATTCTGGGCCGGACTTTCATCCTCTCATTCAAAATTACCCAGACGATGGAGCTTTGCATTGAAGAACTCGATATACTCAAACACGTGCCATATGCCTATTACCACAATTGTCGGAGGCCCGGCTCCCTGCGTTGTTCGCTTCGATAGGCACTGATATCTATTCTGCTCTATGCCTCTACCCAGGCTCCGCCCTATATGACGACGAGGCCTTATGCTGCTTATAAGTCTCACGCTACTCCCTGATCGTGTGTTCTCGCGTGGTCTGGGCATTGCTTCCTGCCGACACTATTTGGCTCAGCCAGAAATTGTCGCTCCTATGTCGCCCTATTCAGCCTAGAGGCATTCCTTGTCATCATAATTTCACTCGCATTCGGAGACACTTCGATGTGTTATCGCCTAACCTTCATTCGTTCTCATGACGCGATAATCATACTCAATTCAACCTCAGTCCACATTGCACTTCAGCTCGCCGGCTCAACTCCTATAATACTTCGCCGCTGCACATATGCAAGGTTTGGCAACAACAATTTGTTGCACATGCTCGTATTCGCTACGAATCGCAGCAGGGATTTGCTTCAGTGCTTTCCATCCGTATCATGCAGGGTTCTGAGACCATTTTCGATAGAGAGCGCTTCTGAAGCCGATCTCACGAGCAAACCACGTTGAACGCCGTAGCCAGCATCGTGTTTCGGACTTCCCTTATAGGAACGGCCGCGAGATAAAGTCCAAATTAGAGTAAAAACACAACCCATAGTCAACATGTGGACTCCAACATGTGGACTTGGAGATAGGACGTATAAGGTCGAGTTAGAAGGTTGTACGCGCCCGGATCTATGGGACTTAAGAGTCACCGCTTAAATGGTTACACGCGTTTCTACTAACGGATGTTGCTTCAGCCTTATACATAGATATGTCACTGTGGCCCTCTAGATTCCATTACTCAGACTAGGTGTATTATATTATCTGAAGAGAATTCATCTACATCTCTTTCTATTCCCTACTATGACTGTCCCGAACTGTAGGTCAGTAGCAGTGAGGGGGGCACAGTCTGTGCCCCCCTCACTGCTACGACTAGGCGTGTTACGGACCTCAAGAAAACCCACCTGATTTTGTTTCTATTGCTTTCTGTCACTGTCCCGAACCTTTTCAGATCGACTCTGCCTCCTCTGGACCATTTGTGATTCAATGGGGGATAACCCTCTGATCCGTGCGTCTGACCATTTGTGATGCGCTTCAAGTCGCGATAGCCTCGACTCATGTGCACATTAGTGTGTCGCCGGTTCACAAATATACTGTATTGGTCCGATGTATTTACTACTTAACCGCCAGATCTCCAAACACAGGCTTCTGCCGCGACGTTCATCGCGATCCAGTGATCGGGATCATTGTCACCCAGGAGTACCACTCTCGATAGTATATCTTTACTAGTTCTTGCATCCCGTAGATATCGCTAGCGCCAAATTAAAACGTTACTACTGATGCCGGAGCTTCCTGGCAGCTTCACATCGACGGATGGCGTCTACGCTTAGGTTGATCTCAGTCGTGAGATGGACACCCCAAAATTGTAGGTGCCGGATGCAGGTCAGCTCTGACATCCACCGTCGATTGCTCTCCCAGATGTTCGCTGAGATTCCCTGCCACACTCCTTGGTGTATTACTGGGCGAGTTCTAACCCCACTGATAATACGTATCAGTACAACACCGAGAAGGTGGCGGAAGGTCGGCTGATGCCTCTGTCCCGACTTCATCATGGCTCAAGCCGCCCTGATATGACGGCCTGTGAGAGCTGGGGCGCATTGCTAGACCTCATTTTCGAGGAAACGAGCATTCGATTTCCAATGGAGTGTTTTGCTCACCAATCATTTCTTCTCTCACGACTCCGCGCTCCCACCTGACCGAATTTTGCTTAGACGACACGTTGGGATTCCTATTACTGAACCTTGCTGCAATTGGAGTGGATAATCAAAGGGAGAGACAGGATCGGTTCTCCCACGCTTCATAGGCCAACGGCCTTCTTCAGAAATTCACTTACCCAGCGCACCAGCAAATGCTCTCAATTCATTTCATTACGCGCCCGTCCCTGATGGAAACATGGAAAAGTGCGAGGTTTCGGTGCCTCATCCGATGCGGAACCTTCTTCAGTATGTCAGTGAGCAGAATGACAGAGAATACTGTTCCTGGCGGGAAGCACGTTCCCAAGCTTCATGAAGTCGTGAAACGCATGTATATAAGCTCCCATTCTCAAGAGTTTCATCCAGCACACCTTGCATCTGTTCACCTCAGCATCACCTCGCAGTTGTCAAACCACGTCCAATAAGGCTCATCATGGGTAATGCTAAGTTTGTACATTCATACTTGTTGTTTGCCATACTTGACAGTGAGGCTCGGTCTACAGGCCGCAGACTGCATCTGGAACCAATACCGGGTCGTCAGCTGGCACGACTGGCAATAATGGACCTAAGGTAGGTTTTGCTTTGAATTTAGCGAGGGTTGCGCTGACGAGTCAAAGCGATGATCGCATTCAAGTGCGGGTCCTGTTCAGATCGTAGTATGTAGGGCCCTCGGGCTAACATTTACTCCATTGCTTAAGCTGAACGTCATCCCCGCTATTGAAGTGGGCAGGCACGCTCGGTTACAGGGCATTGACATCGTTGTGGGAGAGTGTACTTCTGCACAAATCGATATACGTCGTAGTTTGCCTATGGCCCGTTCCAGAGATATCGCCGAGTTTTTCGAAATTGTTTGAGTACCTGTACCACCAGTCCCATACTGCGCATTTGACGAGACATCTTGTTCATTTACCCATGCGAAAAACATCAAGAATAGTTTGGACAGTTCTGACATCAGAATCGGGATATACTGAGCATGTTTCTGACCTTATCACGAAGAAAACATGGATGCACATGTTCCATACATAATCCAATCCAATCATATGGCTCGTACACGGTAATCCTATAAACTACCGGACCCCAAGCTATCCCATGACCCAGGCTTATCGCACAGCAGCTGGCAAAAGCGTGCGAGTCCGCGTGACAATCAGGGTTCACTTCTCCTGGCGACTCTGACGACTTTCTGGCCTTCGAGTTGTGCCACGGAAAAACCAGACATCTTTGCGCGGACCAAGCCCGAAACCCGCCTTCTTGCCAAGGGGTATGCTTCCGTTGAGTTTGAAGCCGACCGAGTTCAGAAATTGAAGAAAATAGGCCGTGAAAGTGGATTTGTCCACTTCTGGGGCTATGGATATCCATCCATCAGTAAAGTAGAACCAGCAGTACGAGCAATACCACAGCAATGCAATGAAACCCCACGTGAATGAGATTTCCGAAATCAATTGTAGACTTACTTCCGTAACTGCCGCCCTTCTTCACTTCGATAACGTAAACCCCCTCCTCCATTGCCCGGTCTGTGGTAATCCTCCGAGGGAATGCTTTTCGCAGGCTCGCTCCAAGGTCCTGTGTCACCTCAATCGGCGCATCCAGAATAGATAGTTTGTAGCCGGACTTGTTGAAAGTCACAGTGAAGAAGTCGGCAGCCAGATCGGGTTCCGACTGCGAGAAGACTAAGCGCGGGGGTTGGAGCTTCAGAAACGCCCTGTTAATACGCGGAGGTTTGATCGGAGGAGTGGGATTCATACGAACCCGATTTCGTACATTGACAGTGGTCAAGTATGAATACCCCTGGAAATGTGTGTGAACGCATGTCCAAATAGTCTACGGAGACTGATCGGCTGACCTGGCTTGCGAGAATGGTGAATAAACGAGTCACCAATCTCTGCGCTCTTGATGGTACCAACTCATTAGTGCACAGCAGATTTAGATACTCATGTCCTGCTTACAGAACGAAGTCTGTCCCCACGCTTGACCACGGACTCCCCATAAACTGCACGCGCCACCTGTGTTCGCGGCTGTCGTCCAGGGAAACGCCTTGTGGCCACATCGGCAGAACGTGCTCCTTCAGTTCCTCCAACGTGGACTGATAAGCGATATTGTCCATTCTGAATTCATTCGTGGAATGGACAGAGAAGAAGATATGCTCTGGTTGACGCCGTCAGTCATGCGACGCCGCAGGATAGGAAGCGGACTAACCGGGGACAAAGTGGGGCAACGAGTTCGATCTGTGTCTGGTCTGCGAATTCACCCTGGGTCGAGTGTCTGAGGTCGTTCTCGACCTTGTCAACGGAGCGCCGTCGGAAGCTGACAACTTGTCGTGTCTCTTCAATGCAGACTTCAAGGGCCCACCCGATTTACCGGAGGGTGCTGCAGAAGAGCTACGATGCAGATGCTTTCTACGAGGTGCAGGTGTAGGAAACTGTTGCGGAGGCTCGTATGGAGTAGCATATACAGGAAACGGTGCTACATTCTGCTGAGCTGGGAGATATGGCGGGTACGCATTGAACTGTGGGTAATAGCCAGCTGGCGCCGCTGCGTACTGCGGCTGAGCATAGTACGCCTGGTCATTGTGAAAAGCTTGCATCTCGAGACACAGATGAGCACAGCACGACAACTCAGGCCCTGGGTGAGGGGGAGTGATAAGACGAGCGACGCCGGCAGCAGCATGTTTTCAAGGCATATTTGGGCGCTCAGAAGCCTGAAACGTGCCCAGGGAACGCAGTGACAGCGGCCTCGAGACGATCCTCGAGCTGAAGTGCAGGTCCCCTCCCAGTCCCACCTCGTGGTAGAGGTATGTCTGATGTTACAAGTGGGAGCCGCAACAACATGCACAACGGAGCACACAGCGTTTCGGCGAGTAGAGATGGTGGTTAGACAGTAAGAGTACTAGATGTCGTGCCACCCCCAACCGGCGCTGAACGCCATTGCACGTGCTGCGACTCCCTGCTGCCCACTCGATCAGTCGACAATTTACATCGTCTGCTCCAGCATCAGCCATGGCCTCCACTTTCTTCACCTGGCTGCGCTCGCCGGCAGCTCGTGAATACTTCTTCAGTGCGTTGAATGTCGGCTTACTTGGCTACAGGCTACTGACAACGTGCTGCGCTAGGTACCCACTTCTGGGGACCAGTCAGTCGGGCGACCACCCCAGTCGGGGAGTGAAGACCACTGACATTGCATGGGCTGTAGGTTGCAAACTGGGGTCTTCCCCTTGCCGCTATTGCAGACCTACGAAAAGATGAGGAGGTCATTTCCGGTGCAATGACTACTGCGCTTGGATCCTACTCGTGAGTACAACTTACCATGGCAGTCCAGTGTCTTGACTGACATTACGATCGCAGTCTGGTGTTCATGCGATTCGGTAAGTAACACTGAATGCACCATCTTGAAATCCTGCTCAACGCGTTCTTTAACTACTCAACCAGCCTGGCGGGTCATTCCTCGAAACTATCTGCTGTTCGCGTGTCATGCCACAAACGCGACGGCGCAGTCAATCCAGGGAGCGCGTTTTGTGAACTACTGGTACTTGGGCGGTCGAGAGAAGAGGGAGGCCGAGACAAAAGGCCCTGTGACTCAGGCGATAGAGGCTGCCCGGGCAGAGGCGGACAAGGTTGCGTCTCCAAAGTGACACTCTTCTTTCTGGGACTGCACGCTGGCTTTGTTATGGATGTCCTCTCGATACGCTACCCTAATTGTGGGAGGTGCCTTTATTCCAACAAACTGTTCACGAAAAAAACCAGTGGATCACTACCAGAAGCCGTCATCAGCATCATCACCCTTTTTCCTCTTGCCACCCTTGCTTTGCGCAAGGACCTGCTTCTCGTACATCTCCGCGATCTATCCCCTTCGTGTCAGCTACGATGCGTCAGCGTCAGCATAGAGTTCAATCACTAACCTGCTCTGGCCCCGTAGCATCGTCCGCTGACTTGTCATCTCGGATGCGGATAAAGCGCGGGAAGCGAAGAGAAATCCCCCTCTCATCCACCTGAGATGACAGCTCAGTGAATGTTTCTTCCTAAACGGAGATCGGGCACTCACCAATCCTTGCGCAGCAGTGTATATCGGGCTCAGACTGAGATCTGCCGTAAGGACCTCCCACACCACCTTGGGTTCTAACCATACATCGGGCTTTGCGCCGCCAACCTTGACATCACCTCGAGGTTTCGTCATTTCAAGTGGCTGCAGCGTCTCGTAATGCTTTTGGAGCGCTTCTTCACTGAAGCCCGTCCCAATCTTGCAGATTGTTTGGTATTCTTCCGCATCGGCATCGTAGCATGCCAGCAAGAACGCGCCGTAGACATTAGTGCGCTTGCCCTTGCCGTGATACGCTCCCACAACGACAAGGTCCAGAGAATCACCGACACCTGCCAGATAATCTTTCTTCAGCTACCGGTGGAATTCATCAGCGTTCGATACTCTTCACGTGTATGCGCCACCAACCTTGAGCCAATTCACACTTCTCCGGCTGGGCTCGTAGAAGCTCGGCTCGCCATCCAACATCTTGACCATGAGGCCTTCACAACCGTCCTTGACACTTTCCTCCAGGAACGACTGTATCTCTTCCGTTGTCTCGCCGTCGGAAGATTTCGCGAAGTCAAATTCGAGATGGACCGGCTGGAAGTGCTCTCTCAGTAATTGCCTCCGTTCCGCGAGTGGTATGCGCAGAAGCGGCTAAACTAAGTTAGTGAATTGTACTGTAGCGGAGATTGTAGGGCATGCGCGCGCACCTCCCCGTTCAGGTATAGCAAGTCAAAGGCAAACAAGCAGACGCGAACTTGGATGTCTTCGACTTTGACGTCCTTTCGCTTGCGCCGACTGAGTTCTTGGAATGGCATGAGTCTACCAGTATCCTTGTCGATGGCCACAGCTTCAGCATCTAAGACGAATGACTTGGTGTTCTCCTTGATACACTGTGTCAAGAGTCAGACGAGATTCAGAGTAGAGGAAATCAATCACGGACGTGTGGAATCTGTTCCATAAGATCAGGATACTTCTTGCTCATATCTTCCGAGTTTCTGCTGAACACGCTCACGGTTCCATCCTCTACGAGATGAACCTGTACCATCGAAACTTGTCACCCTGGGGTCGTGATTCATAACAAGACGAAGTATCTACCTGAGCGCGCTCACCATCATATTTGTACTCGCAAGTGAAGCGTTTGTTCTCGAACCGGTCGAGGACTTCGCCAATCGCCTTGGTCGGCTTCGCTAACATGGGCTTCAGCGGGACAGCCGGAGTCAATTTGCAGCGATCGCGAAGCTTGTCGAGTCCACCTTCAACGAGAGCTGGGATGACTAGGTCGTAGCTTGGCAATTCGCTGCGGAAGACATCATGTGAGTTGTACACAACAATTAAATGCACGGTACCTTTACTCACCTGTAGACTGACTTGATGATCTCCGCAGCCTGCTGCAGCCGTGCAGCAAGTTTCTCCCCCTTGGCCTTCTTGTTTGCTGTAATGTTTAACAAGTACAATGTCAAAATGTATAGGCATAAATATTGATCAGGAGAGTGCACTCACCTCGTTCCTGTTCCGCGAGAGCAGCAGCATGCGCGAGGGCAACCAGTACAGTCTGTTCAGCATTCCCTATCCGCAGCTTGCCCTCCAAGCTACGGATGATGTACTTTGCTTCGGACTCCTGACATGCTGCCAACAGCTTCGTAATGATAGAAACTTTCTTATTTTGCGACTGTTGGACACAGCCGTAAGCATACATCTATAATACCGAAGATCCTGCATTATACGCACCGAATGACCGGTAGATTGGGCAATTTCTTTCAGGTTACTGAAGACGAAAGGGAGTGTGAGCGGTTTTGGCTTGAACAGAGTCTTCTGGCTGTTCTTGGAGTTCTATACAGCATCGTCGATTCGTCAAATTGTGGTATGGATTGCACGAGGAGGCTTACCATCGCAACCAGCCCCAAGTCTCCCTCCTTCTTCAAGTCAGCCTTGACAACCGCCAAACTCCTGCCCGTAGATTCACTGATGGCTTTGATAAGTAGACTCTCGCCTATCCCAAGTTCCACTCCGACGTAATCAGGACTGAGCTGCGATGAGATGAGATACTTTCATCAGTGATATGCACACCACATACACGGTTGATGCACAGGTAAACAGCTTGAAGGAGAGACTGCGAATCTCCTTTCGCGCTCCGTTGAATGACCAGTAGGAAGAAAGCAGTCAGCAGTGACGTCTTCTCGAGCCGCTTCGTTGTTGCTTCAATAAGCGAGAATACTTTCGCGAGGGCAGCATATGGCACCCTAAAATCCGTGTATCAGCATGAAGAGCATTCCATAGGATGACTTCGCTCACGGGTTTCCGACCTTCCATCCACTTTTGACGTCGACCTCTGAAGTCCGAGACAATGCTGCCTCGGCACTAACGAATGTCACTGCGCGGAATTGATATGATGTATGTCTGACTCTTACTTCTTGGCAGCCGCACCACTTTCTTCTTCCAGCTCTGATTCCTCCGCCGCTTCTGGGTCTTCGGCCTCAGCATCACTTCCTAGTGCAGCGCTGCTCTCTGCTTCCTCAGCTGCTTCATCCTGGGCCGGTGAGGGTAACGCTGCCTTCTTCCCTTTTGAAGCCTTTGAAGTGGTTGTGGAAGCCTTCGCTGTCTTCCTCGTCCTCTTCTTGACAGGTTGATCGTCATTGTCTGGAGAGGATACCTTGGGGGGAGAGGATGGCCCAGGATCTGGCTGATCTACGGACATTGGTGTTTCGGTGCCGTTCTTCACTGCTATACCTGATACGTCATTGAGTCTCCGGAATATGGATTGTAGGGGTCCATCTCACCTGCATTCCCCTCATCATCGGAAGTGATTATTCTCCGCTTCTTGGTCTTTGGTGGACGCTCTGATACAGGGTGATTACTTCGTCAGCACGTAAGACGGTGAATGTTAACTTCGAGGCGACTGACTTTCGGCGGGTTCTGGAGACTGCTTGCGTTTGATGGATGTGTCTACAATGACGTGAAACTGTTGCCGTTCTCTAATGACAACAGCACGAACCTGCCTCCTCCTTTTCCTCCTCGACCTCAGGCGTGTCTTCCGGTTCCGGTTTGATTATCGCCTTCTTCTTCTTGCCTCCCCACATTTCCTCTAGTTTGGATTGTTGCGGTGGCGCTGCCTTGCCTCCCTGTGGCATCTCGAAGAATTTGCCTGCACTCCTCTTTCGTCAGCCATCAATGTCTCGTTTACTGAGCCGCTCACCCAATGTTTGCTGGCGACCCATACGACTACTGAATGCGCGTAAGGTCAGCGGCCCCGAACGCGGTAGCGCGACCTTGACGCGTGTCGTGACGGTCACGAACATGAGGGTGACCGCACGCGTCTCCGCGTCTTAGCGTCTCCTCACTACGGGCGGCTAGTATGAATTCATCCTCTTCGACGACGAGGGAACGCCGCCCACAATACGCCTCACAACGCTATCGTGTCTCAAAGGACTCCCAGGTCTCACTAATTCCTCGCATTGGCCTACATCTTCGTGGCATCAACACAGGGTTTCGTTCCGTGCTTGCGATCCCGCGCGAGTTGGCTGTGGCTGCGGATTCACCGGTTTCCTGCGCTTGATAATCATTGATATTCTGAGCTGGTGTGCATCATTCTCACAAGTGAATGTACTCACGGATGGCAATTGAACGACCTGTCAAATCATGCAAAAGGTCTGTTCGAAATACTATAAGTCCCAGCGGTAGGCCTGATGACATCTCTCCAGTCGACTTACTGTGTTAGTACGCAATCGTGTATTGGGATGGTAACTCCAGACAGATCATCATAAGCCTTGGACCTCTCTACGGCATCTGCGCGTCGTCGTCTACCAATATTGCCCAACGACTACCCGCTCTCGACTCCGATGGCATGTGACCACGGCTTAGCTTCGTGTATCACGCCCTGATCTCCGTCTTCGGCATTTGGATGGTCTATCGCAGCCGTCACGCATGGTTTGATAGCAGAAGCAGCATAGAAATAGCTTCGTGAGACCAACAATCAGGATTGAATACACACGATTCCCTTTTTTATCGCCCATGGGCAAAGTCCTATAGTAATGGCGAGTCTGCACGGTCCTCATGACAGCCGTGCTGCATTTTTATACAGGCTGTGAGACGGGATGGGCAGCGCATAGGCTGCGGTGCAATACGATGCTGACGTCCTCTTGATCCCGGTGATGCGTCGTGCCCCATCATTTGTTGATCATTTGGTATCCTTTGACGGAGCTGCTTTGTATTCTAGGGTGTAGAGGCGAGACGCAATGGTACCACTCTCTCCGTCTCACTCCGGCTATCTCAAGTCGCGTCGACGTTCCTGACACCATGCCCGCTGCCGCGCTTAGGATCGCCGTAATTGTCATTGAGGTGAGCCATGGTTTACGGCGCTGAATGTTAGATAAATCTTATGGGTGTATATTCCGATAGGCCGTAGGGATCGTTCTGCTGGCACTACTCCTTGCAACGCCAGCTCGAAAACATGCCATCGTCGACGCTCTAGTACTGACCTCTATACTCCGATCTCTTCTCGATGTGATACCACCGATCCTCCGCGAAGCCATGCCCGGACGCTTCGCTAATCTAGAGAGCCATATGAGTCTCCTCCGTTTCTGCATCGCAGATCAGGTCATGTACGTGCGTTTCAATAGAACACCGTGGAAGTTCTAATGCTCACTTCTTGAACAGCGTTCGCTATCTGACCGTCGTAAAGGCGGCATTCATAGTCGACTTCACGCTGGTCAGTCTCCCGCATGACGCGTACTCCCAACCGCTCATGCGGCTTAATAGCCCGTCCTGTACCTTGCTTTCATGCACAGAGAGAAACGCAAGCATCTTGGTCCAGTGCAGACATGTCAATTCTATCGAAGGACAATCGTCACTTTCTGCGCGGTCCCTTTTGGTGAGTATAGAGTGTAGTTTCAAGCTTCTCCGCTGACCTATCTGTAGTATGGGCTTTACCTGTCTTGTTGGTACCATTACGGACCCTGGCTCGGAATCCATTCATGCTGCAGCCATCCTTCTATGCAGTAAGCTCACCAATCCATGTAGGCCACCGTTATACTAAATTTTGTTTATTGTAAGATCCACTGCATAATTGTCGATGACGCCTTCCAGATTGTGTCCATAGTTCTGACGATGGTGCCAATGACCATGGCTCTCATAGCTTCAATTGCCATCATTGTTTTCCTCTGGAAGTCCTGCAACCTACCGATTCTCAGTCAGACCCTGGGTGTGCTGGATATTGTCCGCATCTACCGTTTCGGGGCCCTGTGCCTCACTATTGTCATCTCAGCGGTTCTGTATTGCGCTGTTCTCGCGAATTGGGCGGAACAGCACGATTTCAATTATACGATCATGTCGGTCAGCATTGTCTGGGAAGGTCCGTGCAAACATATTAAGTCGGCCAGTTGGACACTGACTTCAAAGCTCCAGCAATATGCCCATGCATCATTTTCTTGATCTTCTTCGCACAGCAGGAGGTCTACGATATCTGGCGAGACTACTGCTTACGCCTGCTACGATGTCAACCGCAAAGATCATGTCATGGCCCATCCACCGCACCAGATGGTCTCGACACCAGTGTGGATAGCTCAGAAGAGTGCCAACGCGACGCGAAGTTGCCTCCCGTGACGACTAATGCTGCTAATATCCGCTCGGGCCAGATATCCGTACAGAATCCAGACAACTCACTGTCCATACCTCCAAGATCGAACGTTATTCACAGTCCCCCATCGAGGCCAACGTTGCCCGGACAAATACTGTATTTCGACCAATCTACGTTCAGTCAACCAATGGTATATCCTTCACAACTAGTGCCATATCCTCCTCACCGCCCCCGCCCACTATCACAAGCCCCCATCCTGTCTTTGACTCCTCCACCGCGTCCTATCAGGAGTAGAAGTCAAAGCCCGGCAGAGCCCACACGGGAGCCAGCGTTTACTCATATGCCGTCTCTGACCGCATTTGGTGGCCGAGGCTCAAGCGAGAATGCATCGAAGTCGTCGATGGTGACTGGCGATGATCTGCCGGAACAGGAAGCAGTAGCACGGAGGGGCGGGAGTCAGTCTCGCGAAGGATCGAGGCCACTGACAGCTAGCTCGTCGAGGACTTTCGGAGACTCCAGCAGCATCGTCGCACCGAGCTATGTGACAGCTGACCTGTAGCACATACGCCGCTTCAATGTAATGTAACACGAGACACGCTTCAAAGAGGACGCATAGCTGAAACAGCGCGATCTTCACATCCGCCGCGCCCTAGATACGACCATATGGGTAGCCAAAAGATCCAGAGCACCACCAGCTGCTGCAACGGAGACTCAGCAGGCCTGATTCATGAGGTCTGCAACGCCAGCAAGAATCCGCACCAGAAGAAAGACGTAAAAAGCTCGCGATGTGCCGTCGTGGCCGCGAGACCAGACGCGGGAGACTAGTGGGCGCTCGGGGAGGACCGAACTGTATAGTTTACCAGACTGTGGCTTACTCCCAGTCCGGTCTGTTACCGTAAGCGCCCATTAGCTCGCCAAACTTCGCAAGTCGGCCGCTCGACCCCCAGCACTACCCCGTCACCGCCCTCAAGACACCACCATGGCTGAGCAGGTACGTGCTGCTGTGCTTTGCTTTGGTGAACCTTTGACCCTACGATGCCCTGTGATTCCTACAGATCGAGAAGGCCTACCAGAAGCAGCACCTCTTCCAAAACACGAAGCGGGGTGTGTACTCACTGTCGGACGCGATATCGGATGTCTGATTGAACGTGGATGTGCAGGGGCGAAGAAGCTGATCACCACCAAGGACAAGCGGTGGTACAAGGACGTTGGTCTTGGCTTCAAGACTCCCTCTGAGGCCATCAACGGCACTTACATCGGTATGTTAAGAATTCTACTTTGACTGTGCAAATCTTACGCGTCTCTGTTGTAGACAAGAAGTGCCCCTTCACCAGCGATGTCTCCATCCGTGGCCGTATCCTTACTGGCCGTGTGGTGTCCACCAAGATGACCCGCACGATTGTTATCCGGAGAGATTACCTCCACTACATCCCCAAGTACAGTGCGTAATATCCACTCGGATTTATGTGCTCTGCCTGACTGTGGGCTCCAAAGACCGTTACGAGAAGCGCCACAAGAACTTGGCGGCGCACGTCTCGCCTGCCTTCCGTGTTGACGTTGGCGATATTGTGACTGTTGGTGAGTGTTATCTGTTTCGTGGCTGGCTCAGTTCATTCACACAATGGTGTGCGCGCTCAGGCCAGTGCCGGCCTCTGTCCAAGACTGTCCGTTTCAACGTCCTCCGGGTGTCGAAGAGCAAGGCGTCTGCCAAGGCGTTCGGCAAGTTCTAGGCGGGCGGTGACGGCTGAGGGATATGTTATTGCTTTCTCGCTCATGTGCTATGATTGCATCAAAATGACCATGGTGCCTATGCAACGGCAAGGGTGGGTGATTGTACAGTAGTGCGAGCAGGACTCGAGCGATTTGAGCGACGATTATTGTGAGTTGTGTGAGGGTCCAAGCGGCCGCCAAGAGTCACGGGGAGTTGGATCTCGGATGAAATATAAGAGATACGCGCGAGGCGGCGCATGGGAGAGTGAGGTGGCTGCAAACAGCTCACAAACATCGATCGGTAGCAGTGCTGCCTCAACCAGAGCAATCCAACATCTCCATCCCCCGAGTCTTGTACCATATCCATCGTATCCGCTCGTCGACAGGGAGCACGTCAACATCCATTGGGCACGTCACCACCCGCGATCTCACAAGCTGGCGCCTACACTCCTTTCCGTATTCACCTCAAGACTCTCGAGGTCCAGGTCACAGTCTCCTCAGCCAGGCTCACCCTCGACCTCGCCCCAAGCCCTGCCCATGGGCCAGCAGCAGTCCAAAAAGGCTAAGAAGAACGGCAAGGACAAGGACAATGGCCTTGCAGACGCAGCGGCTGTCCCTGATACCGCTAGCACCGAGACCAACGAATCCACTCCACAGGGCAGCGTGTCTCGAGCGACCGCCCCCCAATCTTCCAAGTCCACCTCCCCGAGCAATGGTCCCGGTGGTGCCGCTAGCAATGGAACTCCCGCCATCAACATCTCCAGCCCAGAGGGCACCATGATATCGCCAACAGGGAGTGGGTCGCGACCTCCTGGAGCCGAATCCGGATCTTCCGTCCCCGACTCTGCTCTCAGTGACAGCCTTTCCGCATCGTACACCGCCTCATCGCCATCCACGTCCCCGTCCGCCGCGGGCAAACCCGCACCCCTCGACATTCCCGTGACTCAAACCATTCTGTCCAACGCCGCGTCTGCGACAGGGCTCCCCACGCCAGGTTCCGCTGCGAGCTTCAGCATCAATGATCCTGCTGGCAGCTCAGTAGGAAAAGAAAAAGACAGGATCAAGCAGCTGGATATTGACGACATGATCCAGAGGTTGTTGGATGTTGGCTACACCGGCAAAGTCAGCAAGTCGCTGTGTCTGAAGAACACAGAGATTGTAGCGATATGCCAGGCGGCGCGCGAGGTGTTCTTGAGTCAACCGACGCTCATAGAGCTCTCGCCACCCGTCAAGATCGTCGGCGACGTCCATGGGCAGTACTCCGACCTCATTCGCCTGTTTGAGATGTGTGGTTTCCCTCCGGCAGCTAACTATCTCTTCCTTGGAGACTACGTGGATCGAGGGAAGCAGAGCCTCGAGACTATTCTCCTACTTCTGTGTTACAAGATCAAGTACCCGGAGAACTTCTTCCTCCTCAGGGGCAACCACGAATGCGCCAATGTAACGAGAGGTGAGCAGCCCCTTGTCATGTTGACCCTGATGCTTATGAGGATGCAGTCTACGGCTTCTACGACGAATGTAAGCGACGATGTAACATCAAGATCTGGAAGACATTCATCGACGTCTTCAACTGCCTGCCTATCGCTGCCATCGTGGCCTCCAAGATCTTCTGCGTGCACGGCGGCCTCTCGCCATCGTTGCACTCCATGGAGGAGATCAAGCGCATACAGCGACCGACAGATGTCCCCGACTATGGTCTCCTGAACGACCTATTGTGGTCCGATCCCTCGGACACGGCTGCGGATTGGGAGGACAACGAGAGAGGGGTCAGCTATTGTTTCGGGAAGGCGATCATCAACGACTTTCTGATGCGCTATGATATGGATTTGATATGCCGGGCACATATGGTGGTTGAGGATGGTTACGAGTTCTGGAACGACAGGACGCTGGTCACTGTCTTCAGCGCACCGAACTATTGTGGAGGTGAGTCTGCCCACTCTCTGACACGCCTTAGCTGATCATTATCCATAGAGTTCGATAACTACGGTGCATGCATGAGGTTTGTGCGATCGTCGCAGAGTCATGCGTTGTGCGCTCAATATATTCCAACCACAGCGTCTCGGAGGAACTGCTATGTGCGTTCGAACTTCTGAAGCCGCTGGACGGGCCTGCTCTACGCAAAGAGATGACGAAGGCGAAACGGAAAAGGTTAGTACTACACGTGTGTGGCACCCTGAGTGTCAGCTGAGCTTAGTTTCGCAGCATGATGGCTACGACCTAATGTGCTGCCGGCAGGTTTCCATAGCTGGGGTGTATACGAGTATAATCAGTAGAGGGGGAGGCCTTGGGTGCTACTCACGCAGTGAGTATATTGGATGGACGCTCTAATACCCTTACGATCTTCAACGTGACGGCAGAAGGATAGGGGTACTCGCATGCCTGCTTTCGCCTGCCGAATGCGCGTGCTTGAATTGGTACCCGCATTTCATGAAGCCGCGTCACTAACTTAACGTTTCTTTTTTCTGTTCTCTTGCCCTGTCCTCTGGTGTTGGCACTTCACTGGGATCTCGGACTTTCGTGTACACGCACCTCGCACTTCGTGTTATATCAAGTCTCTTCCCTCAATGTTCACGGTCATCGCCTGCATCATTCACTCATGTTTGTTGCTTTCGAGCGGTTTCTCTCCAATTGTGCTATAGCTACCATGATTGATAATATGTATATGCATTGGTGGCTGTTCATCGTACAAAACCATTCTATAAGGGTTCGTGAGGTACGTTCTCAATGGTCCAGACCTCCGATCGACTTTCTGCATAGCGAAGTGGGGCAAAGGCAGGGAATGCCGAACCTCGCTTCGATCATCGTATTGTCTCGTAGGCAAGGGCGCCAAATGCTAATACAATGCATCCTGAACCCAGCAGGCTCCATATTGTAATGGAACTGCCCGCATCTCGGAAGAGAATATCGGAGACGAACATCAGAACAATGGTCAGCAAACTTCCGACAGAGGTAACAATTGGTCCCCAAGCGCCGATCAGGATCTAGAACGCATCGTTCAGTGAGGATCTCCGTAGGCACGTCATCTTGTGGCTCACCATGAACCCCGCATTGAACACAGCGCCAGTGAAGGCAATGCCCGAAATCACCAGAACCTGCCTTGCTGTTGAAGGCCACTGGAATGGCGCGATATCGCAGAAGTGCAGAATGGGTATCGGTATCCAGAGGACCAGAAATGTGCATAATCCGATGGCCGATGTCAAGAAGTTGGGGTATAGTCCGAACGGAGGGTATACCACATTCGGCAGTGAATCAGCCGGGTCCAGCTCGGGGGTCTCGTCTATTGCGTCTTCGAGACCGTCAGAAATAGTTTCAGACGAGATGGCGAGATGACTATATACGGCGTCGGCCTGGACTTCAGGATCAGACGGAAGTGCGGCATATAGCTTGTATAGCACTTGATATAACCCGTACGCCACCGACGCACCGAGCGTCAGCGCATCGCCTAAAAACACGTCATGAGAAGTGGACAGTCCTTGCGCGGAGGGCTCGTCGTCCACGCTGTCATTGCCACCGTCCAAAGAGCCGCTGCCGTAGATGACCATGGTCGCGCCGAACGTGGCGAGTAGAACGGCAAGTAGGCGTCGCGGCTCCCATGTCAAATGCATAAGTTTCACCGTGAGGAGATAAGCAAAGAATGCATTAGTGTTCCACAGCGCGGTGACATCCGTGATCCTGTAGGAAGATTATCAACCAATCGCAGACAGACGGTGCTATAGAAACTCACGGTGCAAGAGTGACAGCGATGAACCAGAGGAGACTAGGTATGGTCATCCCAGCCGTTAGGAGAAGTATCAGCCCCACAAATCGTTTGGTGGGGAAGCTCGAGTTACGATCTTTACAGCCTGTCACGCCCGTGGAGCACAGGTGTTGCTTCAGTGCCAGGGTCAAGTCTGCCCAGCACGGACTGAATGGGGTTGACGACATCGCGAGATACAAGGCATGCAGCGGGAACATGATCGCAAAGGATGAATGGACAATATAACTGCATAGAGACACGCGATGAGGCAGTTTCGTTAGATATTGCAGACAAAATGAGTGGTGACACCTCACAAGATGAAGTACGGCTGTCGATAGCCCAGTTCGTTCTGCACGTACTATGTGATGCGGTTCAAAAACTGGCTTCCATAAATCACTGCGCGCACACATACCTCCGTTAATTGGCTCTCTGCTACGAAAGCAAAGAGTGACGCAATGAACAGGCTCACGGCGGCCTTGCCGCCTAGAGTGACTCCCGTGGTGGCATGTCTGTGAGTCATCTAAAAGCTAAAGTCACGAATATCAACGTCTAATCAAAGCTAGACCAAGAACCATGAAAACACCACGAAGACGAGGCAAAGAAAGAAAATATTGAGAAGATGGGATGGGCTGAGACACAGATGACCGCGAAGTAAGATGATTACTGCTGCCGACTAGGGCCCGATGCAATCTGGCACTCACGTGGCACTCAATGCCCGGCAAGACTCAGCGAGAGCACCCGTTCAGTAGCTCTCAGCTCAAGATGCTTCGCGCTCTCCTCGCGTCCAGCAGACCTCTACTAGCTCGCCTTCGGCCACCAGTACCACCACCAGTCTCTCTCCGTTGCCATCATGAACACCTGTCTCAAATGCAATCACAGCCCTTCTTGGCGCGAGGAATGAAAATCCGGTCGTCGGTGAAGAGGATGTGCGATGGGTGTGCTGTCGTCAAGAGAAAGGGCAGGATCTACATCATTTGCTCCAGGAATCCGAAGCACAAGCAGGTGCGTCCGTATACCTCTATCACGTAGACCTGCCTCTGACACCTATCCAGCGACAAGGCTGAGCTGCCGACGCAATTCCGTCTGCGTCGCAGACGACCGCCTCACGTCCTTTGACGCCTGGACACGACAGAGATCGCTTCCCAGCTGTGCAGGAGTTGATGCTTGCCACGCCATATACGCGTAGTTCACGCTACGTGATTGTGTACCAGTGTTACCGAACCCACATCTGGAACTCGTACTTTATGTTATTCTCTTCTTGTACCCCTTCCGGCACCTCGAACCCAGCCCACTCCTGCAGCTCCTCATGTGATGCTCTCCTCCACTTCCCATCCCCTGTGGTATCCAGGAAGTCTGGCATGTATACGTCACAGTCCTCGAATGCGGGGGAAAGTATGCGCGTGAGCAGGACTCGGTCCACAAAACGTCCTGATGAGGGCGGGAGCGCAAGAGTGTCGCGGTATAGGGACGCGCCGCCAATGACGAATGAACGGTGTATTGGGCTCTCCATCCATTCGGAATGAGAGAGTCTGTCTAGAGCGGTATCCAGATTTGAGTGTAGATAGACGGGTGCGGGTGGTGTTGGTGCATCCGGCGGCATCCTGACGCGTAGTCGAAAGTCAGACGCGAGACGTTTCAATACACCTTCACTCACAATTCATAATGCTTGTTGCTGCTGATGACTATGTTTGCTCGCTTGGGGAGTGGTCTGAATTTGTACGGTATGCTCTCCCACGTATTCCTGCCCATGATCACCGCGTTCATGGTACCATCGGGAGCGTTGTTCGTGATTCGCGCAAAGTAAGCCATCTCCTTTGGAAGTCGCCATGGAAGACGTGAATTCTGGCCGATACCATTCGTGAGGGTCGCGGCAACGATGATAGTAAGACGTGACATGTTCTTTAACTTTGGCCTGTCTTTGTTCAGAGCGGTAGATGATCAAGAAGGGTCGGCGATAGGCAGGGGTAGCGGAGGTCGTGTTCACAACCGCTTCACGTCATTTCAGGAATCCTATTGCATGCGACCAATTGTAAACTTGACCTGTTTGTTCACTGCATCGTCTGTGAACCCGAATTTACGGAGGCCGATCGCATGCCTGCACCCAGACAGAGATAGGTGCCTTCCAACTCGCTACAGTCACTACGCTCGCGCGAACAAGTCGCATTATCAGAAGACATTACTACTACTACAGCAGATGGAGTCCATTCTCCCCTCTTAGTCCGTATCAAGCTCAAGGTCGTGGTGCATCTACACGTTGCGGGACACCATTTTACAGCACCTACGCCGGTGGCAGGAGCCCGAGGTTCTCTTGTGTCGCAGACTGACTGAATGAGTAGGGAGTCTTGTCCATGAACTCGCCTGCCTTCGATGCAAGAGGCTGCAGAAGCAAGCCGGGGTGCGTGACGTTCATGATGAACATGGCGAGTACCACCATTGTTCCATCAAAGACGGCTGCATGTCAGGAAGTATAAGTCAGTTGATCTTTCCACGGAAGTCATGTAAGGAACGCACTGAAGTAAACTTGAGTCTGGATAATGCGGCCGTTCCAGCCGTCAGCCAATTCCACCGTACGGTAGATGGCACTGTCGGAGCATCATCTCAGCCTGGAAGATTTCATGACCTGGAAGAAGGGCATACCGGACAAAGAGAAGGACAGTACTGGCCGTCAGTCCGTAGCTCAGGAGACGGAGTCTTGAATCCATGTAACGTTGCGGGACACCCTCCGCACGACGGAAAGGCCTGTCGCGTGCGAAGCGATGGAGGAATTCGGCTGCACAAACAGTGAAGATGCTGAGAGACACTATTATGCGTGGATTAGACAAGTAAAATGACATGCAATGTGGGGCTTACCCATCTGCAGAACGATGCCCGCAAGCATGATGTTGCCACCCTGCGGCACGGTCAGAGATACTCTGCAAAGGATTCCGTATCACTCACGAGATTTGCGCCGCTGTTGGTGTTCGCAGTAGCTGCTATACCGCCGCCTACAGCTTGCACGAGGAGGCAAACGAAGTCCTACATGACGTGAGCGAACACGAAGAGTACATGAGCGCAGCCGAGACGTACAGCTGTGAAGAATATCCTGGAATCTGCAAAACACTGGTAAGTCGAGCATAAACGAATCATTGGTGCAAATGGACGTACAAAGTCTTGGACTAAGACGACTGTAGGCTGGACCCAAGCGTTGTACAATTCGACTGAATAGAATAAAGATTGCTGCTACGAATGGCGTGGGAGCGATGATCGTAACCGCAATTCTAACAGAGGATCTTATGAGCGAGTACAGATGGTCGCTTCATCACGATGAACCTACTGCATGGTGTAGGGTGTATTGTTCAAGGGACTGAAACTGGACCAGAGCCTGCCTGCCCAGCCCAGGATTTCACCAAATGCCGCCAGACATATTGTAGGGAGTAAGAACCACGTTCTGAATAGAACTGACTCGACCAGATGTATGGCTGTGGATGGATTAATCCGGGAGTTCGCAATGGATATGCAAAGACTTACCAGCAGTGATGCCGAACAATACAACGAACAGTAGACAGACGCTCTCTGTTGGTGTATACCCGTAGAAAGGAGAAATTATATGGCCGTGAGCATCTACGGTGAACGATGGCGCTGTCATGCAAACGATTAACGCGGTTGGCTGTCAATGTGAAAGATACAACATACTTGGGGAGCTCGTAGAATTCATGACCAATCTTCTAGAGGGCTTGAGAGAAGCAGTCTGCAAGAATATAAAGTAGAGTACTTTGAAAGTGAAAACGATGCATCACAGAGATCAGGCGGCCCAGCTCTTATAGGATACGACTTGACGGCACATCCGAAATCACCGCTTGTACAGCCGACCCGACTGCGCGAAGCTATGTGAACCTGTAGACTGGCGGCAAGCTGCGGTGATCACTGCGCGGGAACCGGTGACTCCGTCAACGTCATGAATTGATGTTACACTTGCATGCAGTAAGTACTAAGGAGCCCAGAGGGTCAGTAGCAATTGGAATATCGCGCTCACTCGCGTGTATTCTCGTCTCAGGCTGCCGACAGCCGGAAGGCGCGCAAGTTGACACGGTGGGTACGGCCACCATGTTTTCAAGCGTGGTGTACATGCGCTGTTCCTGTGGCACAGCGCTAAGGTTCTTGAACTAGGTGGACTTCGCCGTTGTGGGAACGATGCAACAAACAGGAGCCGTGTGTGGCGATAAGACAGGGTCATGGGTTGCATCAGCTCTGTGACAGCGCGAAGTATTCTCAGGAACAGCCTCATGTGAATTGATATGGCGTGCTACAAAGCCATCATGGACGCTTGTAGGCGACTGCGGCGCAACGACCCCAGCACAGGTGCAGTTCAGCTGTGCTGTGATCACATACCCATCGTCGATCATGGCTCAGATGGTGTTTGGAGGGTTGACTTCAGTACTACTGTCTACCGCGTACTCAGCATGAGTCAGCCTGCCTGTGACCAGGACCCAGATCAGGAAAATGTCAAAGTCACTTTTCAGCGCTCAGCCTGCCTTAATGCTATCTTGTGAATATAATGGAGCGGAAGTGGAAGATGTCTCCTCAAGCGAGTTAAGGATGTTGTCGATTTTGAAATCTTAAGTGGATTCTCGCCCGTGCATACGACACAGACGCCGGCGTGCCTGGGGGCCCGTAATGGACTTCTCAGGCTCCCATAAGCTCCTATAAGCCGCCGGGGCATGGGGATAACAGGAAAGATGATGGAGTCGGGTGACAGCTGACACTGGGGCTTGACGAGACATGGAAAGCACAATGACCACTGCCAAGCTAGTGGCTGTACGCAAGTCAATCCGGTCCTCGATGCCATAGATGAAGGCTCCGTATGTTCAGTTATCAATCACCGCAGTTTCCTAGGAACGAAGAGACCAGGTCAGAAACCCAATGATATTCTGATAGAAGTTACGTACCTAAAACTAGAGTTCCGGGTTCACGACGTTTGCTCAATGTTAGATTCTGGTACTTTTTCTTGTCACCTGCCAGGTATGCACATCGGGAGGCGGTTATGCGCTCCGAGAACACCGATGTTAGCATGTCATCTGTATGCATAGTCGCGAGATGGACATATAAAATGATTATGGAGTACTGTGGACCCCGAGGTGTTGAACATCAGTTCGCTGCTCCCGAATCTATCTTCCAGGGGCAGTCGAGTGTCCTCTTGCATAAGAAGATCCGTACTCTCGCCAGAGACGCATGGCGGAAGCCGATAAGGTGGAGAGGCGAGAACATTGAGCTATTGAAGATGTCTGTTAAACCAGATTACTCGGCCATCCGCTGTAATCTCTATGAACTTCTATAGCGACGTACCGAAGTACAGCTTCTGACCTCATCAGTGCGTTGCCAAGAGATTATCTTAGAGAAGAGCACCATGCGTGAGCCGTCACTGGCAGTATAACTTCAGAGCAAATACTTGTCTCTCGAATGAACAAGAAACCTAAGGCACTGAGCGATAACCTTTCATTTCTGGGTTCCATATCGTATTGGAGAGCACATCCGGACGTAGCAGCCGTTCCATACGGTCCAGCCGGCTTGTCCCACTGGTGGTGTGTAACGGGCCGGCTAACAGACATGATTACGAACATGAACTGGATGGAGCGTGCAGTCAGAGTCGTCCCCATGGGAAAAGACCAATCCACGCCTCTAGAGGACGACACGGAAGAACATATTGCCTTCTTACTCCTGGCAAAAGATGCGTCAGCTAGTAGTAGGGTCCTCTATCACGTATGCCACACTCACGGATCGCGCCGAAATAACGAATTCAACACAGACTTTCTGTTGCTCACCGTTGGTGGTTGATGCAACCAGGTCTGGGCTTGGACATCGTGGATAATGACTGTAACGTGAATGAGTTTGGCGCTCGTAACTAATGTAATGGAAACCCACTGGTGACACTAAATAGGATGACGGAGCCAGACAGCCGTTTTTGACGGATGTATAGCCACGGAACGAGTGGGCTGGTGCTACGTTGCAACGTTTCTCGTAAAGCCAGTCGTGTGGAGCAAGCAAGGCCGTAACCGTGCAGCCGAGCTCATCATGAGGTGTTCCAGATGGAGGTATGCATCGAGATGACGACAAGGGCACTGGACCAAAGAATGCGTGTCCGGCAACGATGTGAAATCATGGTGCTTTGATCCTGCGGGAAAGAGTTGGGACGGGCAGGATCTGTGAGGCAACCCCTGGTATTGGCTGCGCGCGGGGCGATGCCGCTCGACGCCCACTCGCCCACTGCGGATGTCCATACCTTAACCGCATTCCTCCACCACAATTCCGTATGTACAGTTCGTCAGATAGAGCGTTGCATCAGTTCCGGCGTATTTGGCAGTCGTGCTGCCCTAGGTCGAACATGCGGCGGTGTCTTTCCCATGAATCTTGCACCCCGCGGTAAAAGGCCGCTGGAGGCTATCAGCGATGCAGCTTTGGGAACACGAAATAACTTGATGACAGAACTTAGAGTGATCCTGCATAGATTGCGTGAGTTCTCGCATCAAGTTATGTCATCTTGATCTGTTGGTAGCCCTGACACAACAGGACCCATCTGAGGGATATCCTACGCGATACCGCAGGTGAGGCGCGGCCCGCGCGGTGAAAGACCGTAAGAACCGTAGTCAGATCACAAAGTGGGCTCGGTTGTACGCCGCTTCGAGCAGTAGAACTTCATGCTGACGAAAAAACCAGCCAAACCGTCGGATTGATTGTGCTCATGGACTACGTATTCATACAGTCCTAGAGCATTCAAGCATTCTGGCCGGATCATATCTGCTCACAGCTACAGTTTTGGTCGAGACGATGAGAATTCGAGGGTATATGCCATAGAGTATAACGACGACCTACGGCAAAGGCTGCGTACTCTTCGCATTGAAGAAACAGTATCGATACTCAAATACATTGTTGCCAGACAGATGACTTTCACGTAGCACATGAGCTCATATGCCATCTGAGCAGTAAGCAACAATTCGGTGATTGCGCGGGACCACTTGCCAAAGCCATTCTTCCTTATTTTCGGGAATTTTGTATTTTCTGATGTCTATACTTTTTGTAAAATAACAGTGCAACCTTTCGTCAGTGGGTCCACTCGAACTCGACTCACCGTACTCTCTCGTTTGTCAAGATAGAACGGATCAGCTGGAAGTTTTCCCACATTATATGTCCTGGTCCGACAGTCGCCGAAGGTGGCGGAGTAAGGACAACAAAATCACATTTTCGGGTCAATGTCGCGAGGCTGCAGGCATAACATAAGCTCAGTACAATCGAACCAGGAGCAAATTGTCAAGAGACTCAAGTGGTAGCTGGCCCATCGGGCGCTCGGCTGCGCCACCTGGATAACGATGGGCGCAGCAGTGGCCTCCCGATATGGTAGGCATCCGATGACATTCAAGATCATTGAATCTTGATGATCATGCCGACGCCACAGTACAACCGCATTTCGTCCGCAGAGCAGAGAGTTGACTGCTTTTGTCCAGCCTCATTTGCGGACGCAAACTCGCTCGGAGGCAGTGACTATTGCGCAGCCTTTGTTCCCGCTGTGCACGGCACTGCGTGCGAGAGAGAGAGAGGTGGCATTATTCGGTTGTAGCCTGCGATACACGAAACTGCACACGATTGTAGGCATATATTCGCGAAGCGTGGTTAACAACGCACTCGATCGAATCCGACATATTGTCACTAGACTGACAGATGCTCGTGTAGCACTTCCAACGATATGCAAATTCGGACCACGATGTTCTAAAGTCCATGTCTCATTTACAAAAAAAATCACCGGAAAGAATTTAAATAAATACCACCCGCTACCACACCCAGTAGAAAGGCAGAATATCCATCGTTTGGTATCAGAAGTGACATCCTGCCTCAGGGTTTCGCGAGGGTAGTCTCTGTTTCCATCGGAGCTTCATGCGAGGGCATGAAAGGGAAGTTGTCGAGTGGAAGTCTTTCCGTCTCTGAGACGGGTGTCCTTTGGCGCAACCAGTAACCTGGATGTGCGAGATTCATGGTGAAGAGGGCCAGAAACACCATGGTAGCATCGAAGAGGTCTTCGGAAATGTGTGAGTCCATGCTTGGTAAGATATTTGTTGGCTTACTGAATAAGACTTGGGTATGAATAACCTTGCCGTTCCAGCCATCGGCCAGCTCGACAGTTCGGTAGATCGCACTGTGGCATGGTGTCAACCACAGTACACATGATGCCACAGCAGATGACGTACCGCACGACGAGTAAGCAAGTTGCGACTGCAAGACCCTTAATGAATATTCTGATCTTGGGATCTGTACCACGGCGCTCGCCTCCGACATATCTGTAGGTGTCCTGAGGAGTTCGAACTGGCCTGTTATACTTGTAGCGAATCAAAAATTCGCATGCAAGCAAGATGAAGAAGAGGAGGGAAACTTTGGGCAAGTATATCGTCAAATTCTCGAATGTAGTAGTACATGGGAGGAACTTACTCATTTGCAGGACAATGCCACCTAGCGCGATAAATCCTCCCTGCGGCGACCATTGAGCAATAGCGAGGCAAGAATACGAACACAGATTCCTACAATTTTGGCGTTGCTATCTGTAGCTGAATTCGACGACGATGCCTGCGCACCACCTAAGGCTTGAATCACAAGACATAAAATGTCCTACGCAGTTGTCAGCACCGTGACAGGAGATCGATCGACATTAGCAGTGTACCAAAGTAATGAAAATCCTAGAATCTATATGCTGGTCGTGAGCAATAGGTGTGCATGGAGCTATGTTCCACGCACATCTTCTTGGTGTGATACGGCTGTACTCCGGACCCAGAAGGAGCACCAGACGCCCAAATGCGGTGAAGATAGCGGCGACGAATGGAGTGGGAGCGATAATTAGTGACACAATTCTGTCGCGGAGTGAGGCTTGAGGACACGGATAAGCTTTGGGGTGGACTTACTGGATGGTGTATGCATCGGAATTAAACACATTGATAGTGGACCAGAATCGGCCGCTCCACCCCAGTACCTCACCGCATCCTGCGAGACACGTAGTGGGTATCCAGTACCACACTTTGAAGTAAAAGGCTTGGACGACATGAACAACTGGGACTGAAGTTCGGTGAAATCCTCACTACATCGCGGGTACGCACTCACTAGTGGTAAGACCGAGCAGAACCAGGAATATTACGCAGACAGCTTTCGTTGGCGTGTAGCCATAAGGGTTCTCCTGGTTGGGTTCTAATGACCAATACAGAATGTAAACATCATTTCTTAGAGAGACGATGAAACATACCGGTCGAGTTCATGATTCAAGGCGTCGAGCGAGTGCTTAGAGAAAAGTCGGTACCAGACCAGTAATGATGATGTTGGTGATTGTGGTATGCCGACCGTGCTTTTATCAGGCACAGGACCTGATGCATATTACGAGGGCAACCCAAAGTGGAGCTGCGTGAGGCGATGCAACTGCGGGAGGAAAGACTCACCGTGGTTGTCGTTTTCTATGATCGGTGTTGTGCCCCCAACTCCGCATGCAGTATTGGGTAAAGGAAGGGTTTATAGACGCACGCTTGAAGCGCTGCCACAGCACTGCGCCTGACGGGTCTCACATTCCGTTGTTGTCCACGCTGCAACTTGATAAGAACAGAAAATCGCACCATCTTGCTTCAACTGTGAGTTGTGCATCTAAGTATGGACAAAGATCGTGCATCAGCACGAAAATGGGATTGTATGTCAATTGCATGGTGGCTTGCAAACCTCCGGTCGGGGACCAAAGCACTTCTGGGACACCTTGCCATCGATATCCAACGCCGAATCACCCGCAGCAAACCCCCACCGATATTCATTGACATCGCCTATCGGCGATGAGGCTGTATCACGGTTTGAACTGCGGCGTAGCCCCATGGGCATTCTGGTATCGCCCATAATGACTTGGTTGTCGCGTCCTGTAAGTTCGCAATTAAGCTCAGTAACACAGCCGCTCGGGGGAATAGCTCCAACACCTGTGATTTTGGAACACTCAGAACGAGGAAGGTCTCAAAATTGCAGTAAATGAAGGAGCAAGCAAGTGCCGTTCGCTGTGTTGATGCTGCCTGTGCTTAGCTGGTCAGACTTTAATCGGAATAGCTCACTGCAAGTAACATGGACGTCATCAAACGTGCAATCGCGATACAGTTTGCTCGATGACTCTTTGGGCGTCCTGGTAGCTTCTCCGGTTGTCCGTTATGTTCGGCTGGCACCAGCTCTGTCAAGATAGGGGTTTCTATCATTCTTGCACTGCATGTAATATCATCAGTCGTGTATTAACGGAGTAGCACAGACTACAACGTGACACGTTCAGACGGGTATGATTCATCGATAGTGGTAGAGTCGATGGTGCATCTTGAAACGATGACAGTGCACATATCCATCGAGTTCAGCACCCAGCATCCAGAACCCCTCCACCACACTCCATCTTCTCCCTTACTATGCCTGCTGATCATCCCAGAACATCCAAGAATCTGTGGTCCGTTAGAGCCTCTAATCATGGCGGGTGTGTTGAGTTTGTTGAGCTAGAGAAACATCAAGTGGGCGATAGACTTCCTCTGTTACAAATAGATGATCTTCCAGTTATGCATTCCGCTATCGATATATTACAAGACCCAGGAAATGTCACTGTACTAACCGAAGTCTCTGTTGTAGAGACCGAGGTCGTTCGCAAACATTCCTATGTTTGAGTTTCAGGATGTTCATATCAATTGCACCTAACTAGACGTGGTCACTAATACATAGTGAATTAGGTGTGATTACACTTACCGCAGCTGGGCGATGGAGTTGACCGCATTGACTCCAAGTACGCGCCATGGCCATGCTTCGATCTTCAGGTGTTTGCAGATGAGATACAGCGATTGCTGAAGACCGCACAGCGGAGCACAATGCATTCAGACGGCATGAGATTGCGCACTGAGGATAAATTCACGCCCGGAAGCGAGAGCAGCGACGAAGTCCTGGACAACGTGTCGAGCGATAGACGCATGCGGAACACCGTCTCTATTTAGGAGTCAAGTTGAAGCAAGTTCCGTGTACTTTTCAGAGGATTTCAAGCTGATCAGTCATCACAGCGGTGCATCAACGGTTGTGGCCCATGTCATGGTCAGGGGAGAGTACAGCGCCGGCGTTCAAACTTCAATGAAACACTTGGTGGTCGAGCAAGTTGCCTCATATGGAAACGGCTCGAAGCACCAGCCGCAGCGAACATCGTGATGCATAGCAAGGGATGAGTTCGTTGGAAGCCTTCCTCCGACATTCCATCAATCATCGGACCCACAGCTTACGGCTATAATCCAGTGCTCTCGTTCGTTCTCCAGAGCGCCAGATCTCGCATGCACAGCATGCGCAGTCCGGGATACTACAGATCCTCGCCCGCAGAGCGACTGCGTGTGCCTTGACCTCGGTGAATATGATTGTCGTCCTCTGAAATCTGGTAGCTCCACGAGCTGATCCATTTAATGCGCTTATATGAAAACTGCTACATCGCTTATAGGAAAAATGCTACATCAGGTCTACCCGATTCATACTGCAGGGTTGATGCATAACCAGTCGCCACCTACACGATGAGTAAGTAAAGTCAGAACGTAGCCTCTGAGTCTAAGTCCGAAGGGGAACTACGTAAAGAGCAAAGGATATCACTGTCTGTCGTGTGTTCTTTTTTTGAAGATGCCCTTGGTCTGTACAGGCAAACTGGATAGGCCAGATTCATGACGAAGAATGCAAGGAGTACCATAGCGCCATCGAAGATATCTGTATAGATTTAGTTCGCAGCACATTAGAGATCTCGATGTCAATTACCAAAGTATATCTGCGTGCGAATTACGGTACCGTCGAATCCATCAGATAGTTCGACTATTCGATATACCGCGCTGGAAAATGTTCAGTGAGTATGCATTGACAACGCGCTGAAATGATGGACGCTCACCGTACAGATAGAAAGAAAGTGCAAATTGAAATACCTCTGATCAGAACCTCTATTTTTGGATCCGCGTCCTCGCGAGGGCCTTTAGGAGGGGCTTGGACTTCTACATCTTGGTGGAATGGCTTCTCAGAACGAAAGCGGAAAAGGAAATCCGTCGCCAATATGGCGAACACCAACAAGGATACTTCAAGTCACATAGATTAGCCTCGATGAAGTGAGGAGGGTAAAAGGCATGGAGCGCACATACACATTTGTAGGACAATTCCCCCTAACATGATCCATCCGCCCTGTACGTTGAAACATGAGAAATACCAACAGCCATCCAATGTAGACGTCACCCCACAATATCTGCAGACGTGTCTGAGGCTGAACTCGCTCCTGCCGCTTGCCCTCCGCCTATGGCTTGAATTGCTAGACACAGAATGTCCTGGAACACGGTTGGCTCGACAATGATCAGATATACCCGGGTGAAGGCCTTACTGAGGTGATGAATACTTTGGAGTCTGGATTTCGGCAGTCAGTAACACTTCGAGAGCGTGGAGGTCCAACACACATAGTTTAGGTGTAAGTCGGCTGTATTGCGGACCTAGCTGTTCCACCAGACGACCAAATACGATAAAGATCCCAGCGACTAATGGAGTCGGGGCCAAGATCAACGTCACGATCCTACTTAATTTTGAGCTATTGGAACGCATCAGACTGCAGGTAGTTGCTTACTGTATGAGATATGGCTTCTCGTCCACCGGATTGATGCTGGACCACCACCGGGCACCCCAGCCCAGCATCTCGCCTAACCCTGCGAGACACGCGGTAGGAAGCCAATACCAATCACGGCACGTCAATGCTTGCAGGAAGTGAGCGACTGGATGTATCGGTTGAGCGAAACGATCCGCTTATAAATAGAGGGCAAACTCACGGGTGGTGATGGCAAATAAGATCGCAAACGACATGCAGACACCTCTAGTAGGTGTATAGCCATAAAACAAGGTATCGATCTGCGGTAATATTGCTGGTGTGGGAATGGTTGAATAACGGATATTATCCCGACAGATGGTGGTACACTCACCACTCGAGTTCATGGCTGAGACGGACTCGAAGACGCAAGGGATCAAGACCACTGCCCGTCCACAAAGAATGTTGTCGTCCTTCCGGAAAGGTGAGCTTAGTTATGTATCCCCACGAAACGATCAACAACGATGAGGACTGGGTACATATCCGCAGCGCCTTACGCGGGGCGATGCAGCTCGAAAGCTGCTGACGCGCTGCGGATGTCATTCTGTAGATAGTGTTCTTCTCCACCCCAATTCCGTATACACAATTTGGCACGAAGCAGGGGCTGAATGCGTGCCGAGTGCTCTGGCAGTGCAGTTCTGGAGCTAACCGCGTGTGCGAGAGCGCTATGATGACCTGCCTTATGTGGGACATCTTCACGTTGGACTACCTTCTGCAGTCACCCTGTGCACATAAGGAGTTTCGTGTACTGGGTGACTCTAAAGACATCGATGAGCTGAGTATGAACGCAGTCTGCCCGTAAATATGCTCACGAGACTATTCTCTGCACCTGGGAGCGATGCCTTTCTTAACGAGCAGGACCAATCATACTGCGTTGTGGGCAGCTAGAGCGCGGTGTGAATTGCGCAGCCAATGTCGAAAAGCTGATTCATTCAGTGTTCGCACTGGCATTCAATGGAGGGCTATGCAGCGTCAACATTATTATATGTGTCTCGCTCAGAACTCGAGCGGCGGCCTTGTATGTCAGGATTTGTCTGCATTGACAGAGTTCATCACCACGGAGGGTAGAAATCGAGACACCCGCTGTCAACGGGATCGTAATCGGTTTAATTTCACCGTACATTTCAACACAGCAATTATGGGTTCCTGTTCAAGCCTCCGAACGCGTCAGCTCTGCCTTCGGGCTCCGCGTATATGCTTGCGGGCTTACCTCACAAACATCGACTCGAGAACTCGATTGACTACAAACACTATTCGTACAACATGTGAACCCAGTATGCTCAATACGTCAATGCCTGTAAACATCATGTTAGCCCTGCTGATACGACACGGGGCGAGAGACGTAGGAAGAATCCAGTTATAGCGGCAGAAAGAGCTGCTCACCTCAAACACCGAATCCCGGAACAATCAATCTTTGTCCACCCTCTCGAGGTACTTCTGCCTTTTCTCCAACCATTTCTCACGTTGCTCTTCCTCCGCAATTTCACGGCCAACTATGGCGGCCCAGTCAAAGCACACGGGACAGTCCTTCTTGCGATGCTCGCTGCACATGTACTGCTCCGAACCGGGAGCGACCCCGGTGGCTCCCAGTTCGTAGACGTTCAGAGAGGTACGATCCTAGTTCCGAATTGACAATGAGTTCGATGCATGTTAACGCAGGTATGATGGAACTTACGTCGAGACTGAACCCGCTCTCCTCAATCTCCTCTTGGAAGACGTTATCGAGATCGGCGACGGTGTTGTTGCACATGCGATGGTCGCAAGTGCACTTGAAGTCGTAACAGTACTCACGTCCGTGCTTTTTGCAGAACATCCAGCCGGCCACGACGATGTTCTCGGGGTATTGGAACGCCATGTTGTCTCGATGAGCGATTGCGCTTGGCTTGTGCTCGCCGTGGGCGTAAACTGAGGGGCGTGTCAATGCGAGTCGCGCCTTCGGTGCACCACTATAAGACGGGCCGAAACGTCCTCTGCAGTGCTAGGGCGACTGCCATGGGTCGCCGATCACGAGACTACGACGCTGGCGATCTTTCCATGCCAAAGGCCTTGCATCGGCGTGCATGGGGTGGCATCCCTCTGCGAGATGTAAATCTGTTTGTCTCGTGTGCTCAATGTTGTTTAATGAGGCCCAGAATTCAGAGAGGTCAGCGCTTGGGCGGTCAAAGAGAAGAAACGTCGCGCGTCGCGCGCGTTTGTTCCTAGTGTATGGCATCAAGATTATATCGGGCGCAGCCTTTAAAATTAGGAGGCTAGCGCGCTCCTACAGATCTGAGAAATGCATCGCCCTCCCGCAGCCCCATCAGGCATTTTCAGGTGCATTGCCAAGCTGCGGGTCCGCAGAGAGTGCATCAACCTGGGGCATCAGCGATCCTGCAGCAATTGCCTGCGGACACAGTGCTGCGCCGTCACCATTGGTCGCCTGCAGATCGAACGTACCGTGAATACAGCGCCAGATGGCTGGGGCGTGATCTGGGGAAAATACCACGCTGAAGCGGAAGCAGTCGTAAGACGCTCGGTGGTGGCAAGTATGACACGCCCTGCTCCGTTACGAGCCTATAGATTTCATACTGTGTGCGTAATTCCAAAGTCCATTGTTGTTGGTGACATATTCCATATAAGCCAAGTCTTCTCCCATTCTCGATGCAGCCAGAGATCACCGAAAGCAAAGATAGCAAATGCGACCGCACCACGTAACTGAGACCCCCACGCTTCCGTCCCTTACGCGGCCCACTTCTTCCACTCGCTCCCCTCGGGAGGCTTGACATCGACCTTCGACTTGCCGACCTCCTCCCAGTTCGTGCTGAGCGTCGTGCCGCCGCTCTCCTGGTAGCTCTTGAGCATCGCGCGGCGCGTGTCCTCGTCCGCGTCCGCGTACAGCTTCTGGAAGAACTCGTTCACCGCCGCGTCGCCGCCCGCGTTCGGGTCGTCGCTCGACGACGGCGACTTGTCCGAGCCGAGGATCTCGTTGGTGATGCCGTCCCAGTTCTTGTGCGACTTGCGCGGCGCGGCGCTCGGTGCGGCGCTGCTGGTCGTCGGGAAGGACGTCAGGGCTGCACAGGAGACGTCAGAGTTGAGAGTGAGCGAGATCGTCGCGGGGCAAAGACGCACGATCTGGGCTGTCCCCGACGAGGGAGCCCCAGCGGCCTTGCGCCATCTTGGCCAGGCGGATCTCAACCTTGACCTTGCCGACGGTATAGTCGCTCTTCTCAGGGTCGATCTGGCCCTTCAGGGGAGTGAGCTCGAGCTTCTTGTCCCCATTCTGGTAGATGAGCTGTGGCGCCACAGACAGGTGTTAGCCATGCGTTTCTGCAGGCGACGATAGCGGATAGGGACGCACGCCACGGGGCTCGAATGTCACGGAGACTTGCTCCGGATCGGCGCCCTTGTCAAAGACGGAGAGGGTGAGCCTCTCGTCCGTTTCGTAGAACTCGTGTCTGCAAAAGTCCGCGTTGTGGCTGTCAGCGGCTGTGCGGGACCTGCAGGGAGCGCACGCACCTGAGGGCTGTCATCGCGGGCGTGCGGGGTCAGTGCGCAGGTGGATGGAAGGAGAGTGCAGAGCCGTACTGTGTGGCGGAAGAGAAACAAGAGGCGGAACACAAGACGCGATCGAGTCGATACAACAGAAGCTTCGAGAGAGCGCACGTGAGCCCGACGCGTGTGGGACCCCGAGAACTGCGAACGCGTCGCCACTCCACGCGACTCGCCTCAACGTCATTCAGCCCAGCTCAAGATGCGATCGCCTCGTCCATCCTCATCGATCAGCCCCCCCTTCCCCTTTCTTCAGCAGCTATCCCGCAGCTAGATACCATGTCGACGACTCCGGTCCCAAAGGCTGCCCTGTACTACTACCCGCCGTCCATCTGGGCTTCTGTTAGTGAGTTGGCGTACTCTGCCATGCGTCGCGCAGATGCTGATCGGTATGGCAGCTGTTCTGGCACTGTGAGTGATCTGTGGATCAGCAGCACTCTCCTAGACTGACTCAACCCAGGGAAGAGAAGGGATATGGCCCCGATGAAATCGACTTGAAAGAAGTTGATCTTTGTGCGCGAATTCTGCAAGCGTCCAAGTGCCATCATTGAGAACCTCTACAGCCAAGGGAGAGAACTTCCAGCCGGCATACCTGCGCATCAATCCGAATGGTATGCATTACAGCCTCCCTCAGTCGTCACTGTATTCACAGTCGGATAATAGCTACCGTTCCGACGCTGGTCGTCCCGCTCGAGGATACCCTATCTCCCGAGATTGCAAGTCGCTACAAGGCAATCCAAAATTCCAAAGTAGGCATCATACAGGCATCTCTAGACCATCATGCTGATAGTCGGCCCTCAGGCTATTGTCGAATTCCTCGATAAATCACGCTCCACCATGTCGCGCACGCATACCACCTCCTCTGCCCCCTCGCCCACGCTGAGCCCGGCGACCATCGCCTTCAACACCCTCTCGAACAAGATCATCGATTTGCTCCACTCGGAGAACGCGAGCCCGTGGTACATGACTCACTACGCGCGCGACGTCCCGGGGCTGCGCGCGGTTGCAAGAGCGCGCCTGCCCGCGTTCACCGCGCGGGTACAGACGCTGGAGCAGCTGATCGCCGACAGCACGGTAGACCACATTCACGTCTCGGAGAAGACACGTTTGTTCTGGGAGGGCAGGCGCGACGTCCTGGACCGCCTGCGCTCGGTGTACGCCGACGCGGAGAAGGACACGGCGGACCTCGATGAGACGGCGCACGCGCGCCGCGAGGAGTACTTTGCGACCGCGCGCACGGCATGGGCTCACGTCAAGGCCGTGCTGGTGCAGCTCAGCACGGATATGATCGGGCCGTTCTCCCTCGGTGCGTGGTCTCGGAACTCTCGCGGGATGCGAGCTGATCCCTCGTCTCAATCCCGCCATGTGCGGCCACTTACTCGATGACGCTGTCATCTGTCGGTTATGGTGCGGTGGCGCTGCAGGGGATCAGCTGTCAATCGCAGACCTGCACCTCGCGGCGTGGGTCACGCGCCTCGCGGTGGTCTCTGGCGCGACCGCGGCAGACGACGGGGACACGGTCGTGCGCAAGGTCGAGGCGCACGTCGGCGGGGGCCTGAGCCTCCCGCGCGACCTGTCTGTCGCGGAGGCGCGGCGCCGCAACGGGGTGCCTGCGACAGAGACGGACGTGGACGAGCAGCAGGCACGTCTTGCGGCGTTCTGGGACGCGATCAAGGAGCGTCCTAGCTGGAAGAAGGTATATGCGGAGGGGCTGCACTGATTGGCCGCGATCTGTTGTGTCTGTAGCAGTGTCGATATGCTTCGGCTTGGCAAGACAGTAGGTACATGAGTGCGGAGATTTATATCGAGAGGCGGTGTTGTATTAGGTTTGTCGGAAGCTCAGGACGTGGCCATGACGAGTTGCTCTATGTGCATCACATCGTTTGTCCTGATGTTTTTGCGTGCTCTTTGTCCGTCGAGTGCCATACCGGGACATCTAGCGCTGCTGGGACGCCTTTGAGGCAAATCATAGGCACCAGCTGAATAGAAATGTCAGATTTCGCGCGCGCCAAGGACATGTGCATTTTCCAGCATATGGGACATGTCAAGCCGGAAAGGGCGCGGCTGCTTTGCATGAACATGCACCAGAAGCCAGCAGTCTGTTTGCAGGTGCCTGGCGTTGTAGGGGCCGGCTTCCGAAGCAAGGTCCGGCGAGGGAGAAATGCGCGTAGGAAGTGCAAGGTCAAGGAGCTCTGGTACAGCGACACGGAGTACAAGATGTCATGTGCAGCATGTTGCGCAGCACATCGCGAATGGCGGGCGGCGGGCGTGGCATTGGCCCTGGGCCATGGGCGCTATCTGTCGGCTATGGCAGACGGCGGTATTTATCGCGCACCGCCAGCTCGGCGGGTCCGCAGCTTCGCAGCCTTTCTTCTCTGCGAGCCTGCGTTTGCGAGCCTGCGAGTGCCTGGACAACCTCGCAACGGATAAGCTCGTCACGGACAACCTAGCGACGGACAATCTCGCGACGGACAATCTCGCGACGGACTAGCTCGTGACGGACAAGCTCGCGCACGCCGACCGCCCCACCCGCCGATTGCACCCCGCTGCACCCTCCGCAGCACCCTCCTCCCCCCCTCATGTCCCTCTTCTCAAACTGGCTCTCCCCCGCCGCCCGCCCCAAAATCCGCCTCTCCACTCTCTCGCCGCAGCCGGGGCACTATCACGACCACGAGCCAGATGATGGCGACGACTCTGCCTCCGAGCTCGACCTCGACCCCGAGTCCTCGCTCCACCCCCGCACGCCCTTCCCCGCCTCCTCCTCCTCTTCCGCAAACCTCACCCTCCACCCCAACACCTCCGTGCCCGACCGCTCGCTGCTCTGCCCGCAGCCCGTGCACGCGGAGGGCTCCTACGCGCCGTCGCCCAGCTCCTCCGTCTCCACCACGCCCGTCCCATCGCGCGTCTCGTCCCCCGCCCTGCCGTACTCATCCGGCGCGTCATCCTGCAGCTCAGACAGCGAAGACGAGCCCGGCTCGCCCCTGCTGGGCCCCGCACGCACCCGGCGACCCCGGCGCGACCAGTATCACTCCCGCAGGTGGTTCTCGGTGTCCTCGCGCCCCACACGCCGCCGGCACGACACCGTTGGCGGGATCCGCGCCCTCAAGCGAGGTGTTCGGCTTGTCGTCAGGCATCCCTTCTTCCCCAAGACCCCCGTCACCATCGTGAGTCTGCTGTTTCTGTCCATCTGTCTCTACGCGCGCCCGACGTCAAGGGCCGCCGCGATTGCTTTCCTTGCACGATGGGACATCTTGGCAATCTACCAGTCTGTTATGCGACCCTGCCGCTGACCCTGCCGTCACTCTAGCTACTCACACTCCTCTTTCTGTCCATTTTCGGCGTGTCACTCACCTTCCTGCTCATGTACATCCTCAATCCCGACAAAGAGCCACTGCCATGGCGCGGATACTGCACCATCCCGCGGTTCACAACCGCGCCGCCTCAGCTATCGCTCCCGACGACTGCACAGTTCCCGGATCTCCTCCCGGCGAATTTCTCGCCACCCACTTTCCCTCCGCCGGGAGTTGACTTTGATTCGCTCTCACCCGCCGGTGTGCTCGTGGGCGTGTTTTCAATGGATGCGTCTGTGGAACGGCGGATGCTCATCCGTTCCACTTGGGCAAGCCACCCACGCAGTCGGGAGGGTGCGGTGGGCGGCGATGGTGGCGTAGGCACGTCTCGTACGGTTGTCCGATTTATCATGGGGCAGCCGCGCAAGGAATGGGAGCGGCGAATCAAGCTAGAGCAAGAGTGCAAGTCCATCTATCTCACTGTCTGACACCGCGCTGACTGTGATGCAGTGTACAATGACCTCGTCGTCCTCCCTATCGCGGAGAATATGAACGACGGCAAGACGCACGCATACTTCGCGTGGGCCGCGCAGCACGCATGGGTTCCCCCGCTCTACTTTGACAACTTCACGAACGTGCCCCGGCTATCGTACGCAAATGCTACTTCTCCCGCGCCGGCACCCGCGGATCACGATTCGCGCTTCGCCAAACTGGACTACATTGGGGGCGAACCACTGCCTTGGGTGCGCCCAGATTTTGTCGCCAAGGTCGATGACGACGCGTTCGTGATGCTCGCCGAGCTCGAGGCGAGGCTGCGCGTCGAGCTCCACCAGCAGGCTCAGACGAACCCGGGTGCGAGCCCCGTGTCTTCATCCGAGTCTTCATCCAGCACTGTGCTGTCAACATCTTCTCTTCTGTCGGAGCCATCGTCGTCACAACTCTCGACGTCAATGGAGTCCCGCGCCGACACGCCGGCGCGGTCCGACGACCCGCTCATATTCTGGGGCTACCTCGTCAAGAACCGCTTCATGGCGGGCGAGCTGTACGTGCTGAGCTTTGCGCTCGTCGACTGGGTTGCGCACGACCCGCAGGTGCGCACGATGACGCGCGGCGCGGAGGACAAGCAGACGAGCAAGTGGATACGGGCGCACCCGCGTGCGCAGGACGTGCGCTGGGTGAGCGAGCGCTGCTGGATCTACGACCATCCGCGCGCAAGCACTGTGTGAGTCTCGCTTCATATTTATTCGATGCACTTGGTCCTGACGTTGTGGACTCGCCGCAGCTACTCGCATGGCTTCTTGTTCCCTTCAGAAGTCGAGCGCGTGCAAAAGGCGGTCTTGGCCGACCTGGCTCGCGTAGAGCAGCACGCACTGAGCACAGAGAGCGCCTCGTTCCCCTCTCCCTTCGGCCCTACTGCGCCCTGGCCTCACGCGTGGGCACAGTCGACTGTGTCCAAGTTCGGCGCGCGATATGCTGCGCCGGTCGCAGACCTCGACCTCGAGTACAGCGTCGAGGCGCTCGTGGAAGGCAGCGCAATGTCGCAGCTGCACGAAGGTGCGTCTTGTTCACAGCGACGGCCATCGTGGCCGCGACTGCAGCTGATCGATCATAACAGGAAGTGCGATGACGCCGGAGCTGGCGTGGGAAGCGCGCGAGGGCAGGAATGCGCGCTACGCGGGCCGACGCGTGGGCGGGACCGTCGTCGTGCACTTTATAAAGAAGAACATGTGGTTCCTCGAGGCCGCCACTGCGTTCCTGCATGGTGCGGACGTCACCCCGGCGGAGAAGGCCCTGGAGGGTGCTGTGGACGGATGGACGCCGTCCGCAGAGGACTTGCACGACCCAGCAAGACTGGAAGAAGCTGAAGGACGGACGCGTCTCGTGCGGAGGCACCGGCAGCAATAACACTCAACACCTCGAGAAGAATATTACAAGAATCCAGACTTTGGCGGCCGTGCATACCGCGGTTCGTGTATTTATCCTGTACATCTTCGTGCGGCTGCTTCGCATTTGCATCTCTCCCTTGGCACATACATACCCGTTTTGTGTACTATATCCCGCACCGGCTCTGACGGCGGCGCACTCCCGGCGGTATGCACAGCCGCTAGTCGCTAGCTCTGGCGTGCACCACTATCTCTTAAGTATGGTACCTGCTGATAATGGCATGGTCCGCATGGACTCGGCGTGTAGTAGAGAATAATATAAGGAATTTTGCGAGCATCAGTTCTGGAACGCGAAGAGTGACCGTATGTAAGGACAACAAATATGCTGCATGCAGAAGTCCACATGCAGGCTAGGGTATACAACAGGCAGAATACACATGAAGAACGTCTCATCCCGATCTGCAGACTCCAGATTCTGCGTCTTCAGGCCTATAGTCGGGCACTGTCAACGGGGTCCGCGACGTGAGCTTACACCACACCGCCCTCCTGACGGTCCCCTCCCACTGCTCGAACCACTCCCCCTCGCGCATGCCCACGAACGTGTACGCGTCCTGGCCGACGTGCACGATCGCGCCCGTCTCCTCGAACGGCGGCGGCGGGTCGCGCGTGTCCGGATCCGGCGGCAGGCGGACGGGCGTCCAGAACCGGAGCGCGTACGCGCCGCCGCACACGGCCCACTGGCCGCCGCCGCGCCGCCCGAAGCGCTTGTACAGCCAGATGAAGGGGTATATGAGGAGCAGCCAGAGGAGCGCGAGCAGCCAGTTGTTCGAGAGCGTGCGCGAGAGCGCGTTGTCGGGCCGGACGATGATGCTGGTGCTGGAGAGCTGGAACTCGACGCGGACGTCGTGCTGGTAGGCGGAGCGGACGGCGGCGGTCAGGGCTGTGGTGAGGTTGGAGATGTTCCACCCGTACACTTTCTGCGGATACGCGATGGTGTCGACGTTGCTTTGCGACGGGAGTAGAGGCGTCTCACCTTTTTGTAAATGAACTCTTTCAGGAGCTTGTCGCTCGTGCAATAGTCGTCCGCCCAGTCCCGCAGCGTCCAGGAGGACTTTAGCACGTTCTGGAAGGGATTCAAGTTCTCTCGTGTCGGTAATGGAGTGCCCGGGCCAACCCAAGGCGGTAGACCTCTTGTCTTTTGCTCTTCGTGCCAGAGTCGCGCACGCTTGATCTCCTGTTTCGTGGCCTCCCTCCTCTTGGTACCGACTTCGACATCATCGTGCATCCCATGTTCGACGGCATGGACGTCCACTTCTTTATACATATTCCCTCGATATGCGGGAGTATCGTCTGGGACGCTCCAATGCACTGGTCCGTGAACAATATGCTGGCCAACGTCGACGTAGAAGTTGAAATCTAGTAACAATATCAGACTGAGAATGAGTATTCGGTCTAGGCATGAGTCTATGGCATGACGTACCTTCCACAGTCTCCGTGTAACTTTCGCTCCTTGTGCTCGAGTTTCCATTGCTGTCCGTGCTCGACACAAGACGCGTGCGGTATTCAGTGTGTGTACCACAAAAATGGAACAACGCTTTCGGCCGCTTTTCCGACTGAGCGAGAAGGAATCGATACAGCGCCTCTCCTGCGTGAGCAGCTTGGATGAGAATTACATGCGCATCTTGGAACCGGAACACATACCATCTTCGTTCAAATGGGGATCGTGTGAGATGATGTCCCCGTTGCTCGTCTCAGAGTACTCGGCTTCGTATGGAGTGAAATCCGGCGGGGGTTCCTCTCCCCCTTGAGGTACGAAGGCCACATCCGCACTTGCGAAATGACCGCCATACTTCGGAGCCGCTTCTGCTTCGGAGGTGTGAGACTGAAGTGGCCCCGTAGAAGGTCCTGCGGCAGGCTGCTCCGAGTCATGCAGCTCTTTTGCGTCAGTACCAGCTAGTAGCTTGCCCTTCATAGTCACAGCAGCATTGTCGGGTGCGTCCTGAGCCATGTTTATTGCGCCTGTTACAGCCAGAATACCAAGTATGATCCCAATCGCTAGCTGACGTGTATCTCGAATTCCCCGATGAGCCTCGCGCCTATTGATACGTGGTCATCGCAGCTGAGCTGCGCTTGCAGAAAAAAACAACGCCCTCGGACGCCGTATACGGTACGAGGCAGTGCAGGCTATCACTCAATATTCAGTCGTCGGCAACCACGAAGTTCGAGAACGGTGTGGCTCAAAGGGCTAGAGCTATGTGCTTACCAAAAAGTCGCTTGTCGCGCGCACTTGTAAACGAATAACGCCCCTCCTACGTTTAAGCACTCAACTTGAAGATATCTGAGAGTAGGAGTCCATAGCATTATCGGTAACGTGTAAGCAAGGGATATAAGATGCTACGCGACCGTTGTTACATCGTCCACAGGTGGTCGTTTTGAGACTATGTAACATCAGTGTCCAGGCATTTATGCAATACCACTGAGTGTCCGTGGTCATGAATGTCAAAAGACAGTGCGTATGAAGTGCGTGCAACAAACGGAGAAAGCAGTGGTCATATAACACAGAGGAATGAGCGACGTGAAAGTAGTGTGGGACTGGCAAAATCCGAACATCCATCTCAACGTCTTCGGCGAGATGTCTCCCTGGAAATGCCTCCAATGCTGTCGCCATCGGCCTTGTTTCGTACCTGAAGAAAAATTGAAGGAACACGACCGAGTGCAAAATTTCAATTGACATACCTCGAGTACCGGTCTCGTATCGTCCCCGTCATCCGAAATCCTCTCATTCCCGTCCGCCATCGAATACACGGATGACTGGGCCGAGACGCCCGCCCTATCTTCCTCCTCGTCATCCACGGGCCCATGTCCCTGGGACGAGAGGCCGGCGTTAGCCAACCGCTGCGGGTTTCTCGGGGGCGGTTGAGGCACGCCCGTCGGGATAAGTGCCGGTATCGGTATGGTGGGCGACCCCGGCGTCGTGGCCTTGCTGGGAGGGAACGAATCTCCCGTGGGTGTGGCGCCTGCGAAGTAGCCCGAGAGGAGTGGCTCGTGGCTGCCTGCGCTCTCCCTCGGCATGTGCCCCAGCCGGTGTCCCGCAGAGCTTAAGCTTGCCGTACGCGAGCTATCGCTGGGGTGGCGATGGTCCGCCCATGCGCTAGGGGCCCCGAGCTGGGGCGGAGGGCTACTTGTCCGTGCGGGAGTATATCCGTCCTTGCGGCCCACAGCCGCCTTCGGTGGAGGGTGGATCGTGCCATATGCAGCGAAAGGATCATGCTCTGGCCCAGTTCCGGGGCCTGGATCGTCCATGTATGCCGAGGGTGGCCTTCCACCCGCACCTGGGTTCCCGTCACTCGGTAATGAACTGACTGTGGCGAGACCGAAGGGGTTTGTAGTGACGCTCGCACTCCGACGCTGCGCCATGCTCGTAGAAGAATCATGTGCTTCGTCGTCATCACCATCCAGGGGAGTGCGGTTGAACCCCGCAGCAGCAAGTGTCGAAGCTACTGCGGTGTCATGCTCTAATCTCCGAGTACGGCGGCGTCGGCGGATGAAGAAGAAGCAGAAGAGCACCAGAGACGCCGCCGCAAGGCCGACAATGAGGAATACGCCGGCTACAGCCCCTTTGTTATGGAAGAACCTACAATGGATAAGCAGACATCTCCATAGCTCATTGACAGGAGAACTCACTGGGAAGTGCGCTCTCCATCCCCGTCAGCACTGATCGGGGTAGGGTTACCGACGACAATAGTCACTACGCTAGTCTGACCGTTGCTTGCGGTCATGGTCGAGACCTCAGTGATGACGGACGGCGCGGTCGTAATCGTGCTTCCCTGACTATTGGTCGTTGTGAGGAACACAGTCGACGAGAACGTAGTCCTATGATACGATATCCAATAAATGTAAAGCCTTCAAATAGGGGATCTTCTGATAATTGCATACTCACGTAGGGCTCATGGACGACGAGGTCGCTTGAAGAGAATCGATATTCAACGTCGCAGAATTGGGATCCGAGCTAGCAGAAGATCCCGGGGCTGCCGACGATCCTGCATTCGAAGGAAGCGACGATAAAGGCGGCGGTGCATCTGACCTTGTCACAGACTGTGCAGGGGACGTCGGCAGAGGTGACGTCGGCGAGGCTGGTGGGCTTGACGGGGAAGGGGAGGATGGGGACGAATCAGGAGACGACGACGGATTTGACGGGGAAGCTGTCGGCGAGGTCGTTGGCGATGTTGTGGGAGAAGTCGGAGGGGAAGTCGAAGGGGAAGTCGAAGGGGAATTCGTCGGTGAGGTCGTCGGTGAGGTCGTCGGCGATGTAGGAGGAGAAGTAGTGGGCGACGCCGTGGGAGAGGTCGTCGGGGAGATAGAGGGCAAGGTTGTCGGAGAGGTCGTCGGAGATATCGCTGCGGACGTCGGGGGAGATGTTGCAGACGAAGTCTCAGCATCTCCTGACGTCACGGCAGAGGCAGCAGAGTCGGAAGCGGAAGACATTTGTGTTGGGGGAGAGCTAACACTGTCTGTCGGGAAAGAATGAGAGGCGGAGGAATTTGGTCTGCACAAGAGGGTCACTCAAGGGTGCCTCGCACGACACACGACTAGTACTCACGGTGTAGTGGGCGTGCTGGTGTCCGACACGGCTGATGTCGGTGGAGCTGAGCTCTGCGTCCTAGAGGACATCACAAGCACGGCCGAGGATGTACTCGCAGGGGTCGTGGAGACCTCGGCGTCGCCTGAGGATGACACGGGGCTAGACTGACTTGGCGTGGAAGGGGCGGGCGAGGGCGCTGCAGATGACGTTGGTACGGAAGAATGAGTGCCTGCTGCAGACGAGGTCGGACTGACGGATCCCGTGGCGGACGGAGCCGGGGGCATAGACTGCGCGAAAGCAGCTGAAGACGTCGCGTCCTGGGTGTTGGGGGACGACGTCGGCTGCTCTGAAATGGAGGAGGGAGGAGGCGCCTCGGACGTCGCGTCAGTGGAGGGGGCGGAGGATATGGGTGACCCGGTCAAAGATTGCAGATCTAGTGCATGGTCATGAGAAAAGGCCAGGTACAATACACCAGATCGGTGGCCCCGCTTGTCCCTGCCACCACCGATCGCCCAGGAGCTGCGTCGGGCACCGTAGGGGCCAACGTTGCCGACGTGGCCTCTCGACACGAGGCAGATGGGGCGGGGGCAAATAGTCGGCACATTGGCTCACCTGCAGACGATGCACCTGCGCTGGACGACTGCTGCCTCTTGTGAAACCCACCGGAAGCCATGACCTAGAACGCAGTCATGACGGAAAGAAAGGAGAGGAGACTAAGTAGGGGGACAAAACGATGGAGGCGCGACGTGTGGAACAAGGTTCCAGCGTGCCGTGCTAACTTATCGAGTGAGTGCTCGCTTGTGGGAAGCCCCTCGTCATATCTCCCCCTCTCCACACCCACCCAGCTCCCGACTTCTCATCTCCTGGCAGCACGCATGCACGCACCGAGGCGTTCTCTCGCCGAACTACGGGAGCGCTTCAAGTCCCAGGGCTGCCCCGCCACCACCGTGTCCGTGGCGTTTGCTATACACACAAGGCGCACGGAGGCAACTGTGCCACTTTGAGCCGTCCACCGTTCGATCTAGCTCGTGTTCAGTCGGGACTCACGCGCAGGAGAGCCTGTGGCAACTGCGCTGCGCTATGAAGATAGTCTGGCACACGCGGCCGGAATGCATGAACAACTCGTTTGCCTCCCGACAGGCCGCGCCAGAAGTTGTGATGACACGCCACCTTGCGCCGCTGACATTGGCTGGTCGCGCGGCTTCGAAGCTTCAAGTTAAAACAACATCGGAAAGTTGCGCCAGACTTTGGTCGTTTCACCGCACAATTCCCGGACCGCTCACCACATGCGCCGCAACTTCCCGTTCTCTTACAGGCCCTGTAATTCCCCTCCCGTGAAGATATCGCATCAGTCTCTTTCGAACACGGGGCTTGCTCCTCATATCGTAACACGTGATGCATCTATTCCCGGCTCTGAATGTGCTGAAGGATACCGGACGGTGTCTCGTTATCAGCAGGCCATCTATATTTTGCTCATACCCACGTACCTTGCCTTATCTCTGTGTCGCTTGTCCGATGGATTTATCGCACCGACGTCGGGGTAACTCTGAGCTGCCCGCCCTGCATACCGACCTTCCATGACCAGCGCAGCGCCGATCTACGACACGCCCATTCTAGGAATGACTACGCGACCCCGCGTCTCTTCTGCCGTCGAGTATGGAAACGCTGCGTCCTTCTGGGTCGAGTATCCATCGGGGTTAGTGGATGTAACCCGCACTGTCCACCTGAAGCAGGGCCCGTTGGAGAACGGCGATGTTGCGCAGAGCCAGGCTGCGGAGGCTGCGCCCACCCCGCCTCTGAAGCCTCAGCTGCAGCTCGAAGTCCCTGTCGATGGCGACAGGGTGGTTAGACTGGCCAAGCAGCACACTGCGCTTATCGTCATCGACATGCAGAAGTATGTGCCTCGAAAGACTCGTCCATGGGCTGCCTTTTGACAGCTAGCTCCAAGCTTCTTCCTGCACCCGGACTTGAGGGATCATACCACCGGGCTTGCGTGCGTAGAGCCACTCATGAAGATTGTCCCCGCCCTGCGCACGCAAGGCATAAAGACACTCTGGGTGTATGTCGGTCTTTAGCCCTATGTCACTGTTCGAGCTGAATCTATCGTCGCTCAGCAACTGGGGCCTCACGGACCATGAGCTCACGACGATTCCCCCGTCGCTTGTGCGCGGTTTCATGAAAGGTGGGAAGGGTGGCTTTGGTGCACAACTGCCAGGAGACTTTGGACGTCTCCTGATGCGCGGGGAGTACAACTCTGCATTGTACGGCCCGCTGCAAGCACTATACGAGGAGGGGAAGGGCTTGGGCACTGACGTTTGGATTCACAAGAATAGGCAAGGGCAGAACGTCTCATAGTAGTGCGCGACGATCTCACTCTGCTGCAGGATCAGCGGTCTGTGGGGCTATCAAACTGCCCTCGATCTGTATCTCCAGGAGAACGGTATCACAACCCTGTTCTTTGCTGGCGTCAATGCAGACCAAGTATGTGCCCTTCCGAGTACAGTTTCCCGTCGCACTGAATGATTCTCGTAGTGCGTCCTTGGGACTCTCGTTGACGCGTATTTCCGGGGCTATGATTGCATTGTCGTCCGAGACGCTATCGCCACTACCTCACCCACTGGAGGTCTTGAGAATGTGCTGTACAACAGCGGCAACGTGCGTCCTGATCTACTGTTCAAAGTCCATCCTATCTCAACCTACGTCGCAGACTTACGGCTTCCTCACCGATTCGAGGAAGATTATTGCCGCCACTCAGAGCTCATTCTGAGACGTGCAAGCGATAGATCGTACACAGATCTCCGTGTCAGGCGGGCGATATGAAAGGCAGCGGGTGCGAGAAGTCGACTTGAGAAATGTGCATCTATATATGTTTGGAACTCGAGTATTCGACCGTTCTCGGCGAGAGCTGCCTACTGCTGCCGGAGATGTCTGCTACTGAGTAGAATCTCCTGCGAGAAATGTTGATGTTGAAACGCGCGTGGATGCAAATCTATGGTGAATGTGACAAACAAGACGAACGTCCACAGAGCATAGTGTACAAATGATCCGATACATCCGAGCAAGGGCATTAAGGGAAAAAGTACAGAATCAGGCCAGATAGAAGCCATACATGAGCGAGCGTAGGAAGTGTGCGAAACATACTGTAGAGTGGTATAGCCGTAGCCGAATGGTATAAAACGTGTGGGACGAGCGTATTCTTGGGTTTGATGAGGAACAGTGGCAGCCCCAGATTGTCGTTACATTCTGCAATGTATTGGTCGTGATCGAGCTAGTCATGTCAGTTCCAATATGACGTGCATAGGATGGATAGGTACTCACGCACGAAACAACGTCCTGCTATCCGAACAGAGAAGTGAGGAGACGGCAGTTGAGATCTATCCTGTCAGCAGCACCGTCCGCCTGTAAGCGGCAATCGTAGTTTGACAGTGCTCTTCCGCCTTCCTCCGCTCAGGCTACCAAAGCTGAGCCGGCTTGAGCTATTCACTCTTCGCAGGGCCCTGTCGCCGTAGCTGACTCCGCTTCCAGCCTTCTCAGGATCAAGCGCTCCGGATTCTATCGCAAGCAAGATTGAGCGGGCACATAGTAGGAATGGTGCCTCTACATTATCGCCCGTTAAAGACGATGCCTCTAGGAAGTGTACGTCTGCGTTTCATAATTCACGTCAGCACATCGCATTAGTTTAAGAAGAAATTACACTCACCGTTCTCTGCTGCCCATTTACTCGCTTCCGCCCACTCCACTTCTCGGTCTTCTTCTTTATCACTCTTGTTCCCGACAAGTACAGTCACCAAGTGTGGACTTGCGAGTGCACGAGCGTCCGCCAGCCATCGCGAGAGATTCAAGAACGACTGTCGACTGTAGGTGCCGTCAGATGCTTGCGGGAGATGAACGTCATTTGAATACGAACCTTGTGATATCATAGACCAGAATAGCTCCCGCCGCCCCTCGATAATAACTCCGAGTCACCGATCTGCCTCTGCATTCAGTAAGACAACTCGGTGGGCGTGTCCAGAAGTGTGTACCTAAACCTCTCTTGTCCCGCAGTATCCCAAAGCTAAGTTATGTGAGACGTTATCCAGAATAGAGTACTTGTTGCATACCTGAAGTTTTATGCGCTTCTCTCCTAGTTTAACTGTCCTGCTCGAGAATTCCACTCCGATAGTATGTTGTGAATGGTCCTTGACTAGGAGATTGGATTGAGGCAACTTTCGACAGAGACGTGGGTGACACACATACATGTGTTGTGGGTGAATTGGTGCAACAAGCAAGATTTCCCTGTTCCCGCCTCTCCTACAGACACCTTAGCGACAGAAGCATATATCATCCGGGAGTGACACACCTATGACTATATACTTCATGAGGAAGTCTACCTTTTACGATCAGTTCAAGCTTGGGTCGGACGAGTGTCGCGTGAACGCACCATATGTCTCCATCAGCTCCGTCGCATCCTCATAGTCGCCCATACTGATCGTGATTCAGTGTAGATGCGCACAGTCGTGAATATGGATCTAACAGAGACGGGTGGGAAGCACAGCGCAGTGTATGGCCGCAGTGCCAGGAAGTTGCAGCCCCCGCTACGAGCGCCACCGACAGCTTCAGCACGTGACGTGAGAGTGAATCCTCGTCGCTCGATGGTGCTTCCAAGTTCCAAGTTCCTGGATCCGTCTACTTAGTTCCAGTCAGGCCTCAAGGCCTCATCGATACCCAGTCAAAACCTCGCGCCACCAGCTGCCATCCGGAGGCTGCCTTTCTGGCTCGGGATCGTATTTGGACTCAGTCGGCGCCATCCGTCCTGAGCTATTCTAACTGTGAGCTAACACTTGGGATTCCACGACCGGTACGCGGAAGCGCCCTTGGCAGGACTGATACTTTGAGCATACAGTACTTACATGGTGTACGGTTAATTCTCGAGCATATGATACATGAAGAAATATAAGAATGTAACAAACAATATAGATATACGGAGCCAATACGGATCTAGATAACACCCTCGAATTCCAGCTTAACGGCACGGTATGTTGTAAGGTTGCATATCACTTGGCATTGCAATGTTTATATGTTAACGACAATTCAGTATGGTCCTGAGGGCATTGACGAACTCTCATTATCCTTTGGCAAACAGATTATGCCAAGGGCATCCATCTTCATTTCCATAACCTTGCGCACCTTCTGCATAGAGCAGAATGCTTTAGTATCAAATCAATTTTTAGAATTGAGGATGACTCACGAAGGCTGACGTGGATCAGGCAAAACGAGCGGCCAGTGCGCGACGTCAACTTTTGCTTCACATAGAAAAATGCGTCTGCCCCGACTCAAGAACATGTCCAGCGATTGTCTATGCGCATCCCGGTTGCCCGTCAGAGAGAACTCCGGAGTGTAACAGGCGCTTGCGCAGCCGGAAGCAAATGTGTCGATGAAATCAACGGCCGAGCGGATGCGGGAGCAGCCTTCACTACCCCACGCGCGTACGCGGGAAGGGAGGCCACAATGCACAGATGATGGCTCGTCCGGTGCACACCGATTATGGAAGCTAAACATGCAAAGAACTCTGTGGTCTTCATCGAACAGCAGGGCATCTTTTGGCGATTCTTGTCGCCTCCTCCAGCTCGCGACGTACGGTGCAGAGCAGGCCCTGCAAGAGCTCGACGAGTTGCATCGCCCGAGGAAGGGGATCCTTACAGCTGCCCGGAGAGAGCGCTGAGCAGACACCTTGGGAACCCCGCATTACTACGAAGGCCACGACGAGCACGTCTTGCATAGCACGGAGAGCGATTTCTCCTGTATTCCGGAGCCAGGTGCGAAAGGTGGCACCACAAATGCCTCAAAGGGGCTGAACATGCATGCGTGTGCATATATTAATTGGGTCTGCGACTTGGTTGGTGGACCCGATGATGAGACAAACGGGTTTATCAAGCGTTTTGAGACGGCATGAATCCCGAGGCTGGGGGTTGTCAGAACTGTCCCCCAGAGTCAGGTATCTGTCCACGTCTTGCGTCTTAGCATTCGTCAAGTACGCGCTGCGTCCGTAATACAAGGTCTGTCATTAGCAGGCAGCCAGCGAATAGATTAGAGTGGTACAGCTAGCGTACCTTGTGCTCCATGTGAACAGCAAAGTCACTTGATGGTTTAGGAGTACTCAAGCAGTGCGTCGAGTGTCACTCCGAGCCATCCGGGGGTAATCGGGTCTTTGCCATTCTGGGGGCTTCCCGAGCTCACCCAGAGCCCCTGTGCCTTTTATCGTGATCGTCCTCCCCACCTCTAATAGATCGCACAAAGATCTGCGCAGGGGACACTACCTTGCCATGTTACCTACATACTTATGTATGATGTTTCTTACCTTTGTAGAGTTGTTCTTTACCGGACACGCGATTCGGTGGATTGCAAGGTAACATAACACTTCGGTATTCGAGTCATGCGTCAAGACAACATGCTGTGTCAGACACGAGTGGTATCATACGAGAGGGAGTATATGTCAGACAGCCGGAACTCTCGCACCTTCACCAGCCCTTCCACGGGACCCACACACTGCACACATTCTTCGCGCCGTCCGGGCCGTCCGAGTCCACGACATAGTACCACGGAAAGTTCGCCAGCGTCAGACACGCATGCTGGCAGAAGATCGAGACGTTGTCTCCGATCTTTAGGCGGGTGCCCGGGTCCTTCCCCTCCCTCTCCTCACGCGTGAATGACCGCGTCTGCGTCAGGATGCCGTGCTCCTGCGAGACACGGCTGAGGCGCCACGGCTTGTCCACGACCATGCCGTAGCCCTCAATCGGGCCGGTCTCCTTGCTCATCGCGATGGCGCCCGCGTCACACATGGCCTCGTCCGTGCCGTCCTCGCCGCGGGCGGGGTAGTATGAGATGATCGTCGCCAGAACCCGCTGTGCGACGGAGCCGGCGTCAACAAGCCCGGTATGCAGCATTTGCAGGTCCAGCAGGGGATAGTTACCTGATACGCATGTAGCAGGAGCTGCCCAGACACGGTGCGTGGTCACGTACCCGCATGTATCTCGAGTCGGCCGTTGAGTGCCGACAGAAACCCTCGCGCCTCTGGTGTGGCCGCGTGTGCTGTTGGAGTCGAGCCTATGGCCAGGACGAACGGGTTTTCGTGAGGAAGTGCACCTGGGGAGTTCGCCAGGATCTGGAGCGCAAGACCGGCTGCGCTATTGACGGCGTCGATCTCTTTAGACAGGAAGGCGGTAGCGGATGGTAGGGAGGTTGCTGAATAAGAGTGCCCGCCGTGCGTGTAGAAGCCGTACACGCAGATGAAAGGCGAATTCAGCGCCTTGGTGAGGAGTTCCTCGAACACCGGGTCGGTGGGTTGCATCCCTGCGCGTCTGCCGAGCATAGTCACTCATCGTCAACGCATGAACGAAGGACGTCGCGCACTTCAATCCGCAGTCAACTTTGATGAAGACGGACCATCGCCGCTTTGACCCTCGTTGCTGTTCCCAAGCCTCGACGAAGCGGATCTGTTCAGGGTGATCGACGAGAACCCGGAAGTGGCAGTTGAATGGGAAGCACTGGTCCCATAAAGCGGACAGGTCTGCAACCTTGTTCAAAGCCAATGGCAGCCCGTACAAGATCTGTCAAGATTCGGAGCTTGATCAGGTCTGTTGTCTTGTTACGGGAGCGGTGATACGCACGTCGTTCACCATTCCGTCCACGAGCAGACCGGCCCTGAGAACCTCACATGCTTCCATGATCGTCGAGACAACGATGGCATGTGTTGTGTCCACACTCGAAGAGAGCTGTAATCTAGTGCCCTCCGCCGTCTAACGGAGCGATCCTTAGGACTCTGGGAGCGGGACAAACGGTCGACTTACTTTGTGAGACTTGACATGGGCTCTGAAACTGGCGCCCCAGGACTTGGCCCGTTCATGCATCATGGCACAATTGCGGGCAAATATAGCCCGGTCGATGATCAGGGCGGGGGTCCTGAGGGCGGTGAGCGGCTTGCCCTTGAACTCGTCGACGAGAGCCTGCTCGTCGGCCCTGCCGCTGATGTGGTACGGGGTGCGGGTCTGCTGCGGCTGGAGCGGCATAGGCGGCGTTGCGTGGGCCTGGGACTCGGAGGCGAGGGGCGATGGCGAGTCGAGTTGAGGATCGGATTGCATTCTGGGCGACGGAGCTGGGTGCGGCTGCATCCACTCTCGGATCGTGTAGCGAGTGCCGCTCGCTACCGATCGATGCGATTGCCGTCTGTGGCGTCCGGCCCGCCCCGCCGCGAGCATCGCGCATCTCCGAGGACCAACCGCCGCGAGCAGCCCCGGTCCGACCAGGGCATTAATGGCAGGGCATTTGCAGGGCATTCGCCTGCCTCGGGCGAGGACAGCACGTCCCCGATGCCCGATGCGTGCAGCGCCATCGTCGGAGCAGGCGCACGCCTATATAGCCTCGGTCTCGCCCAGACACGCGCCCCGACCACCATGCCCCTCGACGATCTGGCCGAACGCACCGTCCCCCAGCCCATCCACCCTGACATCGCCGACCGCCTCCTGCCCGAGTACGCCGCATACCACAACGCCCACATCGCGCACACCCGTCCCATCCACGAGCTGCCCTGGGACCCACGGTGCCGCCGCGGCCAGCCCGTGCCCGGGGGCTCGCAGCCACTGCAGGTCGGCAGCCTCAGAGACTTCCGTCTGAGCAACTTTACCATACGCGTCTTCACCCCTGAGCGCGCGCGGCCGCAGGACGGCTGGCCTGTCTTCATCTATTTCCACGGAGGTAAGGGCTGCGCTTCTTGAGCGGCGCATCGTCTGATCACCACAATCAGGTGGATGGACCCTGGGGAACATTGCCACCGAGAATGCCTTCGCGACGAACATGTGCAAGCGTGAGCACGTGTCAAAATTAGCTTCGACATCGTTCAGACGCTCACCTGCTGCACCACAGGAGCAGGCTGCGTAGTGGTATCCGTTGACTACCGTCTTGGGCCAGAACGTCCGTACCCTGCAGCCGTGGAAGACGCCGCAGAGGCACTTCACTGGGTCCTCGGCCAAGGCAAGCAAGAACTCGGTGTCAATGTGAACAAAATCGCCGTCGGCGGCTCCTCAAGGTATGGATGCCTGGATGTCACCAGTTGCGTTATCTCAGCCATACATGTAGTGGAGCGAATCTCGCTGCTATCTTGACGCACAAGGCCGCGCTCTCGGAGCCACCTATCCCTATAATATTCCAGCTGCTCGTCGTCCCGGTTGTGGACAACACGGCGTCGCCCGACGGCGAGAAATATCCGTCCTGGAAGGAAAACGCCAACACGGTCTCGCTGACACCCGAGAAGATGCTGTGGTTCCGCAACAACTACCTGCCAAACAAGGAAGACTGGACCAAGTGGGACAATTCACCAATCTTCGCACCTGAGGAGGCATTCAAGAAGGCCCCCAATGCTTGGATCGCGGTTGCCGAGCTAGACATCCTCAGAGACGAAGGCATTGCGTACGGTAAGAAGCTAGAGGAGGCCGGTGCGCAAGTGAACCTCCAAGTGTACAAGGGCGCTCCTCATCCAATCATGGCCATGGACGGTGCGTCGCGCTCGATTCCGCATCGTGTTTCCTGTTGATGCAACGCTCATATATTCCATCCGCGCTGGTGCTATATACAGGGTGAGTTACCGTATTCTTCTCCCGCCCCTTCTTCAGCTGACCCTATTTCTATTAGCGTGCTGGACGTCGGCCGCCAGCTTGTCAGCGACGCCGCAGAAGCGTTGGGACGCGCCTTCGGCACTGAATGAGTCATAGATATCTGATCACTCAAACGGACGAGCGATAGTTCCTGCAGAAGTTGTATTAACGATGGAGAAGTCAATCGATACCCGAGGTTATTGTACCAAGTGCTGAACAAGGTTATCGCGCCGCTCACAACTCCTTTCCGGTCGTGAAGGGAGTGTACATTCATGCGGGCTTCCCTGCCTCTATATCGCTGAGAAGTTTGCGGAGTACAACGAAAAGGATACCTGACCTAAACCCGCACAATCCACACAGCTTGATGCACGCGGTGCATGGCAGTCTCGGAGAAGCTAGCATGCGGATCTATACGCTCAGACAGGTCAGAGATCAAAATGTCAAGCTTCATAGTGGGCGTCAAAGAAAGTTTCATTGGCCATTGTGACGATCTAGGTTAAGAGGCGATTGAGAGTTGGAAACTGTGAACGGCACGAAATACCAGTAATTGACCTGCCTCCGCAAGCAGCGTATGCATCCAGTACATCCGGAACTGGGAGGTGACGGTGCAGGAATCTGCATAACGACATGAATAATTGAGAACTATCAATGCATCAGAATCTAAAACGGTACGAAAAACATATTTGTCTCTTATTCCTAGACGCAAAGCGGGAATTCAGTACAGACAAGATGAGATAGTCGTGCAGACCACCCATTCATTGGTGAGCGGCCATGATTGCATCCGAGATGAATGTGGCGGACACTTGGTTGCCGCCGAACCAGCGACCGTTCAAACCTTGGATAGCGGCCTTGGCCGATTCAATGGAATCGAACTTGACGTATATTTCACCCTAGACAACCGTATGAATGATCAATCATACAGATGAGGAAGGATGATGTACATACCTGGGACTCTTTCTCTACCTTGATGAACTCGACCTTGCCGTACTTGTCTTCGACTTCAGATTTGACGTCATCAGCTAGTTCCTTGTCCCAATCGCGCTCCGTTTCGCTATCAGGGTATAAGTATCAAGGTACGTCAGGTGAACGCTCACGAGTACTTACTTCTCAGGATTGAACATATTTTTCAGGAGTACAGATCGCGACTGCATAGACTGAGGAATGTTAGGCTTCGCACTGAAAAAGATGGTGAGCGAGATCCTGGAAGCATGACATGAGAGTTTACATTGGCGAGAGCTTAACAGCGGGCTGGTCACTCCTGGCTAATTTCTGCATCAGCGCCTGACGTGAAGCTGCGTTCAGATTACCGCCTAAAATTCGATAACGTAAGTCCAGTGCTCGTGAGGACGGAGAAGGACTATCACTTACCGCCGGCCTCATCCAAGGAATCTTGCTGGGTGTATCGCACAGTTCCTTTCTCGTGAACAGTGTTCACGCGAAGCTAGCAGGACGGGTAAGACGAAGTCAAGAACGCATCGAAAAGGATGCCTACCGTGCGGCCAGCCAACTCGAAACCTTCCATCTGCTCGAGCGCCATCCTAGCATCTTCCGACCTCTTGTACCTGAAGAAGTTGTGAAGATTGAGTGAATGAACAGTTGTGTGGACCACTATGATACTTACTGCACGAAGGCATAGCCTTTGCTCCGGCCAGTCATCGGGTCTCGGTGGAGGTCGACAAATTCGAGTTCCCCGAAGGGCTCAAAGACCTGCTTGATATCTGACTCTGTGAGATTGAAATGGAGCGAACCGACATAAAGTCTGACAGGCTGAAATCAATGACTGCCATGACCAATGAAAACATAATACGCACTGCATGCCGCCGTGGTGAGCGCTAACGCCCGGCGGAAGGTTGAGGTTACTGGTGAGCGATTAGTAAGCTGTGCAGACTAATTCAAGAAGACTACTAACCCGTCCCCTGGGTGCAATCTGTTCCTTTCGGCTTCGGTATGTTGGATCTGGATAGGAAGACCCATGACGACAGTACCACTCAGTGCAATCGCTCTATCGACTAGTTCCACAGAACGGAATTCAACGTATCCAATGCTGGAAGCGCAAAATGAGCGACAACTCGTTGTGGTAACAATCGAATAGCCATACCCCTTGGAGCGTCTCGAAATCCTGTCGGTAACAATGCGCGAATCCATGACTGATCCTTCACCGAGTTTGTCTTCGAAGAAGTAACCCAGGTCACGCGCAGTCAGGCGGGCCGCGAGTTGAGATACAAAGACAGACCGAGCTTCTGAATCGTCTTCTCTTGGTTCCTCGGGATTCATCGGGTCGACATCAACGATTGGTTCGTATGATGGAGAGGGCCGCCTGTAACACAATGAACAGAAAATACTACGAAGAAGTATTGGAGAACTCACGCAACAGGAGGAACACTCTTGCGGTCAAAGCTGCGGTCGGAGTGGGCGTCTTCATGAGGGGTACGGCGGTCCTTCCGGACTAGATCCTTGTCTCGCCCGTACCGAGGCAGTTCGTCGAATTCGTCACGAGGGTCGCGGAGCCTGTGAGGTCTGTCACCGTACCTGCGATCAACTTCACGTGAGCGGTCACTTTGACGGCGAGGACTGTCGGCCAAAGGAGGCGGCGGTGGAGGCAAGCCTGCAGAGGGCGGCGGAGCAGGAAGAGATGACTCAGCGGGGCCATCATCACTGCGCTTTCTCTTGAGACGGTCATCGGCGTCGTCTACATCGTCGGGCCGCTTCCGACGTCTGTCCCCGTCGCGTTCTCGTTCTCTGTCGCGGTCCCGGTGACTGTCGATGCGATGGTCACGCTCCCTTCGCCTATCGCGGTCCTTGTCCCTGTCGCGCTCGCGGTCTCTGTCACGTTCGCGGTCCCGCTCCCTATCGTAGTCTCTGTCTCTATCGCGATGAGACCGCTCGCGAGATCGATCTCTCTCACGTCTGTCCCGACTACGGCTCCTCCTGCGCCGTTCGTCCACTTCATCACGCTCGCGTCTCCGATCCCTATCACGAGAGCGGGAGCGATGTGAGCGCTTTGTCCTGTGGGTCTCAGTAGAGTGATTACGGGAACTAAAGCATGGTGAGACGGACTACCACTGCTCTTAGGTAAACGAGAACGACTCACGACTTGGACTTTCTGTCAGGAGATCTCTCCCTGTCAATATCCATTTTGTCACCCGCAGCAGACATTGCGTGACTAAGTGATGGATTTAGGGGAAGCAGTCAAGCGAGAGCGCGGCCTTTGAGGGACGAGCTGGTGTGAGGCCAAAGCTGAGACCGCTGGCTCTCGAAAGCCTTGTGTCACGCCTGTCACGCGTCACATTCCTTACCTTTGGGGATGGGCGCCTTTCGGCCATGATGAGGATCGTATCCTGATGCAATTTGAGAAAATAAAGTCCCAATTGTGCACCACGTTCTCCCTATTGATTTGAAAAGTACTACACACGGAGCAGTCCCCCTTTCTGCTCCGTGGTCGCTGCATGGAACTGGGCAGACGCTTGCTGGCCACTCCGCCACGTTCTCACCACGTGGATTCTAGTCGCGCTCGAACCACATGCGGTTGCCACCGCTTAACTCACACTGCAGCAGTACGAGGACAGGCTAACCTCGCGTTCTGTGCCCATTCATCAGGTTCATGGCCGTATCGACACGCATCTCTGAAAATACCGGTACTTACATATCTATTCCACTCGGCATTGCTATAGGCCTCCTTGCATCCTTCGTACAATCTCTTGGCCTGACGATCCAGCGGAAGAGCCATGTATTGAACCAGGCCTTGCCGGAGGGCGAGAGGAAGGCGGAATATCGAAGACCGTGAGCAGCACGACCTTCTCATTTCCGAGCACTATGTCTGATACCCGCTCAGATTGTGGCTTCTTGGATTTGGTGCGTGCAATGCACTGCGAAGACCCAGAAATCTCCTGAAATAACGGCATTGCAGGCATATTCATTTCGTCCAATTTGTTCGGCTCCATCTTTCAGATTGCATCTCTACCGGTCGTCATCCTAGCACCTCTGGGGGCGGTGTCCCTTCTATGGAACGCCTTCTTTGCTCGACTACTGCTCGGCGATGGGGTTTCCCCCTGGATGATCATTGGCACCTTGCTCATCGCAGGGGGCGCTGTCCTCATCGGAATCTTCGGCATTGTTCCTGAACCCACCCATTCTCTTGAAGACCTGCTGCGACTCTTTAACAGGCCTGCCTTTGTAGTATACTTCTCGTTGCTTGCCTTCGTAGTTGTAGTATGCCTTGCAATCGTGAGTGCCACTCGAGTCGCTCCTTGTCCAAAATCTCACACTTCTCCTCAGACACATATAGCGGAGTATTACTACAAACGTCAGAGATCTCTGCCACCAGTTTCACCACCTCTTTCGCCGCTCATTGCACCTACCACCGCACCATCAATCTTGACTACTGCTACTACAACCTCGACTACAGATCTCGATATTGCAAATGAACGGACCCCTCTCCTTGACCGCAAATCCATCACAGACCGCCGATCCAAGTCACCATTATCCGACTCCGATGATTCTACCACCTCTCATTCTATCTCTTCTCTCACCAAGTCGAGCTCAACCCCTCTCATTCTCGCCGCATCTTATGCTTCGTTCTCGGGTATCATATCTGGAATGTGTCTACTGTTTGCCAAAAGTGGTGTTGAGCTTCTGATGCTTACTATCGCCGGAGACAACCAATTTTGGCGATGGCAGGCCTGGGTGCTTGTCCTTGCCTTAGCTGTCTGCGCGCTGCTGCAGCTATGGTACATGCACAAGAGTCTCATCCTCGCCAACCCGATACTGATTTGTCCCTGTGAGTGCATCTCGTATGTATCACTCGAGCACCGTTTCATGTGTTTACTTGGAACAGTGGCGTTCTGCTTTTACAATCTCTCGTCTATCCTGAATGGCCTTGTATACTTTGATCAGTTCTCGTCCCTCTCCGCTCTGCAGCTATGGATGGTAATCCTAGGGATTACAATTCTTCTTACAGGAGTATGGGTCGTTAGTTTTCCCTCCACAGGGGGCGGTGTCGACATTGGGTCATGGACCAAGGAAGGAGACCTCTCGGGCGAACATATGGAGATGGAGGTAGGCTCAGTCATGAGCCTTGATGGTCAGGACGACGTTCAAGAAATCGAAATTTATGAAGATGAGCCGCTGCCCATGCATGGTTCCCGCGGTGAACCTTCAGGAGCGGTGCTCAAGCGAAGTGGACGATTCCACTTCGAATCAATACCCGATCTTCGGGTTGTCACTGAGGCCCCCGGACCTATCCCCTCTCCACATATTTCTCCATCAATTCTGTCGCCCCGCACTTTACACCCAAGACAACAGACGGACTCTGCCTTACTGGGTAGCCACATGCGTCGCTCCCAAACAGTCCATACTCCAGACACCGTCACACTCCGCACCAGTCGTACTGGTGTCTCACGACGCCGTACTACGCTTGCAGCGGCCGGCCTCTCGGAAGAGCAACTTCCATTCCCAAATCCACTCTCTCCGGGGCCGTCCAATTTTGGTGCTGGCTTCTCAATTGGGCTTTCGCCAGTGAGCCCCGGCTTCGTGCTTGTGCCCAGAGATCGGAGACGGCGGCCCACTGGTAGTCTACGAGACAGTACCAGCGCGGATGACGATGTGTTCCAAGATGCTCGAAGACTGAATGGAGATGTTGAAGGTAGACGAAGAAGGGTGGTGAGCGATGGCGCGCTAGGGCCGAGTTCTGCTGGCAGACTCGGAGAACCCTCAATAACGCGTAGTGAAGAGGATATGCGGGACGAGACGTGTGAACCTCTACTTACGACATCAGGCCAGAGTAGGTCTGGTGCAGCCAGGGAACGCTGGACATGGTTGCGTAGTATCATTACTGGCACGAAACAATAATCTGGCTACAACTCAATTCTCTGTCGCCGCACCTGCCTCCAGGAACTTACCGCATTTTCCACCGCACCATTTACTCCTTATAATATAGACGGACGGACGGATGTAGTTTCAGCATTAGATCCCGTGGACATTTGCAACTTGTACAGAACGATGACAAGTCGATCTCATTCCATCTGTATGGCACCGGCGCTCGAGTAAGTACTCTTCTGTAACAATTGTGGAAAATGAAACGCGCGGGAATTGCACCACGCGCAGCCGCTGGACTATCCGTCCCATTATCAACCTATTACGACCCATTCTAGTGCCGTTACTCCGGTGGACTAAGCCGGGTTCAGCCAGGTTCAGCCGCACTCGTTGCATCTTCCTCGCTAACCTTCCTCTTTCCTGGCCAATATCGCTCTCCGCGGCGCCACCTCCGGTGACCGCACTGCCGCCACTCGCCTGTCGCAGGCTGCTCATATATGGGTTATTGCCGGTCCGCCCATAAAAACAGGGATTTAGACCTTGATGATTGCCAGTGATTTTCCGCTAGACTGCCTGCTGCCGACGGCATGCGCGTGCCGTCGGTCCGGGACCTTTCAGTGGCCTTTCACCAAGTACAGCCGGCTATCTGGTAGCAGCTGGTAGCCTCGTTCTCCCAGCCGTCACTCTACTCAGCAATTATCAGTGATCCTGGTAACGAATCCACTAATACCACGATGTCTGCCGATGCCCGAGCGCCGCCTCCCGCCATCCACCGACTGGTTTCTGGCCACAACGAAAATGGCGTATCTGTCATCAGGACCGAAGATATTGTCTCCCCGACGGTATGACTCTCCGGCCCTTAAAGCCATAGAACTTGGATAGACAGCAATACCTCCAGCCCTCCGAGAGTTGGCCAGGAGTCATTAGCGCTACATTATGGAACACGAATGCTACACCCACGGACGACAATAATGACGAGTAAGTCGGTTGAGCCTCGTTACTACATGTTAGTGCTGAGCAACTTTAGTATGGATGGGAGTAATCGGAGACCGAATGGCGATTTAGGTATTGTCATGAAGAATGGAACTAGCATGCGCTACACGGATCTGGCTCCTGGTGCTACCGCTAGCCTAGTAAGCCCGCCACTCATTTAGTTGCTCCTCGATTTTCATTTCTGTGATAGCACCGAACATCATCCTTGGACTACAACATCCTCAGTAAGTCAGTGCCTCTGCCTCAGTTTCGCACTGTGATAGATGTTTGCATCATTGGTACAGTTAGCGGCAAGCTCGTCCTCATACTAGATAATGGAGTCGAAAGGCTGTTCGAGACTCCCGGGGACCTCATCATCCAGCGGGGTACGATTCATGCATGGCGGAACCCAGGCCCAGAATGGACGAGGTGGGCCACAGTCTTGATTGATGCGAGGCCTGCTGTCGTAGGCGGAAAGGCTCTGGAAGCAGAGGTCAGGACTTGATTAAATATGATTTGAGGGCAATACCGCGGAAACATGCATTGCTCGTCGTAGCAAGATACAATTACACGACGTCTCGCTTGTCTCACTGGAAGTTAGCGAGAGCACCACCGTCTACCAGAAGCGATGCCCCTGTGACGTATTTCGCAAGGTCACTGGCTAGGAAGACAACTGGGCCGGCGATATCGTCCGGAGCTGAGGAAGTCGTGAGTTAAAGTTGGATGAGCCAACGAAATGCTTACATACCACCAAGGCGCCCGAGTGCAGTGCGTTTAACCATGTATTCCCTCTTCACCCTATCGGACAGATCCTCTTTATTTATATCCGTTTCAATTGTTCCAGGGAGGACCGCATTTGCGCGGATATTATATTTTCCAAGGGCGACGGCAACACTCTGCATGAGGGACTGAACTCCCGCCTTTGTCGGAGCGTAGTGACTGAACAATGTGTGAGGTACACTTCAAACGGGCCGGAAGCATCATATCTTCGCACCATTGGAGTTCGCCGCCTACAAGAGCGGAAATGGAAGAAATGCCGATGATGGACCCTCCTTGTGGCGTCTGCACCTTCATCTGATTGGCGACAGCTAAGAGCCTTGTCAATTCATAATCTTCGAGTGCTCTAGGCATGATGGGGCATACTTTGAACCACGTAGAAAGAACCGTCAAGGTTCACTTGTCGAGTCCGTTCCCATGTCGAATGCGGCATACTGAGGAATTCGGAGAATGGGCATATCCCTACATTGCTGACAAGGACATCTGAGGGAGAATAAATTCATATCATGATTGAAGATTCTTTTTTGATGGACGGCCTACCTATGCGACCGAAAGTCTTGACGCTTTCATCGACAATCTGTGCAGTGCCTTCCTTAGATTTCAAGTGGCACAAGATAACTAAGTGTGAATGCTCACATTTCTTGAAGTCGCGGCATCGGCTATATCTCCAGGTACCGCGACAACTCGGGCAGAGTAGTTTGCCTCTATCTCGTTCTTGAGGGTATCTACTTCAGCCTGCGTTTCTGCATCGCCGAAAAAGTGCAAGATCAAGCAATTGGCGCCTTGCTTTGCGGACTCAATCGCGCAGGCGCGCCCGATGCCGCGAGATGCGCCAGTGATACAAACGACCTTGCCCTGCAGCAGCGACATGCCTCGAGGTGTACTTGCTTGCAGCCTCGACCACAACACGTCTATTTCATGCCTCTCGCACGCCTATGCTCATATCTGAGCTCGGCGCATGATCATGAGCAGCAAGAGCTCGACGGACCGCGGGATCCGTCTCCGTGTCACAGGGACATAGTCAGGTAGCCAACTTGAGGCTGGAGCGTCGCTTTGCAGCGCAATGGAACTCGTTCTCAGGGGTGGGATAGTGCCGATGTACGGACCTCCCAATCCGAACGAGGGTCCCTGCCGCACACACTTAAGCTCACCGATGGGAGTCAACGCCACGAATTCGCGTCCCAGTCTCAGAGCTCAATATGTCTGCCAAAATGTAAGCAGTCTTGACTCATCTACGGAAATGTACATACTAATCGAACCATGTCTTTAGCTACTACGACTCCGATGCCGACCTAGGGTTGTTGAAGGACAAGACGATTGTTTTCCTTGGGTGCGCCACGTTGTCGACGCGGGACTCTACTAGTGTTTACTCACAACGCATATACCTAGCTTTGGGAACCAAGGAGCGGCACAAGCTCAGAATCTCCGGGATACAGGCATTCCGAACGAGAGTATCATCATCGCAAACCGACCTGATTCTTACGCGGAAGACGCCAGGTCTAAGGGCTTCACAGTCGAGCACGATTTCGGCAAGGCTGCGGAGGTCGCTGATGGTCTGTTTCTTTCTTAGTCTTCTAGTACCGTTGCTAACAGTCGCCGGTTCCAAAGTTCTCTTTATCCTCATTCCGGACCAGACGCAGCCTCGTGTATTCAATGAGCAGGTAGCGCCTCGCTTGAAGCCTACAGCCGCCGTGGTTATTGCGAGTGGATACAATGTCTTTTTCAAGCTCTTGAATTTCCAGGAGACGCAAGACGTAGTTATGGTTGCTCCAAGGTATTTCTATAAGCTTTTGGGTTCTCTAAAGATGCTCACGATAACGTCCAGGATGATCGGATCCTCTGTTCGGAGCCTTTATGTCAAGGGCAAAGGGTTCCCGTGCTTCGTCTCAGCAGAGCAAGACGGGACTGGTCAAGCTCTGCAGATCGCTGTAGCACTCTCGCGTGCCATCGGTGCTACACGGGCAGGGGCAATATCGTCATCGGCCAAGGAGGAAACTATGATGGACCTCTTTGCCGAACAAGCTTTGTGGCCTAATATCATCATGCTGTTCCGGTTAGCCATTTGGTATCTCAACTCTAGCTGATATGCTAAAATGATGCATCGCGCAGTGAGGCCTTCAGTGTTCTCAAGGAGGCTGGGTGCTCGGACGAGGCGCTGTGCTATGAGATGTAAGCTAACCATTATTGACGTAGTTACTTGCTTTCACCGTGTATCAGGTGGATGTCCAAGGAACCCGCAGAGATTTTTGAACGAGCCGCCGAAGACGGCTTCGTCGAGCAGGCAAGTAATTTGACCATCTCATTGACGTCGTGGCTGATTGTCAGTGCAGCTGAAACATCATTCGACGGTATCTCAGTTCGGACAGCTCAGCGGTGCGTTGGCGCTTGATGGCACTCCTACCCGGGAGCATTTCAAGAACATCCTATACAATCAAGTGAGCTGTGCCTCGACCGCTTTGTCAGGCTACGCTGACTCAAGATGCAGGTCTTGAGTGGCAAATTCTGCAAGGAATTTAGCCAGATCGAGGAGGATCTCGAGAAGGAGGGCGACGCTAACCCTCTAAATGTTCTGTACAAGAAGTCGGGGGACATGGAACTGGCTCAAGCAGAAAAGAGGGTAAGAGCGCGACTGGCAGGCCTCCTCTAATGCCGTACGTAGTGTTGTCGACGTTAGAAAGTGCAATTACTCCAGACGAGACAAATCACAGCTTTCCGTGCTACATACTCCTTTCCGTACTATTTCCGCGCCGCGTCGACGCGGACTCGGTGTTTGCCAAGGACATGCATCGTAGTATTTGGGTCGCGGATTGGCTGTGAAGTCGCCATTCTGCAAATGACCCGGGCGCAGCCGTGTATCTATGCTCGTCCAGCCAATCAGCGATTATTCCGATGCTCTCGGTGGTGCGATTCGGGGAAGCGTGATTCGATGCCCGAGGCACAGCAGTGGCACATCCCAGATTGGCCGGCTCGATCTAACTTTGTGGCGACGAGCAGCCGCATATGGAAATTCCGAGCAAAACGGAGCAGCGTTGGTTCCGGCACGCATCTTGCAAGTTACGCTGTGCCAGGATTCCTTCTGTGTGCTATTCTCGTTGTGTTCCCTCGAATCAAAAGGATCAACATGCTGACAAACTCATTGACCCGCATAAAGACCTGCGAAGACCTCGTTCATCTCCATTCTACTCACCTCCCTTCCCTCGTCGTCCATATCGTCTTTCCCAGCGCGAAGTTCCACTATGTCCCAAATAGAAAACGAACCAGAATCTGCTCCAACAGGTGTAAAGACAGGGAAAGGCTCCGCATTTTGGCTCTCCTTCGTTGCCATCGTCACCTCAATTTTTCTCAGTGCCCTCGACTTGACCGCCGTTGCTACAGCACTTCCCACTATCACCGGTGACCTGAATGGTGGCGAAGATTTTGTATGGGTTGGTTCAGCATACGCGCTGTCCAGCACTGCAATTCTCCCGTTATCGGGTGGACTTGCAGATATTTTCGGTCGCAAGCCCATCATGTTGATCTCGATTGCCTTTTTCGCCGTGGGAAGTGCCATTGCAGGCGCTGCGCACAGTATGAATATGCTTATCGCAGCACGAGGTGAATATTTGACAGCTGCCATGATGAACTGCGCATGTTTACCTCTTTTGACGTTCCAGCTATACAGGGAATTGGTGGGGGAGGCATCATCAACTTGACAGAGATTATCACGTCGGACCTGGTGCCCCTCGCAGAACGTGGAATATACCAGGGTATTCTTGGTCTGACATGGTCATTCGCCTCTGGCATTGGGCCGCCGATCGTAAGTTCGTGCTGTGTCTTGGTAGGCGTCCAGCTAACGCGATCCTAGGGTGGTTCGTTTGCTCAGAAAGCCTCGTGGCGATGGCTGTTCTGTAAGTCTTTCAGTCGGTTATCGAAAGCTTTCGAAATTTATAGCCAGTCGTCAGATCTCAACCTGCCACTGACCGGAATTGCATTCGTTCTTGTCCTGCTCTTCCTGCGGGTCCGGACGCCAGAAGGGTCGATGAAGGAGAAGCTCAGGCGTGTCGACTGGACGTTAGTTAATTCTAGTGCAATGCTCAGAAACATACTGACCAGTGCTCCCATACCAGAGGTAACGCGATCGTCATCGTCGGAACAACATTGGCGATTATTGGTCTCACATGGGCTGGTATTCGCTTCCCGTGGAGCTCAGCCCAAGTTCTTGCACCTCTCGTTATTGGCTTGGTCCTCGTTGGTGCTTTCATGGTTTACGAAGCCAAAGTTCCTAAAGAGCCGACTATTCCGTGGGAAGTCCTCAGCAACCGCACAAGTGTTAGCGGGTAAGGCTATCGTCTACCCATCATTTCGATACACATTTATCGACGTACATGCAGCTTCGCGTCTACCTTGGTTCATGGGATCACCAGTATCTCTATTATCTGTGAGTGCCGCTTCAGGAATCTCGTCTCGCATCGAGCTGAGTGCAACACGGGCAGATTACTTGCCCGTGTTCTTCCAGGCTTGCCTGGGCGCGTCACCGATTCGCTCCGGAGTCGACATGCTCGCCACCGCACTCGTCGTCGCGCCCTTCGCGCTCACCTGCGGAATCATGGTGCAAGTCATGAATAAGTACCGCCCCGCCAACGTCATCGGATGGGTCATCACGATCGTCGGGTTCGGCCTCTTGACGCTGTTGAAGGCGGACAGTTCCACGGGCAAGTGGGTCGGATATCAGTTTTTGGTCGCTGCGGGAACTGGCATGATCGTGAGTGCAGCATCAAACCAGTACAGTAATCCGTAGCTGACCGGTGCATACAGTACGCTGGTACGATATTCCCCATCCTGGCGCCCCTGCCTGTATCACGTACGGCAGCTGCGCTCGCATTCTTCGCATTCTTGCGTGCCTTTGCCCAGGTAGGTCCCGCACGTTTCCCCCAGACTGTCCGTGCTGATCACTGTCCATAGACTTGGGGCATCACCATCTCCGCAACGATTCTCCAGAACGAGCTCAAGAAAAAGCTCCCGGCGGACTTCGTCGCACAGTTCCCGGAGGGCCTCGAGATCGCGTACGCCGCGATCCCGCTCATCAACGGCCTCGAGGAGCCGCTCCGCTCGCAGGTGCGCACCGCGTTCGCAGACAGCATGGCCGTCATCTGGAAGACGATGATCGGCATCTCGGCCCTCGGCGTCATTACGCTCCTTGGGCTGAAGGAGGTCCCGATGAACACGGTCACGGACGAGGCGTTTGGCCTGAATGAGGAAAAGCGTAGGCAGCAGGACGAGGAGCGGACCATGGCGGAGCTGCCTGCCAACCAAAGTGCGGCAAAGATCGAAGGTGTGTCAACGTCGACGAGTGAAGTGAAGTCATAGGAAGTAAGTTGTGTCGGACTTGGTAGAGTATCGTACAATCTGTGAACTTCTCACGTACCATATAAGGTCTGTACACTCATGATAATGACAAGATACGCCACTCGTTGCGCACTATTCGCCAGTAGACAAGGATGGCTCACTAAATGCCTATGTGTGGTTTCAGTATAGTACCGCCCGGCCAAAAGCGGATTACTATCCTCGTCGTCGGACAACCACTGACGGTTCCATATCTCCCGGGCACGTATCTGGGATTTCCTTGGTCTTTGGGAAGATCACTTCATTCGCACGAAGCTGCTTTCCGAGACGACCATAGGAGTGCAGGAACAATGATCCGACGCCGAAACACAAGAAATGACATAAGCACACACGGACAATACAGGTGTGGTCTGCAAAGACCCTCCACATGATAGGTAGATACTAAGGAGCGGTATCTGACGTCGGAGGTCAGCGTATGCACGCACTTCGACGCAGCAATGTACGCACAATAATAGTACTCATCAATGAGCGGGATCCAATCCCTCATGAGCGAGCTGAAGACGTTCAGCAACGGGACGCGCGCAGTCTTGTTCGCGAATGCCTCAAGCTTGGGCCGCGTCCATGTCTGCCAGATAGAGCCGCGGAGGAGGTACCACAGCATGTCTCTGTCCCGCTTGGCGTACTCCGAGCGCTCGAGCACGGAGGACGGTGGCGGGCCGCGCCGGAGGTTCCGGGACAGGAGCTCGAGAGCAAGTGCGGTCATGAGGGCGCGGTCGGTCTGCTTGCCTCTCTTTGATGCCAGAAGAGCCGCTAGCGGAGCCACCGTGAGCGAACGCGAGAATTCAGGGAGGAAATGAGAAGCATACCATAGACAAGAGGACGTAAGATATAGATGACTTCTGCTATCCAGTCCTTGGGTGTGGCCAGAGGTTTTACAAGGGAAGTCGGCGACTTGACATCCGAGGTGGTGAGGGCCTTTGTCAGGAGGTAATCCTCCACGGGTACGTGCGACTGCATGGGAGGAGGAGGGGTAAGTAGAGGGTGCATGGGTAGGGGCACATGATTATTCCTGAGGTGTTCCGGGGTAGAGGGGAGGGACGGGGGAAGGGACGAAGGAGCGAGGGTCGGCGACGAGGTGTCGGATGCAGGCGGTAAGGACGCGGGGTCGAACTCGCGCTCGGGAATGGGGGGTGACAACAACGGTCTGCGTGTAATACGCAGGAGAAGCAAGCGCAAGCCGGCCCTAGGGGAGCTTGGTGAGTTCACGATGTGTCAAAAGGGGCGGTGGCGCGTACTTGATGACCTCAAGTAGCACAATGCCTCGCCATCGCGTACGTGGCGAAGCTTTCCTCCGAAGGCCCATCTCGATCAGCAATTGGGTGAAGCGAATGAGCTCGAGGACGCGGGCTGCCCACTTGTAGACGGTGTTCTTCTCGCACCACGCTCGGGTGTACTTGGCATGTGGCGACGACGGAAGCAAAGGCTTATATTTGGGGGCACTTTGCAGGCATCTCGCGAGGAGCGTATCATGATACATGCTCATCACGTTCAGCGCAGCGGAGACTGCAATGAATGCATTATATCAGAAGTCTACCGACGGACAAGGTCACATAGCGGCATGACGCAGAGGACAACTAACGGGATTCAGAAGCCAGCTCGCCATCCTTCAGCCTGCCCGGGAGGATCCACGTAATCGACCTCAGTGTCGACTCGAGGGTGGAGATGGTAGAGACATTGTCGACAAGGAAGGACTCGTATTTGGCTAGTGCAGACGACATCGCGGAAACGAAACCCAGAACAGAGAAAGAAGAGGGGCGTCCGCCTGGGGCAGACAGCCAGGCGGGCGTTGATGATGGTGAGCGGCTGTGAGCGGTGTGCAGTCGAGCCTGAGCAGGCCTGACGGTGCTAAGGTGGGGATCCCGGCACGCGCGGCATCCCCCCAGCCGGCAGACCCAGCACGGGATTTGCCTCGATATGGAAGGTCCCCAGCTGCGACGACGCACTCTGCTCGCTCCCTGCAGTCGGGGCAACGGCGATATGAAAGTGGTCGGGCGGACCTACCAGCCTGATCTACGCAGCCTCACACACGAAAGGAGCATGCAGGTTGGAGATGTCTCAGATTCTTGGCCATCTACTGGTCATCTCGGATAGATATCTCTATTGACGGTAGCAGGAGATGTAAATATAGAAGGGGCGAGTCCGCGAACGCAGCCCCGCGTGCGTGGCAGATCGATGGTGATCGCGCACGGCTCACCGAGAAAGGGAAGCTCAAACAAACTGCGCGGCTGCTTGGTGCCCATCCCTCCATCTGCTCTGCGGCATTGCCCCTCTCGGCCGCACCGTACTTTCCATCGGATGACACGTTGCACCTAAGCGACATTGAACCCGGCCATCAGCCATGTCCCATCGCTAAATCTTCAACTCGTGCCTGGTTATATTACCGGGACGAACAATTGGCATTTTCTCTCGTCCTCCCTGCGCTCCTCGCAGCCCCCTTCATCGCGGAGCACTCTGCGAGCTCGCCATGAGCTCCGTTCCCCGCGAGTTAGACTACTATGGACAGAGCCCTGTGCGCGGCCAACTAGAAACCGCCCATGGTTTCTCCAAGACGGGCTGGCGATATCTGCAGTGCACCGACACACCAAACGAACTCAGAGTGCGCATCTTCCGTAGCACCTCGGTGGGGGCGTACAAATTGACCAACCTTAGGTCCTGTTGCCTCCACGAACGGCTACACTATACAATCACCTTCTGAGTGCAGAGGCCGCGGAGCTGGCGAAGGGCAAGATAGCATCCTGGGAGCGCGTCGTCGAGATCCGCCACCTCAAGGACCGCATGATCCGTAAATGCCAGAGACTGGCACGCTCGTCTGAGCCCCAAGGCAAGCCGCGGGCCCGCGTCATGTTCTACACGGTGCATGCACCTCCCGACTTCCGGTTGAAGGAGATGGAGAGGTGGTTCCGTGCGCAGGGCCCGGAGTACGCCCATGTCTTCGGTGAGAAGGCAGCCATGCCCTACTGCTGCGACAAGTGCAATCCTCCCCAAGGCCAGCCAACCCCGGCCCCCTCTCGCATGCGGGGCCCTCCCCAGGCCTACCGGGCGGCCCCGCCCCCAGGGGCACCTAGGCGGGCAGCGGACTCTGCGAGCCAGCGCTCTGCGGCGCACAACATGTCCCCGCCCCTCCCGCTGAAGCCGCCAAGCAGGCCTCGCTCTTCTGTCTCGGGGCAGGCAGGGCGTGTACCTTCCGTGATACGCGACCCGGATTACGTCGCGGGGGGCGCGGAGGCGGCGCGGCGCAGCGGGTACAGCGTGCGCGCCGCGTCGCATCTGCGCCTTGATGTGCAGTCGCCGGAGCCCCTGTTGATACCCTACCGCCCCCGGGAGCCTGAGGACGCGATCCCCTTCACCGAGTCGCCAGAGGAGATTCCCCCGTCGCCCAGCCAGGTGTCGACCCTCGTCCCGAACGACCCGCCCGCGCCCGCCCTCGGTGCCCAGGCTCTGCCCACGATCAATGAAGCAGAGAGTCAGGATGGCTCAGTGCGCCCGGCTCTCCCCCGAAGACGCAGCAGCCTGAAGAAGTCGAACAGCATGAGCCGGCTTAGCGTCGCTAGCCAGAACAAATGCGTCGCATGGGCCATGGATCGCGAGTGGACGGAGCAGATGGCCAAATACGTCGAAACGACGAACGAGGCCGAGACTCTCGGTGAGTCTTGCACACGTCCCCTCTGGTTCCAGACTCGAGCCGTCTAACGCTTGCGCTTCCAGGGAACGAGCTTGAGGAGATCCGCGCAGAACATCGCGAGCAGATCGACGCCTTGAGAGCGTTGTGCAAGAACATCACTCAGGCTTCGGAGAGGGTGCGCCAGGAGACGGAGAACCTTCTTCGCGAGCAACAGGCAGTACTCGAGCAGGAGAGCAAGCTGATCGCCAGCTGCGAGCGCCTCGAGCAGAAAGAAGGGGAGTTCCGTGCCAAAGGTGAGCTCCGAATGTGCCGCTAAGCTGTCCAATCTGATCGATCTGCCAGTCGTTACTGTGCTCGAAGAGACCAAACACGTCGTGCAGCTGTGCGATAAGAAGAGAGACGTCCACGAATGAATCAAGCACCAACACAGCAGGAATTCTTCCGGAACCATTCATCCCTATAGCAATAGCATCCTCGACACTCGCCACTTCTGCATGCTAGAAGCAACAAATACCCGCAACGAATCGTATTATACCGTATGCCCCTGTACATATCGTATGCGTCAAATCATAAGTTAGCGTCATCGAATACAACGGCGTCCGTGCGCAATCCCAACAAGAGGCATAGCAGAGCAAAGATCGACAGTACTGGCGAGGAAGAAAAACATACACGGCACGGCACGTCACAGGTTGTACCGCTTCTTTCTCTTCGCGGATATCCACCACCAGCGCACAACTGCTCCGAATATGATAGTGACGACAATGCATATGGCGATGACAATGAAGAAGACGTCGAATTTGTGCCCCGTGAGATCGTTATGGGGTATCGGGACGTTCACTGAGTTCATTCCTGCAAAGGACAACGGTGAGCAGACATGCGGGAGACAGATCACACATGGCGCACCGATGACGGTCTGTACGCAAACAACACCGAGACTGACAGTCGTAAGAGTGACGATCGCCTTGTCCGTTCCCGATTGGGCTTTGCGGACGGACAGACGGAGGTGGGACAAGTAGTTGGGATGTGACTGACTGAGCATCCGCTCGTAGTGCGCAAGCGACTGCTGCAGCGTCAGGATATGATCTAATGAAGGGCACGTCGTGAGACTGTTGCACAAGCACAACATGCAACAACGCATACCTTGGACATCCCCCATGTAAATATACACGTCCATATGATCAGTCCCGTTCCGAAGACCCCATTCTCCTGCGGAAAGGAGGCGTTTCTGCACCTGCGACACGACCTCCGATTTGAGGGCAAGCAGCCGCGTGAGCGACGTCACAAGCCTCTTCGTCCGTGCCATACGATGGACAATGTTGATCGAGGTCAGGATGCTGGTGTGTTTGAACTCGGCACGGAAATTAGGAACGCTATCAGCGAGTTCTCGCACGAAGCGCTTAAAGCGTCGGAACAGCAGTGCGGGTGCAGTGGGAACTGCAAAGTGAGTCTTGCGTCCTGATATCTTCGGAGGCTCCGTAGCGTTCTTCTCCGTGAGCGTGGGCGTGTCCGTCTTGACATCAACAGCGCGCTGAGCGTCTGGTTCAACCTTTTCAGACTGAATCTCGGCGGATGATGATGGCGCAGGGTCGAGGCTAGGAGGTTGGCCAGGCTTGTCGGAGAATACATGGTTCTCGATCTCGACGACCTCTTTTTCGATCTTCTCCAAAAAGGGGAAGAATGAATCGACTATCGAATCGATGAGGCCGTGTGCGACCCAGTCTGTTGATGGTCAGGACATACAACTCGCACGGATGATGATTGGATGCGCACCGGAAGACATATGCGTGTTTTCACCGAGAGTAAGTATCTTATTTCGGACATGATCTGTATGCTCTGCACAAGTATCAGTAAAAGCGCTGCTCGCGTAGACTAGGAGGCGGACCTGCAATATCAGAGAAATGGAACTGTTCAAAAGGCTGTTAGGGGACTTATTCTCGCGTGATGGGGCATAGACATACTGTGCATATGCCTTCTCGAAAGACAACCAAGTACACAATTACTTCTCCGAGGATACCCTCGTCTATAGGTCCTTCATTTCCATTGTTCAAAAGACGACGACGCTCGCGTGTCGCCTTGCTCTCTATGGCTCGAAATACAATGAGGTGGTATCCAAGTTTGGGGAAGACTTCGAGCTTTTCACGGGGATCTTGTTGCAGAATGTCCTCAAGCGTCAAAGGATGCAAATGGAGAAGCTGACGAAATGTTGTGTCAACATGGAACATAACGACATGCCTGGAGAGCCTCACCTTGCCTATCGCATGCATGTCCTCCCACGTGGGTGATGAGACATCTAGCCACCATGCTTTGTGCACTTGCCTCGCGTCACCGGCAGGGGACGACGACATCAAGGTGGGCGGTATAGATTTGGCAGACAATGGCAGTGTACCAGCTTTCTGCTTTCCTTTCCGTCCTCGTCTCGCTGGAGTATGGTCAGTGGCAGAAGATGACGTTGAAGTCCCCTGCACAAGCTCCGGCATCATGTAGTCATGGATGATAGAAGTCGACCGCATCGGTTCTCCCGCCACAGGCTCCGTGCGCGGACGGCGCGCCCTGTCCTTGTCCTTCAGGATCGCAGAGAGATGCGTAGTGACAAGCGACAATGACGAAGTGTATAAAACATGCCTCCGCATCTGTTCGTTGTCCGATTGCGCATTGGATTCAGGGATCCACGGCTCAAGAGAACGCGGACTGTATAGTACGAAACCACGAGGGATCGCACGATACTCTTCACGAGCACGAATACGAGCAGCAACTTCGCGCTCGCTCCGAGCATTGTGAAGGTCCGCAACGCTCAACCGCCGTTTCCGCCTGCGAGCCATTTGCGATCTTGTCATGGTGATAATTGACTCATCGTCGGAAGTGGACGACGAAGTAGAGGATATCGAAGACGACGAGGCCCACGCCCGCGCCCAGCGCGATATGGCATGCTCCACACCAGCTGATATGGCCCCAAGTCGGCCTCGGAAGACAGACGAAGCGGAGCTGGATGATGAGGTTGTCGACTCAGGTCTCGGAGACCTTGGTAGCGACGGAGGTTCCCCGCGGTATATGTCGTCATCATCGTCCTCGACAATGGAGAGGTGATCGCCGTCGTGCAGGTCCGCTGCTTGACCAAGCGGCTCGCGGTCGGGGGGGGATTCAAAATAGGATGTTGGCTCTGTGGTCGACATGTCAAGCCCGACATCTGCGGAATGGCCATAAGATGATGCGGGCTGCATCGAGGCAGCAGGGCCTTTGACGGCTTCACCGTCTCATGGAGGGAGTGATGGAGAAGTGAGCGAGGAAGATGCTCCTCGACTGCATGAGGTTCCGCCGCGCATGGCAAACCCTGTCCAGGCGCCGGCACTAGTGTTTTGGCACAGGCGCCCTCAACCATCGTATCCACAGTCACTCTGCTCGCGTCCGTTTCGAGGTCAGCCTCCGCGTGGTAGAGCTTGAACCCTTGCAAAAGGACTTGTGGCTGTCTTCTGAACGGCACGTATATTATATGTGCAAAGTGTTTCAGTCAACCTACAGACCCGGTGCACTTGTTGGAGAGTTTAGCTGCGCTCAAGAGCCGACGAGAGTGGCTGCGGCACTGCATACATGTCACGGTCCCTCCGCAAACTTGTCGAAGAGCCTTTTGGTCCCTACGCTGATTGCGACATTTTGACCGCAGACTGTAAGTCCGTGCCATCAAAAGTGCTCTGCCTAGAAGATCTGCAACTCGAGTGTCGCGGCAAACCAACCGGGTAAGTCATGACAGTTAGTCTTCCATGATCGCGAGATTTCTGACGCATTGTCTGGAGGCTCACCGAGTGCGAGCCCTGCCAACCTGAATATCACAAGGGGCCATTGAAACACGGCGATATAGAAGTCCGCTTCCGCGGCGTCCTTGAGATCGAGAATTTCGCGTGGTTGACTCACGATGCTCGTGAGGTGCTGCAGAATGATCTCCGTAAGCGCGCTGCACGGTCCCATTCAGGCAGCATTTCTCCCTACCATACGTTGCAAAGCTTATACGGGAAGAATGGTACCATGACGGGCGGGTCTGGGATCAAAGTATTGGTTCAGGGAACAAAAGCCATGGCCGCCCTCTTCTTGTCTTGTAAGCTCACGTTGAAAACCTGATTTTGAACATGATATCTCATCTTCACAACGATACTTCCAGCGAAGCTGGTGCCTAACGGACTCATTCTATTCTCCAAGGACCGGTAAATTCCTCTCTTGTTCATGAGCTACTCAGCATTGATCACCAACGGTTAGTAACCGCTGTTATGAAGTCTCTTCGATGTGCATCGAGACATATGAGTTGAGCCGCGTAGTATGTTCGTCTGCATCCGGACTTAGTTTATCTTGCTAAAGTGGTGCTAGTATTTTGCTCGCTACCGTGCTCTTAGATTTATTACAGATATGGTCGCCCTGGATAAGAAGATGCGGCGTTCGAAGAACTTGGCTGCCACAGACGTCCCTCTACGCACACCGGACTGGTTCGTGCAACTCTACAAGTCGTACCTCGCGAATGATGCTACACAAGTGGCCCGGACTCGTCGTATCATGCCTCCTAGCTCGGATTCAGATACCATGCCGGGAACTCAGGACCGGCTGAGAAATGGTCGCAAGCGAACTCTCCCCCACATATCAACGGCAGAGGTTATGTCCCTGCTAACTTCTCAGGCAGAATGGCTGGTCTCTAATCAAAGGAAGCGAATACGCGACAGATTTTTCAATGTTGATGTGTGGACAGAGTGGCTGCCGTCGGTCAAGCAGGCAAGACGGGAGGCTGCGCAAAACGGCGTGACATGGGGAGGTTTTAATCCTGACGAACCTGATGACGGTAGCGGCCGCAGCGGCGAGGCAGAGGATATCAATGTTCCCCGGCCTCGGAGGCGGGTCACAAAGCGCAAACGGCCAGTAGGTCCGGTGAGTGGACCACCCAAGTTGACTATTGCCTGATGCTAAGAGAAATCAGCCGTTGCAATCAGGATCTGCGAAGAAGCGGTATGCGAGACAGCGGTACCCATCAAGCGATGACATGGAAGATGCGTACGGTCGAATTTACGACCCAGACTTCTCTCCGCCTTCGACTCCTGCGGCATCTTCTTCAGAGGAGTCTCTCCCGTCTCAGGCTTCCACACCAACCGACCCAGCCCTCTTGGCGCATATACCCAGCGCGCTCATGGAGCCTCCCCCACTGCCGACTTCGTATGTCTGGGTTTGCCCTCTGCACCATTGCTCCTATCGAATAGACCTCAAACGTCTTACAAATGAGAATGGTAAAGGTCTCCTTGAGCACGACAAGCAGCGTTTGAGTGCGGGAGGTTGGAACCTCAATGAACCATGGGTTCATGATTGTTTCCTGCAAATGGTCTCTGTACATTATAGATGGCACGAAGAGCAACTGGGAATTGAAACGACATGGGAAGGAAACAGGGTGGGTACTAAAGTATCTTCTTTCGGACATAGTTCTCATGACCTTTCGCAGCCAAAATTATTATGGAAGAATCCAGAACGCCACACAACGCAGCACCGCCCACGACGGAAGAAGCCACAGCCTGCAATGATCAAACAAGAAGACTAACATCACCTTTTCCACTCGCGCAACTCTATATACCATATATCACAGCGCATCAAAAATTGTCGTTAAATACTCCGTATTACATACTATTCTCCGTACGTCCTATGCGTCGATCGAAACCTACATATTAACCAGAACCTTACGCGTTAACCGAAACACGGGCGCCCGCGCCAGCATCTACGGCCTCGCGCACAGCCTTGTAGTTCTCCGTACCGCCACTCGCCTTCCAGTTCTCCTTGCCCTTGTAGTTGGTAGCACGGATGTTGTTGAAGCGGCGAATGGACCACTCGCGTGCAGTCTCACCGGTGTGGAAGTTGCGCTCGGGTGTCTTCGCGACCGCCTCAGCAATAAGCGGGCTCTCGTCAACGAGCGCGTTGAGCGGGACGTCGTTTTCGGGCCGCATGAAGTAGCCAACGGTCCAGCGCTCGTGCGAGAACTGCTGGCCGGGTGGAGGCCTACAGGCTTGTCAGCATCCTGCAGAGGCAGGTAGACATTACTGAGACTCACACAACGCGGTGCAGGTTCGAGCGGAGCAGGCCACCGCTCAGGAGGTTCAGCGAATCGCCAACGTTAAGGATGGCATGGCCAGGCAGAGGCTGTAACCAACAAATTAGCTCAAGTAAGGTATGTTCATCTGGTACTTCCACATACCTTGACGTACTGCCACTGGTTCGTGCCCGGCGCGAGAACCTGCATACCACCGAGGCGGTTGTGCAGGAAGGTCTGTGGAACACGCTATCAATCACCCAATTCCAACCCGGATCACGATCAACTCACAATGGAGCCGTAATCGCTGTGCGCGGCAAACAGCGCCTTCTCCTCCGACCAGCCTTCGGGCTCCGGTGGGGTCTTGATGCAGCGCACACCGCAGGTGCTGCGCGCGTCGAGCCGGTGGCGGCGCGAGAGCGCATCCTTAGGCAGACCAAGCTTGACGCTGAGCGCGTCGAGGAGCACGTGGTTGACCTCGACGGTCTTCTGCACGAACGGCTTGAGGATGTCGTCCATCTTGTCCGTCGCGGGCTGCGGGTAGTCCTGGTACACCTGCTTCGGCCACGCCATCACGTCGTCCTTGGCGACGTTGAGCATCTCGATGATGTCTGTGTTGCCTTTCTCGTCGATGACGCAGACTCCGGCGGCCTTGTATCTGCAGAAGAGATCAGCCGGGATTATCTCAATGTGGGCGACGGAAACTTACCCGAAGACGCTGTCGCCTCCACCCTCGGAGAACTTCATCTTCTCCTCGAGAGGCAGCGCCATTGTCTCAGCACCAATGCTGAAGACCTCCTGCGCCTCATCAATGCCGTGGTTGTTGAGACTAGAGCCTCTTAGCATCCACATTCCACCCCATGATATCAACGAACTCCACTTACTACCAGAAACCGAGTCCGGTTGCAGCGCCGTACAGCTTGTTGATCTCTTCTTCATCGCCTGCCTTGACTTTCAGGTAGTCCACCACGACCAGCGGGTGGGTAACAACATCCTCGGGGAATGGGGGAAGACCAGGGAAGCAATCCATCATTAAACAGTAAGGGTCGTGAAAGTTAATTAGGAAATGAGAAGTCGTGAGTGTGTATGTGGAGAAGAGATGCGCTGTGAAGACTCCAGCCGAAACCTGACCGCTACTTATACGCCTGCACTATGGTGCGGTGGTGCACGGCGGCTGTGCTACCGTTTCATGGTATGATGAAGATGCGGTGAGGATCAAAAGCCCCGACGACGCTGGGGGTCTCGTCGGCTCTGGCCATACTAAAACGCAACCAACACCGCAGCATTACGAGGCGCGATCGTAGTTCGGCAAATCAGCGCGCCTGTGTGGATCATTAATTGTCACGTCTGTTCCTCCGCCATCAATCTTGACACCGCGATGGGCGGCGTGAGCAAGTAGCTGCCTCTGACATAGCGAGGTGGCAAGAAACGATAGGAGAGATTGCACAGTGGATCATACTTTTTCTTTGCGGGTTTGACGGAACCACACCAGAACGTTTGTTCTGCGGCCAAACGAGGTCCACGCGAGAGGCAAGACGCGTCCAGGAGTGCACTGCTTCCGCGGAGCCTCAGACGCGTCGCTCCACGTGACTTGTTCCGGTCCTCCGGCCTTCAGCGCTTCCCGTGCCACAGGAGCAGCGGTCGTTTGATGATCAAGAAGCCAGTGCAAGGAGCAGCAACCCGCTGTCGTATTATCTGATAATTTCAGATGCAATTCTGCACATGATGTCAGCTCGGTTTACCCAGCGTTGTGTATATGCCGGTGCGTACAAAGGCACTTTCGCCGGGCGGCGGAAATAATCGGTGCTCGGATGGGACAGAAGCAAAGGTTCGTAGAGGACGTGCATACAGTTCTACATTTTGTGTAGTGCTTTCTGCCATCACGACGTCGCGGCTGCGCAGAAGCATTTCATCTTTGACAGGTATCCATGATTGTGTCAAGCTCTGATGACGGTCGGGGATCAGGCAGACCCTGTCGACCACACCATGCCGCGATTGATTGCCAGTGTACAGGTCAAGTGTTGAATTTACATTGCGTCCAGCAACCGGAATCTTTCTGCGGTCGAACACACGAGAAGTACGAGACGTGCGTCTCAGGAAGAAAAGAAAGGGAAAGGTTCAGCATGGGCGAATTTGCGCGGATGTGGGGTCATCACACGGCTCACGAGTACCGGATTGCCGATACTGGAACATATCCACGATGATTCGTACTTCCCACAGCAAAGCTGCTGCGAAGTTGCACCAAGAGGATCTAGAAGCCTGAATGTAGATCCCGAAGCGACGAGTCATGTGAACGCAGTCGTGCACCGCAAGAGACTGTCCAAGAATTCCCGGATCCCTCTCATCGGCAACGCACGAAATATCTTGCCAGTGATGTGCGCTGTGTGAAAGCGGCTCGAAAAGCGAATAAGAATCAGACAGACTAGTAGCGATATCGCAGAGTTCTGAAAGTACCCCGCCAGGCCCCTACCAAGTCAGTCAAGGGGGGCGTGCGAGACAGAGCCTGGAATCGTCGTTACCGCACCTTCACCGATTGTAGCTATTCCGAGGAAATGATCCCTCACTGCAAGTTGCGCCTCGGAAAACGTAAGGCCACCGATAGTTGGGACACCGCACGGAGAGCACTGGTCGGCTTTATAATGTCCGCTCACGAAGTATGGTGAATGACTGAAGACGGAGAGCTATAGAAGACGAGAAAAGAGACGGCGAAAGTGTCGCGAGCGAATCCACCGGAATTTTGCTCATATGGTGGCGGGCAGCGCGGACATCGGGCCCGACGGGGATGAAGGCAGCGTGAGCAAATACTCATGCTAGTGGCAGGACCACTGTGTGGAGCCTGCGAGAACACGAAAGAAGCGAATTGAAGCTGTCAAAGCGAGACTGAGTCCGTGGTGTTCGTTCTGATACGGAACGGAGACTAGGCCAGGGGAACTGCTCATGAGGGCGCCCTGGGCGGGCCAGGGCCTACCAGGGCGCTGATGGAGGTTGCCGGCACTTATACTTAGTAGCCCCTAGGCGTCGGTGCCTCTGGTGGCCGTCCAGTCGGCGGGGAAGGCCAGTCACTGTCATGTCGTTCTTGGAGAATGCTGCCAGTGGTGCCTAGCAGACCAGCGGACGACAAGGCGCGCAAACAGACGAGGAGGGGCGTGAGGTGTAGCGTGCTGAGCACACCGGTCATAAACGCCGCTGAGCTTGCCGACAAGATCGTCACCGGTTGTTATGGTGCTGCACGGCTGGGTGCTGTGAGCCAGAGCCTGGGACTGCCAGGGACTGCCATATGCGGCATGTCACCGCCGATCGTCTCGCGTGGCGCACGTGATCGCGTCTGCCCTTGAGATGATATCTGCGCGGTGAGATGGAGGGCACGGCGGTGGAGGGAACGCGCCACGCTCGCCCGCGAAGAGAAGAAACGACAAGCAGGGCCAGCTGACGAGTCGGACGCCACACTGCTTCGGACATGAGGGCGTGGGACGGGAGGAGCTCGCGAATCGGGGGAGAATGTTTCACACCGCGTGGTAGCGCGGGGCGGCGACGATTCTCGCGTACGAAACGACGGAGGCGGCCCAGGCGAACGACGACGTCCTCGGAGTCGTTTGGTGCGGTTCATCTTCTTCCTGCGCCATCTCGCGCTCCTCTTCGCCTTCAACGGCGCATTCCTGCGTCCTCACTCTCGTTAAACCCCCTTTGCTTGCTGCTGTATCCCACTTTGTTCGTTCCTGCATCTGCTGTCAACCACGTAAGCAACCATGCAACCACGCACACGGGCGAACGCGCCGGTGCAGCCCCTCGCCGTCTCCGCGACGCCCCTCATCGGCGACAAGATCCTCAAGTCCCGCTTTTCAGAGGAGGACGCCGCCGCCTCCCCCCGCTCTCTCGTGCCCGTAAACCTCGCCCGCAAGGCGACCCAAAAGTCCAATCTCTCTCTGCGTTCCGCCGCGAGTAGCTTCACCGCCTCCAAGTCCGAGCCTGCGAGACTCGCCGGTGCGCGCGCACCGCGACCTATTCCTGCGCCAGACCCGATCATCACCATATCTGCTGCCCAGTCCCCGATCGAGCCGTCCAGCAACCCCAACTCGCCTCGCTTCGACACCGACGTGTCTCCCGGCTCTCCGAACCCTCTCTCCGACGACCTCACCGACGACCTCGACTACGTCACTGTCGAGCACCCCGGCCCCGACGCCCTCGTTCCCCGCTCTCCACGCTCAGACAAGGCCGCCCGCGTCCTTGGTATCAGGCAGCGCAAGGAGATGGAGCCGATCCCCGCCTCGAACCGCAATTCCCTCGCCTCGGCACGCTCTGCTCCGCCAGAGTCCGTATCTGCCCCCCCACCTCCGCCTTCTGGCCCTACCCTCCCGCTCGCATCACTCTACGTTGTCTCTGGCCTTCCAAAGAGCCCGCATACATGGACTCTTTCTGACCCAGACTCGGTGCTCGGCCTGCACCACTCGGACGGTGCGGTTGGGCGCTGGTGGCGTCCAGAGGTCCTTGGTAGCACTGTGAGCCCCGGGGCAGGTGGCGGCGGTGGCAAGCGCAAGAAGAAGAAGAGTGACGCGGATCCAGTGTTCAGCAGCGCGGGGCACCTGAGCAAGCAGGAAGTTGGAAAGATGCTCTCCAAGGCGCTCAAGGTAAGCCGACCGCCTTCCATGCATGCGACCCATGTACTAACCCCTGCGTAGCTCTCGTTCACGCGTGAGGTTGAGATCATCGCGTCGACGCTCCAGCCTGCGAGCACAGTGCACACCTTCACCTTCACACTCCCTGCGCCCGCAACGCCCCTCGCATCCTCTCCCTCCACTGACATGCTCCGCGCCTCCGTCCTCACCGCAACCTCCGAGCAGCACTCCTCCCTCCTCTCCATCTCCGGCGCGTACCCCGAGGATCCCTTTGCCCGTGCCCGACCATCCTCCGCGTTCCTCGGCCCGCCCATCCTCTCCCCACACGCGACCGCGTCCCCGCGCCCCGACGTTAAGCCTGCAGCGAGCACGGTCACGTACCACGGCGTGTGTCTCACGGTGTGGTCCCATGCAGACGCAGAACGCACGGGGGCCATTCGCCGCACGATCGAGCAAGGTCGTGCGCGCAAAGAGAGCGCGCAGAGCCTTGTCGCAGCACGCATGAAGCACGCGGATCCCGCCAGCCAGGCGCGTCGCCGCGCACGTATGGGTGCCCGAGGGCCGTGGGGTGCTGGCACTGACGCGGAGACGGACATTGAGCCAGATACAGATGGGGAGGGCGGTGCTATCAGCGAGAGCGACTTTGACGGCGTCAGCACAGTTGGGCACGGTCCAGGTGAGAGTACACTGTTTCTCCCTGGCGACACCGTTTTTTGGCTTCCGTATGCGCTGAGTGAGTGCCTCTCTATTTCCACCTGACATTGCATGGAATTCTGAACTTCGGCTAGCCTTGGTGTCGCGCTTCCCGATCTACGACCTCATGCGCGATTACCTCACGCTCTCATGGGCCCGTTTCTCGAAGGACGTGCAATCGCACACGCTGCAGATCAGCAAGATCCTCTCTCACCCCGCCCCCCGCGCCGGCGAGCTCGTCCGCCTCGACGCGTCCGCCGCGTCGAGCGCCGCTGGCGCGCTCGCGGATACGAATCTCGAGGTCGTCGCACGGTTCCCCGGCGGCCTCGACTTTGGCCGTGGGCTCGTCGATGTCAACTTCACAATGTGGCCGCTGTTCAAGTGTCTGAATATAGATAACATTCTGACCATCTGCGAGGTACATCTTATCGCTTCGCCCGATTCGCGGATACTGGCTAATGATTGAAATCACAGATTGCACTGGCGCCAACAGGCCGCATCCTGTTCTTTTCGCGGCACCCTGCGATCCTCGGTATTGCCGTCTTCACCATCAAGTACCTCGTTGAGCTGCGTGGCTGGAGTGGCGTTGCACTCCCGGCAGTTCACTCGCGAGATGCGAAAATTTACATTGATGACCCCGGCCCGTGGATCATAGGACTCGCGACTGAGGCACGCTACTGCATCCGTCCACCAGGGGAAGTTTGTGTGGTAGACCTGTAAGTTGCTCACATGCCGATCTTATCTGAATATATGCGCTAACAATAATGTGCTGCAGGGATATCAACTATCTCAACTGCCCAGCGCCTCCTTCGGGAGTCGTCTCGACCAAGCAGCAGCGTGATAAGTACAGACAGAAGCTCCTGGCAGCGTTCGAACCACACTATCACCCGGATCACTGCGTTCCAAGGTAAGAAATGAACCTGCCGATCCGATGAACTGACTCTAACTTTACTACAGCGAGTTCAAGGAGGCGTTCCCGGCCGGACGATTCAGGCCAGTGTGCAAGATCCAAGCTAAGAGGGGTGCCGCTTCAACCGCTGTTGCGGATATGGTGAAACCCCCCGACTGGTGGCATTCCACGCGGATCATCCAGGCGTTCGACAGCGTGCTGGCTGACAGAGTGAGTTCCATTACCAAGTCATGAATGCTTGGGGCTCAGCTGCCCACGATCAGATGAAGAAACCTTCGCTCCTCAAGCGTATCAGCTCCTTCGGAACTGTGCGACCGCCTCCGCGACTGACTGTTGCGGAGCAGCACATCCAGCACTCGATTCGCAAGCGTGCTACTGCGTTTGTTGATGCACGCGACGACCTCGAGACAAAGATTGGTCGACTCTCGCGCCGCCTTAACTTCCTGATGACTGAGTCGGATCTCTGGCGAGACAAGTTCGTGACGTTCGAGCAGTACGCCGAGAAGCTCAGCGTCGAGGCAGGCGAGTTGCGTACGAAGATCAATAAGGAGCAACGCGAGACGAAGCGCCTGTCAAGCATGGTCATCATGACCGCAGCTGAAAAGAACAAGCTGCAAAGTAGTGAGTTTTCGGGGCATATCATGCCTGTTGTGCACTTCTCACTCCATCTCTCATATTAGAGCTGTCGGAGACCGAGCAAGCGCACAAGGATGCGCTTGACGAGCTGGAACAGATGCGTCAGCAAATGATGAAGATGGAAGAGGAACGCGCCGAGATGATCGCCGAGGTGGAGGCGCAGATCGAGCGTGCGCTCGAGTCGATGGCAGTTGACGCGGATGAGTCCGAGTATGGCGGCTCACGCCCGAGCAGCCGTCTATCCTCGCGCTCTGCGCCAAGTACCTTTCGTCGCGGAACCGACCACCGCCAGCGCGGCCTGCGATCCTTCAGCACCGATTCGACGCTCGCGGACTCATTCGAGGGAGACTTGAACGACCAGTTTGCCAAGGCCGACCGCAGGACCAGCACGGTTCCTGAGGAGGACGAGGGTGTGGAAGAGCTGCTCGCGCAGCCAAAGAAGAAACGCTTCTCGGTAGATGCGACAGAACTCCCACAGGATGGCATGTCAGCCATGGATGAGGGCATCAGCCAGAAGAGCGACAAAATCGCGCTGAAGGTGATGCAGATCCAGCGAAAGGTATGTGACCTTCCATTTGGCGTTCTTCGATACAAGATTGATGAGACTTGACACTAGCTGGAATCCGCGTTGGCTGCCGATGCCTTGCGTCGCTCGATCGACAGCCATGCCAGTGAAAGTGAACTGTCGGAGACACCGAGAGGAGCTAGATCCCACCGCAGCAAAGGCAGCCGCTCCTCGAACAGGCATACCCATAAGAAGGGCAAGAGGAGTTTCACATTCTCTGCCAGCGGAAGTGACCGTGCAACACCTACGCTTCAGACGTCGCCCACCGTCATCATGCCCGAGGAATCACTTATGTCTCCCGTCTCGCCGCTCTCGGAGTCAGGCAGTACAATCATCAATGCCCATGCTGGCGTTCATCCTACGGATATCCATGACCAGCAGAAGATCGATACCTCGAACCTGCAGAAGTCGCTGTCGACTTCGTCCCTTACCGGCGCTAATGGCTCGGTGTCACCGTCCATTGTTACTCCCAGCACACCTTCGCTTTCTCTCGGCGCGAGCATGGCCACCGATGATGAGGACACGGACTTCCAGAGTGCATACTCTACCAGCCCCCGTAATAGCAACGGAAGCATGGAGACATATGCTGTCCAGACCTACGACGCGAGCGATAGTGGACACGGGACGCCGACTAAGCTGGAAGCTCTGGATGATTACTATGGCAACGACGGTCTATTCAAAGGCAGAGAGCGAGTCTCTAGTACCAGCACCGCCACTGGAGCCAAGGTTCGCCGCAATACCACGGCGAGCCAAGACACCGTCAATTCGATTCGTCCTCTTCGATCAGTCGCATGAGGAGGCCAACCTGGTATATTTATATCATCACTATATAGTCTACTTTGAGCCTTTCACACTCGGTATTGCGTGCCGAATTTGTCTTTTATTTCACGCTCCCATTTGATATATGCAGACGCATCTGTGTCGGCATCGTAGCTTCACATTAATCGCATCTGGATCTCTTGTCATTTCCCTCATCATGTCTAGGATGCACAGTATTAGGATCACTAGCAATCCAACGGTAGTCTTCCGCATTGTCTACAAAACTATACTACTAGTCCATGCGTCTCCTGGCGTTATATGCCTTCACAACGGATGCTATCTGAGAGAAAAACCATGACTGCGAAGCCTTGTCTGGTATGTATACGAACTTGTCGTGTTCCTTCCCCATCTTATGTGCAAACTTGATGCCGGTATCTTCAATCGTGACTCCCTGAACCTGAGTGAAGGGTAGCTCCCATTCTAGACGTAACTTGTTCGACCAGAACGATAGGACTTTTGAAGTCGTTAGCAGTATAACATTATCTCCTTCTGGCAAGTCTGAGGCTGTGTCAGGACGACATCAGGAGCACAGAGGAAAACTCTTACTGATGTGAGCAACATATTGTTCATCACGGTAGCGGCCTTGTTCCAGATCCTTCATCCAGTATTGACCGAGCGCTTCCCGCTCCGAATACGGCTACATCAGATGCGTTAGATGCTCTCTAACCGAGGTAGATGATCAACTTACGACTAGAACACCATCGGACGGGATGAGACGAGGCTTAAAAACGAGCCATGAGATCTCGATGAATGAAACACGATCATAGTACATACCGGTCTGACACGATCTCTCGCGGGGTTGTCGAAGACAGTCGTGGTATTACGAATACCTTTGCAATGTGTTAGCGAGAAGACACAGACAATTATGGCGATACGTCATACCTTCGCTGAGATTGGATGCAAGATCGAACACTCCGACCACAGGCTTAGTTACAGCGCTACCGTAGGACTCTTGAGCTCTGAGCCCCAACGGCGAAGCTTAGATTTGCCACATACCCGATGAGACCTTTGCCCACGCCTTTAAAGAACCCCTTCGCACCCTCAGACTCCGCGCCTTCCAAAGGCTTCATCTAGAATACTCTTGAGCATATCTACGAAGGTGACCCCTCTTATAAAACATACCACTACTCCTTCGACGCCACTGACCACACTGCTGGCAAACGCTTCGGCTCCTGCAGTAACACCATATCTACAACATCATGTCAGCGGTCACCTGAGCGGAGATGTCGATTCTCTTACATAGCATGTCGAGGTTTGTTACGTCTCTGGTTCATCCGCCGCCGTAGTTGGTACTCAGCGTCAAACGTTGTTGCAGATAGCCCTAAGCTATCGGTTAGCGAAGTCAGCTTGTGGCCCAGAGAATACGACAGCACCTTTGCCAACGCTACTAGTGAACTTAGTCACACTGTCTGAGAAACCAAAGACCGTCTTCTTCACGAAACTCGCCGCACCCTAGACCGGATGTCAACGAGACAAAACGGCCAGTGCGTAATGATTTACCTTGGCAATCCCGACTCCGATGTCCCTGTTTCCGTGCATTACAACGCCGTTGAAAGGCTCATAGAAGATGTCCGCAACTCCAGAGCTGACGTTCGTGAACAGTCCCACTGGATTGCCAATGAAATCTGCAGAACCAAGAATACGGTAGAGCTGACGGAGAACTTCCTGACGATAATGGTGCATTATACGGTCTTGCAAATCAGGCAACGTCAATCGCATATCCTTGATTGCTAAAGCATTCATCTCCAACGGTGCATCGTTGATGTTCCCGACTGCCATGGTAATAGCATTGATTACGACAGCGAATGGATTCCGGATGCTGAGTCTACACACCGTCAGAGGATGCACAGCCTGTCATAGCGCGTACTCACTTGTCTTCGCTGCTGATCCTCTCTGTACGCATGAAGGAAATGGAAAGCCTGATAGGCTGCAGCTCGAGAACTTCGAAGTAAACATCTCGTCCACTGACAGTGTCCTGAGGCTCAGGAATATCATCAGGCTCCTGTACCAATATACTGTAGTCGCGGTGAGTATGCCGGAAACTGACGAATAAGTAGAATATGCGAACTCTTCCTGTTCCTCATCCCAAGAAGCACCTTTGATCTTAGTAAGATCATACACCGAGAACAGAAAGTCTTCGTCAGCCTCGATGGTCAAAGCTTGAAGAAGAATTGAACAGTATTTGACAAAGAAGACGCCATGTGCTGTTGGCGGACAAATGAGTATCAGAAGGCCTTGGGAGAGAAAAGCCGACCTTGATCTGTTAGCCATATCACAGAAGCTTGTACCGTTGGTAAAGATGCAACGCTCGCAGAGTCGGCAGGTAAAGGCGACGGCTGAAGGACTACTGGGAAGAGCGCATCATGAAGTTGGTTGTCAATCTGAAGGCTTCCGCAAGTCAGTTCAACTGCTTGTGATAGGGGACTGCTGGAATATTCGAGCTTCAGCCCATTCGCGGATAGATATACAACTTCGACAAGTTTTCGGTTGATCAAGGAGATTCCAATTCCTTCTAGCGTCAGGGAAACAATTAATGTTGGTGGCACATCCTCCTGGACCACCTCGAAGGCATCCTGACTACTGTTGATGGAGTCCCGTCTGGCAAGTGAAGCTGAGCTCCTGTTCCTCGGTTTGTACAGACTATGCTCCGGGTTGTAATTCGTGATACGCAAGATCTGTTTGTGAGCCTCTGCCCGAACGTCAAGCGATACCACACGGAGCCCTTGTTGATCCTGTATGGGGGCTTGTGTTAGCGCGAGCTATGGGAGGAGAAATAATACACACCGAGAACTTGAAGGGCACTAGGTCTCCAATCTCCATGATGTCTATGGCGCGACGAGATCCATTAACAGCGAGCACGATTCTCTTGTCCCTGGCGGCAGGATAGTCCCATGCGTAATCGACAGAGGATTTCTTCGGCACACTATATACAGGTAAAGACTTTCCGGGAGCTTGGACCTCAGGGTGAGACTGATCCTACAAGTATCATTAGCCTGAGATCCGTTCGTGAAATACAATTCCTGACCGCTTGGTAAAAGGTGAAGGAATAATCACTGTCATTCTCGATAGTGAAAGGCCAGCCTTCTTTGGGATCTGACAGCGAGACAAAAATCGTCGACCCATTCAGCTTCACATCTGCGCGAACGAGATGCGTTGTAATGGGCTCTCCGCTCGAATGTAGACGGAAGTGAACTGAGCCAATGTCTTCTATGTTGATAGGAGTTGACCTTGATAATAGACATGAGATGACGTATGCAAGTTTACGAACAACGTACCACTGCGCATTCAATCCAGGGAAGGCGAATGTCAACAATTTCTCCTCCCCAGATTTGATGAAATGTAGAGGGCACCGGTCCCGGGGATTCAACGTCGATCGACCTTTGGGTGCAACACCATGCTCACGGAAAGTGATCGGCTCCGAGAAGTCATTCTTCACGATGAATCTAGGCGCCAACGTAATGACCTTCGTCAGTTTGTACTTCCCAAGCCCTTCTGACCACGACAAGCCAATCTGAATTTCTTCGGTTCTTCGGGCTTGGGATGGCATAGCAAGTCGTGTATCAGCGGCGGGAGCTTCGAAGCTGACATCCTGTGCATGATGTATTACTTTATGGGTGTTATTGAATAACGGGATCAGAGTACCTGAGACCACATAGATTCGCCAACTTTGAAGTTGAAACTATTTCCGCGATCTGAGTGCGATAGCACTTGTAGTATTGGTACATCAGGACATGTGATTTTACAGATGGACTTGGCTCACTGAACGGTTTTCGACTCGACAGAACATCTGGGAACACGTTAGTACTCTCGGTAAATCGAAGACCGGTGGAGTGGAACTCGTTACCTGGTCGCATATCTCCAGCTACATCTGAAGGGGTCCCTATCCGAGTCGACCGTGACGGGCGTACAGAGAAGGGCAATCCAGTCTTATTCACCAACAGGAAAGGGCAGTATATTTGGACCTTGAAAGAGCCTCCGCTGTTGGGCTTTCGGCTGGAAGGGCTTTTAGATAAGGCTACTTGACTCAAGCTCCACAGTACTTACACATAGTTCAGCTTCAATTCCAGCTTCCGATCCGCCGCGTCTCTCAAAATCAGACTGCTCTCCACGTCAAAGTCCGAGTTGGCGTCAGTGCTTATAATTGCGAAATCACTGGGTTTGAACACTAAACACATATTATTTAGCTCCTAACAAAATCCGGCGAAAGTCATAAGGTGTATACCTGAGTCTTCGATATGAATGTTGAGCAGGACGAGATGGCCAAGCTCAACTGAATGCACAGGCATGATACCTCCTTGGCGCAGATAACTTCGCCAGTTTTGATCAGAATTCTTGTCATAAATCCGATACTTGATGTTGTATGGCAACAAATTCTCCAGCTCTATGGGTGCGCGCAACTTGAGGGAGATCTTCGGATATTTCCTAACCGGCAGTCAATGTTTGTGGCCAGAGAACATTGTCGTGACAAACATACCCCGTGCTGACATCGCCGACGTCTGTTTCCACCCAAGCCTGGAATCTGAAGGCCGCCTCATTTTGGTCGGTGTGCGGGCACTTGATTGTGAATCTTCGTTTAGCTACCAGTTCCTCCCAGCGGATTGCAGGAGACCATCTATAGCCAAAACCCTCTAAGGCTTGTTCAGAATCAATGCTGGCATGACATAGGGGATATACAAACGTACGATCTGGCTGCAATTTGACTCTGTACTGACCTACAGCTTCAATCGGAAGAGCATAATCATGTCCAGGTGCTAGTGCATTCTTCAGGGCATTAGCCGCGTGTACATAAACGAAACAACGTACAGATTTTCTCGACTGCCTGGATTGGCTGACCCGAGACATCCACAAGCGTCAGCTCCAGCGGGTACAACGTCTGGTTCTCGACTTTGTATGTCGAGCGTAGTGTGACAAACTTGACGTTGTCTTGTACTTTGACCTCGCACAATAGACGATGTGCGTACTTCTCAGATCTTGGCCGAAGTGTGAAGGTGAACTCTCCTTCTCTGTCTACTGGGATGCTCCGGATCTGCTCCCACGGTTTCCCAATGATCTGTAAGCCTATACTGTTGTGCCCGCTGGATGAGACGTGCTGGATCAAAATAAGTCGGATGCAGGAGCACGGTCGTCAATATGACTCACTTCTCGCATTGTCTTCCAATCATCGAATCTCCAGTCGATAGTCTTGTCATGAGGTATCTGTACTGCAGCCGTTTCTCTGGCATTGTTGCTGCCCTCTATGTCGGGCCATACGTAGATGGTGGATCCCGTACGATTGCGTATACGATATGGCGCATAGCTTCCACGCGCCTTGCGCAAAACATAGTCACCTTCCTTACCAAGCATCCTGGCTGTGGCAAGGGCCGATTCCACGAATATGGTGGTTAAATTGACATCGAGACGTTCTTGAGCTGAGAGTGTCAAAGACAAGCCACTAGTCGGACTTGGCTTGGAAACCTACGACAGCCTCAGTACATAGAGTGTGAAGAGAGGAGACCGACCTACTATGACAGTGAATGTCCAAGGATCGATCACTGTGGGATGGATCGGTTAAGATGGTCAAACGAAATAGCATCTCTGACTTACGAGGCTCCCAGTGCGAATTAGACAGGTTCCAATATGTGATCTGGGTGGTCATGCTCGAGGTCGCGAGTAACTGCTTATGTTAGAATGAGATCATTTTGAGCATACACTTGAACGTACTCCACTAGACCAATCTTGAGCTTCGGCACTGAAAGGTTTGACCTTGAAGTGTAAGAGCGGTTGTTCGTGTAGATCGCCAATAAGCACGAGGCGTAGTCCGTCGAAGGAAGCTCTCAGCTACGGTGTAGACTTTAATGAACGCACTATATTTGACAGAAGCACAGTTCAAGTCACCTGTTCTTTCGAGACAAGGACATGGGCATTCCCAAGGGGCTGTGCTTTAGAGAGCGTGTGCGTTAGCCTCTGAGAGGTACGCGGCCTTCTTGACGAGGTCTTGGATGACTGCTGAACCACGGCCTCGGAATTCTCTCGGTTAGATTCGAGGGAAGAGCTATACAGCTCAATGGCCTTGTTGATGATGCTCGTGATCAAATTGATGTCACGGTACGAGGCACGGAACACAACGGGCTGCATTGAAATCTCGATATCCGTGGACTTGTGGGCTTCTGTGGCACGATTGTCCAAAGACAAAGTCACATCTACGTCATCCAAAAAGCGTACACTTTCAGGACTTCCGCCCATTCGTACAAGCGACATTCCGAGACGGGCCACACTGAGGGTAAGGGTTGCCTATGGAGCATCTCATCAATGAATACACTATACCGTCATCTGATCTCTTAGCCCACCTGTTGTGACAGAGATATCTGTTCGATGGACAGTCGTATCGCCTGAGACTCCGGGTCCATGTCATTCTCCAAAACACTGATGGAGATGTCGTGGAGATCGAGACGGAACGCAAACGGAGAGCTTTGGTCATTCATCATTGTAGTCTCGTCGGCAGTCTCTGAGTCGGAGGCGTTTGAGGGAGGCAACCCGCTCGTGAAGAAATCAAGCAGCGCAATAACCGGATCCACGGCAAAGATAACCTGAGGGGAGTCGACTGTAACCACGGCCAGAGAAGAACGCTCTGCACCTCCAGATACCGAGTACAAGAGCATTACTTGATTCCTGTCGTGCTTGCTTGCCGGAATGATCTCTCGGAACTTCGAGCTGCCGGGCCGTGTGTTACTCATCGTCATTGATTTGAAGATAACCTGAGCTTCCATGGCACCATTGGAGAGAACCTTCGCCCGCAGAGAATTGGAGTTCAAGGCAAACCGCGCGATTCCATGATTGTTGAGGTCGGTATCAGTGAAGGCCGACTTGTCATAGAGGTGTAATTTGACTGCGCTGATAGTGACTAAAGCGTCGATTGATGTCCAGATGCTGGCCTCAGTTGAAGGCACAGGGCGTAGCTCAGGTTGCATGTCTACTTCAGAAGTGGGTTCGTCCGGCTCAACCAAGTCTCTGGACGGTTCTCTGTTCGAGACAGCGCCCGTGGATTGTTCGCCGACTTCCGACAACCCCACAGGAGCACCTGCAAGTACTCTCGGAATAGACACGGACAATGCGATCAACAGTGAATACTGGATTTGCGTGAGGTGCAGTCGAACATCTGAGATCGCCACATTGATCTAGACAATCGTGAGTTTCTGTATCTGAGCGTCACGACAGGCCCTACGACCTACCTGTGTGTCCGGTGAAGTTGTATCTTTCGCGCGATCAATGCTATTCGGTTGCACAATCTTCGCTGTAGCATCTATGTCATCGACCATCTTCAAGAAAGATAGCTGTCCATCGTGGTACAGCTGTGACGCGAGCTGTATACCACGCAAACTTGCCGTCGTGTGGTTCGCGGAATCCTCGTAAGAGTTCTTGGCTGAGAACTCGCCCAGGCGCAATGTCAGCATGTCTTGCGACTGCTGTGCATCCGACGGGAAAATGAGGATGGGTGACTTGATCGAGATGTCAAAGACCATGCGTTCAATCTCGGAGGCCCGTTGCACCGCAGCCTCCGTTGCCGCATCATACAATCCCTTCAACTTGGCTAGCTTCGTGACAAATACGTATATGTCGCGCAGCGGCTGCTCCAGGTAGTGTATCTTGAGTGAGGCTGCGTTTAGGGTAATCGACGACTTGACACCTTTATAAGACTCTTTGTCATGAGGATCATAGGTCTGATATTGGAAGTCAGCGAAGTTGTCGCCTTCGATGGAAAGCATCTGCTTGAATGCAGGGCCGGCGGTTGGCAGCTGAGAATTGTCGACAAGATCGAGACTTCCCAATCGACCGCTCACGCGCATCGTACTGGACCGAAGTATGATAGACACATCGGCTGTCGACAGGGAGAGCGTCGCTAATCTGGCATCGTTGTTCATCAAGATCACTGAAAAGAGGGTTAGAAAAACATCCCAACGCAGCAAAACCGTATCAGCAATCACCTTGAATGCTTGCAAGCTTCAGCAGCACACGAATCTTCTCCATACGGATCTCGCTCCCTTGTGACCCAGTTTCTCCGTTGGCATTGGGAAGAATATTTTGGGGCGTAGCGATTGCCTTTTCGGACTGCTGTGGCACGAAGGTGGTCATGATAAAGTCGTACAGGGTCAAGACTGGCTCGGGAGCGGCGCGGAACAGGAACGTCGATATCTTGACATCGACATTCTGGTCGACACCCTCGTATACAGTTAGATACTCGGGCGATGCCTGTTGTACCCGCGTATACCGGACCGTGAGCAGGTCCTCATCTGTATTCGCTTCGGCTGATGACATGAACTCAATGGGTTCCCTCCCATCTTGCATTACGTGCATTGATACAGAGCTGAGGACGTATTAGCTGATCCGGCTCCATCTGAAAAATAGAGACACACCTCAGATTGACATCTACAGCCATGACATATTTCGCCATGGCAAATGCCAAGGCAAATCGATCGAAAACGACATCTCCAAGGGGCCTGTCATCCTTCCCGATGGACTTGGAGAGTGACGCTCGCAAGGTGTCCACTGTGAAATTAAGTTCCACCATATGCTGTCGTGTCGCCGGATCCTACAAGCTCAGTCAGCATGTATGCCCTCGGCCCAACCGTCGACTCACCCCCTGCAACTCTCCTTCCTCGGCCTCAAAGAATTCTTCATCATGGTTATCCTTCGGACTGGAAACTTCTCGTCGTTCGTCGTCATCGTCGTCATCCACGTTGTATTCCTTCCCAGGCCCGAAGATACCGGACGGCAGCCGGAATGTGGATGGTCTCTGAATATGATCCGAAGAATAGGCGGCAGAGTCATCTTCATCGAAATGGGGTAGACAGACGTCGATCAACCGCATGAGGGACTTGTACTTGCTATCTGACAAATTCACCTGAAGCGCAGGCAAATGGGCGGAGATCTTGAAGCGCGCGAGATTGTAAGCGGTGGGGACGATAGAATTCTGGACCTGAAGATCCAGATTGATGCGTTCCAATAAATGTAGATTATCCGGTTCCGAAGAAGTCAGAGCGTCCATGCACGATTTGAGGTTATTTCCGAGGAGGAACTAAAAAGCCCGTCTCAGGTATCTTCGCCGGAAATACACTCTTGCGCCATACCTGGGCGGCCTCAAGCCTGACCAATAGTCTGTCATACATCATGGACTCCAGGCGCTTGTAGTCTTCGTCAGTGTATTCCTGCTTTCGCTTCGCCTGGATCTCTTGCATCGCTTGTTTGTTCACCAGCTCGCTTTTGATGGCAATGTGACCAGCATCAATGACGAGATGTCTGCAATTCTCCGTCGTAATGCTTGGAGGTCTTTAGACTAGAGCTACAAATAGGAGACCGAGGACACTTACTCTTCAGGGATAATGATGATCGGCGCATTGAAGTCCATATGTACATCAATCGTTTTGTGCGTCTGCAAAGCGTATTCCAAACCGGCTCTTGTCTCTTTCCGCAGGCCTTCCAGCGTTTCGCTTGCCGCACTCTGCGTGAAATAGGTCTAGAATGGAACTAGAGTACGATGATGCAAGCCGTACCAAAAGCGCTTCAACTGACTCTAGCTGACTCGCAGGCGGTTTGAAGAATTTGTAGATCGCCTCAATGTAACCCCTGTGATACACGATTTCCATGTATCGCATCCGGAATGTCAAGGCGCTGTCAGCACGTCCATCCAGGGGATTGTTCTCGAATCTGAGGTAGAAGAATGGATCATGGGCGGGATGCACCGGCTCATCCTTCCCGATAGGCAAAGCCTTCACGATACCGTCCTTGTTACGACTCTCTTGCACATGGACGACGAGTGGATACAGAGTATTTGACGTGGTACCGTCGTGCACAGCAAATCCACCAAGTGACATGGACGTCTCGAAGTTATCTGACCTCTGTATGAAAGTCGCTTGGAAGACGTCGAAGACCATAGACACGATGTCTTGACGGCGACCCCGCGGGTCTGTTCTGAGAGCAAACGAACCTCGCTTGAGCTGCGCTGCGACGCGAGCCTTCAACGCGTCGCGAGGCGTCTCAAATGAGTCTGCCAGGGCTGTCTTCTCGTCGTAGTCGAGTACGTCGTAGAGTTCTTTGCGTTGGTCGTCCGTGAGCTCGCCAGGGAAGACTGGATCCTGATTTGTCGATTGTGTCGTGTCGGACGATCCCCATAGCCAGCTAGTCCAGCTGCTCTGTTGCTGAGGGTGTTGCTTCTTGTTTTCTTCCTCAACCCTCCTGCGCGCCGCGAGATCTTTCTTCAACTGCGAGCGCGCAATCGAGCGGTAAAAGCGGATATCTTCGTATGACAGCTTCCTTTCGAGAGCGTCGAATTCCGACGCTTCCTAGGTCCACTGATATCATTCCGCCGAACAGGTAGAGAAATGAGCGTGACATACCCCGTCTGATAAAGAGCCCAATTGCTTCTTCTTAAATAGCTCCACATATCTATGTCGGTCATTTCGTCGTTCGGCGAAGTACGCCCAAGTCCACTTCCGTCTGCGCTCCCGAACTTCGTCTAGAATGGCTCTACCTGCAAATCTGAGAAGCGCTCTGGGCCGATTGGCCTTCAGCTCCTCCGCGGAGGGGCGGTACTTTTGATACTGCGAGATTGTCAGCACCCAAATATCTCAAGTGACTAAATAGACAGACCTGGTGCTGCCGCATGTAGAAGTGATACATATCGAGAAGCGAGATGGCGTCTCGATACTGGTTGTCGTCCAGAATCACTCCGATCTCGTCAAAAAACAACTGTACGTCGAACCGAGGTATCTCCTTGTCTGGCTGATGGTTCATGATGATCTACATAACTATAAGTTGACGGCCCATAACGATGTGCTGATCAACATACCCGACCCTCGCCGGTCACAGGCTTGAGTATGAATTGATGGTCAGGAAGATTGCCGTTCCTCGGGATCTATGACGGAGATTGAATTCATACAGAATCCAAAGAATATTACGAGCAAAGTACCAGAGCCGTAAACTTCTTGACAAGCTCTTCGTAGGACAGTCCTGATAGACTATCAGAATCTGTGTCGAAGTACAATGCAAGAGACTCCAGTTTGGATAGCTATGGAGAGGCTCGGTCAAGGGGTGTGATGCAAGCGACCTTAGAACTGCTGACCTTATGGATAGCGCCAGCACTGCTATCAATGAAAGCTGTTTCCCACTTATCATTCACGGATACGGCCGTGAAGCCCGCCAACGTCAGACCAGCTGCGAATGGATGCTACAAACAGTATTCACTTTCACCTTCGTGCGCATGAGAGTAACTTAAAACAGACGTACGCCAGGAACACTGAGTTTGTCCTCATATCGTACATGTATGTTACGGACTGTTATCTGGAGATTGTTGATGATCTTGGCTGTTAGCGAGGCTAGCAATCCTTGAGATTGCGGTGAATCTGCCGTCCACGAAGTTTGAGCAAGGGCAACTCGCGCACAAAAGGGACACTCACCTTGGGAGACTTCGCTTCCCTGCAAGTGCAGCAGCTCCGCGTTCTGCAGACGCTCCATTTTTGCGGCTTGTTGCCTCCGCTCATCTTCCTCCGGATCGTAGGTCGTTTCGGACGATGGAACCACGAGGAGGTATACGTCCTCAATGAAGACCTCCACAGGCTGACTCCCAAGGTTCAACCAATGCAAGGACAAGGTGAACTTCCCGAGGTGACCTATGCACATGTCGGGATGAATTCTTATTGCAAATGTGATCGAGACGCACCTTCGACCACGTCCACCGGCAGTCTGAATTTGTCGAGGGCACCTTTCTTTAGCCTGAGCTTCGTGAGCGTTAAACGTCCTAGGCCACCCTGTGAACTTGCTTGCGGAGTCGGGATCTCTAGTGCATACCTTGACCGATCCCATAGTTGACTTGGTTCATATCCAAGTTTTCGACATACGGGGCAAGGACCCGGTTGAACAGCTTTCATTGTGCGTGAGTCATAGTGCAGCATTGGATGTGCAAACGCTATTGCGTACGATGTTCAGGACCTCCTTGCCAGGGTCGGTCCACCACACCATGGCTGTTTTGACAGATTCTACAACCCTCAGACTGCGTTCCGAAGGAAAGGCGAAGACAAGGTATATAGCACACTAGTACCACACAGAGTTTCCAAATGTTCCAGAGAATGTGCCAGTCAGGCTACTAGTCATGTACGAGTTGTCCGTGCTCGCGACTCCGCGACAGTTTGGACTGGGGGAGGGCTATTGATGCAGCATACGTCATCCTTGCCAAAAAAGGCAGGCCCATTGGAGGCTGCGTGTTCGAGTCTGCGGTCTCCCTTCATGCCGTGCTCGTGTTCGACGGGTCTCCAGGTTAGCCTGGACAAACTATCTTTGCTATCGTTCGCTCCGAACCTTCCGATTCAGAAGGAGATCATTGCGTGTTGACTTCAATATGGCCGACGAAGAGCGCTCTTATGTATTGCTTTGGTCATATCGCACGCCCCCAGCAGCATGCCGCTGCCCACGAAGTGCGTGAGCAGTAATGCGCCTTTCCATGAGCGATCTTCTATATGAATCTGAAACAGCGCGAGGCAGAGCACGCGGCCCAGGCGACATGGAGTAGTTGAGCACTCCCCCCAAAAAATTCTTGTGAAGAATTTTACGTGGATCCCAATAATTCTCCTTCGCAAGAGGACAAGGCGACCAAATGGCTTTCTGGACTCCTTTGTGCATCGTCTTTGCATTGCATCGCCCAGTTCTGTCTGGCCGAGGATTCGACGACCGAGAACCTGGAAATATGGTACATTGGCACCGATCGTTCCCGTGGGGACCGCTCCCTCCGAGATCATCCGCGAACCCGTGCAACGAGGTCTCCGTGACCCGACATAAATATGTCCTTGCTCATGACCTAGCCTCCCCCACTCTCAAGTTCAACTCTGCTCTCCACCACCCATACGTCTTTCTCAGTGATGATGGCCATGATCGCTCCGGTATCTGAGCATTTGTCTCTGCATGTGGAACATCATCAGCCGAAGGAAGTAGAGTTGAACGAGGTGAGTTTGCGAATCCAGCTCTTCGGCCGCTCCCGTACGCCTTCTAACGCTATGGTCCCCAGCTTGGCAATCTGCAGGACGCCCTCGAGCCGTTCGCCCAGTCTGTCTTCCTGTCAATTGTACTTGGTCCTGCAGTACTGACACCCTGCTCAGACTGATTCGCCAATCTGCTCAGGCAGTGAGATTACACTGCACGATCCCTACACTCTCCTCACCATCAGACTCGTGTAAGGCCACTGGACGTTCTCATGTCAGCCCTGACTGACTTGAGGGCAGACGACCTTCACGATCTTCACGACCTGCGCTCTCGGTCACTCCTATTCGTGCACAACCTGGTGGAGACCCTCCGAGCTTCTGGAGTATGACTTCCACGCGGTTGATTGCCTCATCATCTCTCATCATCTCTGACCTCACATTTCAGATCACTGCGTCCTACCGGCTCCAGGTCGCGAACTGCCCCCTGTGTCTCGTATGCGTACTCCCCCCGGATCTTGACGCAAATAGGGTCAGGGCCGCTGCCGTCGCCGCCATTCGGGGCCACAAGCTCAAGACAAAGTGCGTAATTTGCCTCCGTTGAACTAGCATCAGCTGACAGGGATGAATTAGGGAACGAGCATTGCTGGCGGACCTCGAGGACGGTCTTGCGCTCGTCATCACATAGCATCTGCATTTTCTAGACTCCTGTTATCTCCTCTCTACGTTTTATCGGATACATTGCATCACAGTCTCATCTCGCAGCATCTACCGCGTCGGCGCACGTCGTTGTACTAGTACCTCTTACTTATGTTCCTTGTGCTCGAGCAATCTTAATGCTAGTTGTCTTTAGTTCCCTGCACGCTGACTGGCTCGGTGGAGCCGTTCGATCTGGATAGATCCGCGATGAGGACGGCGCACGAGGCGTGTAGGCGCTGGCCGGGACTCGGGAGACGCGCACGCCGTCTATGCGCGCCTGTGTGCGCCGTAAGCTGGCCAGCGGTGAAGCGGAAGTTGAAAAGCACGCGCCTCTCACCGACGCTTTGAGCCTCCATTTTTCTTGCTCCTCATCCTGTCCTCCAACATGGCCCCCCTCGCGGATTTTCTCCTTAATGTCGTTCCCTTGTCGCTCCCTCCCTACCTGACCGCTTATTTCCCTGGCACGACCCCCCTCTCGACTGCGCGCGAGGTTTTTCCCGTCCTTGCTGCGTACCTCGTCATCATCTTCGGTACACGAGAGTTCATGAAGAACCGCCCGCCATTTCAGCTGCGATACTTGTTCCAACTGCATAATATTATCCTCAGCACGGGCAGCGCACTTTTGCTTGCTCTCATTATCGAAGAGGCCGCGCCCATGGTCTGGAAGAACGGCTTGTTCTGGGGCATGTGTGATGAACAGATGTGGACTTCTGTAAGTGTTTCACTGGTCTGCACTTGCGCAGGCCCTGAATCTCGCTCCAGAGATTGGAATTCTACTACATCATCAACTACTACTTCAAGTACTTGGAGCTGCTAGACACGATTTTCTTGGCACTGAAAAAGAAGCCCCTTGGTAAGTCAGTACGTTGAAGTATCAAGGCGAAGCTAACAGTGTCTTCATCAGCCTTCTTGCACGTTTACCACCACTCTGCCACTGCTCTCTTATGCTTTACTCAACTTAATGGAAAGACGTCTGTGGTATGTGTTTGTTCTGTCGCGTTCAGCATGGCGCCACTATATTCACGTGTTAACCGTAGCAATGGATTCCGATCTCGATCAACCTGAGTGTTCACGTACTAATGTGTAAGTTGCTGGCTCTGTGAGATGCACGCGCATTATTCATTGAACATGCAGATTACTACTACTACGCAACTGCGGGTGGTGCCAAGATTTGGGTACGTCTTATTTCCCATGTATTCCCGCGCCAAAGTCGTTAAGAGGCCGTTTACAGTGGAAGAAGTACCTGACAACCATGCAAATCGTGCAGTTTATAGTTGACCTCTTCGCCGTATACTTCGCAAGTGTGTCGCTACGTATTCCTTGCACCGACGTTTCACCTTAATGACCCACTTCTCATAGCGTACTCCTACTACACGGCCACATACTTCAGGGGGTTCCCTAGTCTGGGCTCCTGCGCCGGCACGGAATCTGCTGCACTCTTCGGCTGTGGGATTCTTTCAAGTTACCTGGTTTTGTTCATCCAGTTCTATGTTCAGACGTACAAGAAGCCTGCTAAGGGTAAGGCGCCTGTGTCGAACGGCAAGGCTCTTGCAAACGGCAAGGCTCTCGCAAACGGCAACGGGGTTGCGAATGGGCACGCGTAAGTTCTGTCATGCCACGGTCGGCGCTCGCGCTGACAACATTCTTCTTCAGGCACAAAGTCCAGTGATTCCGAGGGGTGCCTGTCATGTTACGGAGGAGCGCAGGAGAATCACCTAACCATTATACGCCTCATTGCGATGGCATCTATACCCCATGGCCGCGACGCAACAATCTGTCAACTAGCATCTTCCATCGTTCAATTGCCATAGATTACTTAGCCTGTTTAGTTGTAAAGTGGGGCTTGGTCGAGCTTGTGCATTTGATTAGCATTTTTGTTCACTTTCGTGCTCGACCACGGTGCTTTGTTGCTACTGTTACCATCGTGACATTATTGTGCCCGTATGTACGCATGCAACCTCTATAGGTGGCGGTGTATGAGAATAATGTACAGAGATGGCGAGGCCGAGGCAGTAGATATCGTGTACAGTGCACGCTTTGAGTGCTTTGATTCATTTTGTTGCTCATCGGAGCGGTTTGTGATGATGGGCATGACGGAATCGACGTGGCTCGTGGGCAAACAGTGGGTGTCATTGACGACCTGACGGCGCACTACTTCCGATATGTCAGAGCATAACAACTGGCGGTTTTCATGGAAGGTCAATGAGACATGTTCCATCCGTGACAGACTGTCTATGGAAAGCTGTTTGTGGGTCTTGAAGACTTCCCGGCGGCGCGGGATCAGTAAATGCCCGTTGATAGGCGCGTCGTTCTCGACGAGTCCAGGAACAAGGTCCCCGAAATTGTCGGTCGCGGCGGTGCTGATGGACGAGCGTATATCTGGGAAGCTGTGCACGGTTGCTCGACATGTTGTAGTGTATTGCTGAGATGTTGCCGTCGTCGTTGGAACCAGGCACCGACGAGGCGGACCGTGGAGGACCGCGGCGGGGCTGCCATGTGGAAGGTGGACCTACTGCACTTGCACCATGCCAGACTCGTCTAGGCCTTTGAGCGGTTTCTTGCGCCGCAGCGAATCAGTAACCAAGGCCGCCCGTAGCTGCTAGTAGTGAGGTCCTGTCTCCGACTCCTGCGCATCCTATAATTACCGCCCGTCGGCAAATCCTCCATCGCCCAGCCGATATTCATATAATGACACTCTGAATGACCGCGCTACCTAATCTCATGGCCTCTAGCTCTACCATACCGTCGTCGCATGCAGGACAGCAGTGGGACGAGCGCTCTTCGACCGATGCCCAGGAATTTTATGTGTCCGTAGAGTTGCACGTATCGCCCAAGGCAGCCGCCACACTGCGCAAGGTGGGTATATGCACACGTTTAGGCCACCAACCAAGGAGCTGATCATTTCCAAGCCCCCACTGCCACACAAGAAGACCTCTGAGAGGCATGCAGCCACGAAGTCGTCGTCAGGGAGTGTAGATAGCACACAGAAGAGGCTGAGAGGTGTGCATCGCTGTCCAGCCACTGACCGCACAAATATTGACGGAAGATCTTCAGAGAAGTCTAGCTGGTTAAACTTGACGCGTAATCCAATAACATCAGGGCAGTGGAGAGCCGCCACGTGTAAACTCGTAGAAGAAGATGAAGGATGTGTACTCAATATCTACCTAGAGGTGAGCATCCAGGTTGCTTTGGCCATGAGCAAGCTATCCTAACAAAGGCACATAGGAAGCCATATTGTACAAGTCCATTTATATATACCTGCTCAACCACACTGATATACGCCCTGTACACCCGTCTTTATTCGGTCGCAAGAACTCCCTCGGCATATACTGCGTGGCGTGAGTCATGGGCACCTCGCGTCTCAGAGGTCATGATTTGACCTGATTACAGGGGGCAATCTTGGAGCGCGGCCGCTCCCACTGAACCTGCATACCTTCATTTCCCGGATACCGATGCTATGAATGCGTGGTTGGCTCTCCTGCGCTCCTATGCGATGCCGGAGGTCTACGGCCGATGGCTCTCGCCGGATGAGGGTGGCCTCTACCGCATGTGGCGTCAGATCGAGATGACCGTAATCCAGGGCCGCAACCTGGGCATATCCAAAGTCACCGCAGACGACCCAGCGAGTGGCGATCCAGACCCCAACTCCGACGCTATCGACATGGATCTGTACTGCGAGATGCACGTCAATTCCCAGCTGTGCGGGCGAACAACCGTCAAGAAGGGCATCGGCTCTCCGGATTGGCAGGAGAGATTCACGTTCTCCGACTTACCCCCATTCGAGAACCTCGAGATTCTCATCTGGAGGGAGAAGAAACTGATGAAACCTGTCCTAATTGGGAGCGTGCTCATTGTTCTGGCGAATTTCCGCCGCGGGGAGTACATCGAGGGCTGGTTCCCAGTCTTGACCACAGGGTCGTCAGCTCATTTACAAGTTGGAGAGGTCAGATTGAAGCTGAAGGTGGACGAGTCCGTCAACATCACCTTTTAGTTAATGCATTCACTGATTGGTCTGCAGGGAAATCGTGCTCCCATACTCTGCATATGTTGGCATCCTGAAGGTATGGCCGACGAATCGGCGTAGAGGAAGCTCTGGAACCATTTGTTTTGCAGACATTCATTAGTCGTAATGCATTGGACTGGATGCAAGATCTAGAAACACACTTCAAGTTGAAGACTATCTCAAGCCATATCATGTCGATCGCCATTGCCAAGAATGTTCTGATGGATAACATCATGGAACTAGCTGATCGAGAGGTTGATGGGACGGTGACATGTGAGTAGATCGCATCAGCAAGGATGTTTTTGGGCTGACAATCAGCCATACAGCACATCAAACGCTATTGTAAGCAGTCGCCTTCTTGTAGTCCAGTCTAGTTCTGAGCTGGAATAGTCGAGGGAACACCGTGCTCACGAAAACTATCGAGCTATTCATGGCATGGTATGGCACATCGTTTCTGGAGGCCAGCATAGGGGAGACGATTCGGCGCCTTTGTGCAGACAGAGTAGGAATAGAGGTTGATCCCGTTCGCAGCGGCAAAAGTGTGAAGGGGATTGAGAAGAATGTGGAGCTTCTTGTTTATTGGTGCGAAGAGTTGTGGACACACATCTACGAGGCCCGCAGAGAATGCCCACAGTACGTTAAGCATGATATACACGTGTACGTTTCTTCGCTAACATATAATTCTTCGCAGAGAAATGCGCAAACTATTTGAGCATATACGCCATTTGGTAGAGAGACGATATCGCGTCGACGACCAAAATCGCGAAGTCCCGTGGCAAAGCGTGTCCGCATTCTGCTTTCTGCGATTCATGGTTCCCGCTATTCTTCATCCCCATCTCTTCGGTCTCTGGCCAGGTAAGTAACTCTAATACGTACTGGGGGTAGGGTGGTGTGCTAAACATTTGTTACTGCAGGACTACCGGATGCCCGTGTGCAGCGTAGTTTGACTTTGATCGCCAAGGTCATACAGAATCTGGCCAATTTAAACACGGTATGCTTTCCACATGATCTTGTTGCTACGTCATCTTCCTTATTTCGCTTCTTCAGACGGTCCAGAAAGAGGAGTACATGCGTGGTGTCAAGGACTTCCTCTCAAATACCACCCAGGCTATGATTGACTACATCGTGGTGGTCTCCACTCCAGACATGGATCACACGACAACCAGCCCGGTGACATCTGACCGCCACGAAAGGCTGCGCATTCTGAACACCCTACGTCGGCGGGGCGCGGCGGCACCGTTGCTCTTCCGTGAAGCTGTTCCTCTCTTGCCGCACATGCTCGATCTTCCGAAGCACCTCGCCGTACTCAGCTCCGTCGTCGTTCGCTACTCCCGGACAAATCACTACGACCCTACTCTCCCGGTCGGTTCGGATGAACGTCCGTTCAAAGAGCTCTGTCTGCGGTGTATGGAGGTGGAAGAACAGGCGCTCCAACGCGTCAGTCAACTTGCGACAAAACGTGTTATCAAAACGGAGACAGCGCACGGCTGGAAATCGTCCAGCGTGTCTGTTTCAATCTCCTCATCCTCTCCCATAAGCATCCCCCACCGTGAGCGCAAACTATCCCTCACAGAGAAGAACGAAAGACGGAAGAGATCAGGTCGTCCCTCCACAGCCCCATCCAATGACTCCACTTCTGTGCTATCCACCAGTACCCCGGAGAAGTCCGTCGCTAGTCATGCTACCGCACAATCACAACGCTCCCGTTCCGGAGATATGACACATAGACAACGATCACCAAAACGGTCCCCCCACCATCCCCGTTCAACTTCCACAGACTCCGTTCTGGCACGCAGAACGCCTTATGAGGATTTGTCTTCTACGGCTGACGCTAGCATGGTCTCCGCGGACGGTTCAGATGTAGGTAAACGAAAGATAGGTATATTCCGCGCGATATGGACTCGGAAATAGATTATACCCGGACGTCGGTTGGAAATAATTAATGGTCAGTAGCGTTACATGTGATACAATCCAAGCAAGATCCTCGCCATAAGATAGTTAGAAGACAAAACTAAGCCTGAGAGTCCGCACTGAGTGGTTTCTGAATGAGTCTCTGAATCTCCGATGCCACATCCTCTGAAGTACTACGGACAGTGATTCGACAACGCTGGATAGAATATCATTGCACGATGAATGCTGTTCTTATAATCGTGATGGGAGCGGGAACGCACCTTGACGTCGCGATTCGGTTCAAGTCTGAGCAAACAGCCAACCTTGCCATCTGCGGACATGTGCAGAATTCCAGCTGCAACGATGTTGCTCGGATTCGGATCAACCCCTTCCAAAATGTTGAGTGAGAACCCAGACACAACTTGACGCTGCTTCATAAGGTCGATATGACCGGCGGCATCCAACTCGATGGGGAATATGCTCTGCGCCTCCCGGGGAGGACCTCCAATCAGCCGCCATCGCTCGAAGAAGTCAGCTTGCCCGAGCTTGACGTGCTCGATAAACTTCGTGACCACGATGGGAAGTCGTAGAGCGAGGGTCTGATGAGCGCCCGCCAAGAAAGATACCACCAGAACTGGAGGTTTTTTGAATGGTTTCTTGCACTCAATCTGCAGCAGCTGCTGCGTTTGCGTTCGTGGCGCAATTGTGCTGGGCGTGATCTTCTCGAAGGTGGCAGAAAGGGAACCCGGTTCTTCTACGTGGACTGTCGTCGTGAAAGACGTCAGCGGCGCGGACATCTTGTTGCCCATGTAGATAGCAAGCTGCCCCAAGTGCCCATGATAACGCGACTTGACACCTATCTGGATTTGTACGTCCTCATAGAGTACACCCTCGCTGGTGTATAATAGCTTCTCAAACCATCGGTCGACGTTAGCTCCAGCCGTCAACCGCGGAATGCCCTTCTCCGCAAGTGCCGAGCTCGACTGGGCAGTGAGGTCAAACAGACTCGGGGTTGGTTGCATTTGGGTTGGAGAGGAGGACAAATCAAGACCCATCAACGAGGTTGTGATATCTTGGGTGGCATCACCCGAGGCAGCCCCATTCCCATTGACCTCGATTAACGTCTGCGGTCTTGTGAGCTTCTTCGACATCGCACGATCTAAAGTTGCATCCTTGTCGCCGTGCTTGCTTTTCATACGGCCTAAGAGCGCGCTTTCGCGGGCAGGGAATGGCGGGATCTCCTCGCAGACATTCTGCAGCAATTCATCGTCATCCAAGCGGGACGCCAACGCATAGTACTCGCATGCTCGTTGTTGGAGGTCAACATCCAAGACATGTCGATACCGTTCGAAGACATTGAGAAGCTGGGGTTTGATCTCCGGGAAGACATTGACCCACTTGATGTAGGTCGAGAGCAGGAGCGCTCGGGTGGGAGCTACGCAGAACTGCGACTTGGAATGTAGAAATTGAAATTGTTCAAGCGGACTGTACCCAGGCTCGTTTGCGATCAAATGACCATATTCGCCAAGGATGTAGCCTGCCGAATAGTCAATACAAAGCGTGACATAGCAATCTCAGCACGTACCGCCCACTTTCACCAAGCTTTCGTGAGAGGAAGGGGATTTCAGATACTCCAAGACGACCTTCGCGGCGTAAGCCTGGAGGTCCTCTGTGTTCGTCACAATTTGGACGACCCGGTACCAGACTTCTTCTCCCACGTGGTCACCGGCAGCACTGAGTAGCTCCAGGATAGTGTCAACATACCACTTGTACGTGTTGGCGTATCGTTCGGTTAGAATGGCAATCTTTAATACCATCTCTTCCCTCAGTCCATAGTCAGCAACCTTGAGATAGCGCAAAAGCTCGCCGACAATGAGCTCGGAGTTGCCCGTGTCGCACATGCTGTACAGGAGATCTAGTGCGCGACGACGGACTGAGATGTCTTTGTCGCGGAGAGAGAGAATGATTGTGCCCTGATGCTTCTTGATTGCCTTCAGGTTATCGGCGCGAGCAGCAAGATGCGCCATGGTATCGAGTCCCAGGTAGCGTACGTTGGTTTCCTTGGAACTGATGAACCTAGCAAGCAGGACAGCAGCAGTGTTAACGAGGGGAGAGTTGTTGTCCAGGTGAATTGCTAAGTTGATGGCTTCAAACAGAACAGCATGCTGCGCATTGTTCTGTTGTACATTTCTTGAAGGTTCCGCACAATTATTCATGATTGTCTGAAGCACTTCAAGAATAACGGAGCGCAACGCTGGGTCCTCTGTGGACAACCACACATGAACACAGATATTGAACATGGTAGTAGAGCTACGTTACCTGTGGGCGGATAGAATTGCAACAATCTGAGCAATTTGACCTGCAACCATGGTGAGGGAACCTTGTAATACGCGTACTCCGCACTATATTCGTGTTCGATGACGAGCTATGTCCAACGTGAGCTGGCTGGCAGTTTTGCAGACTCAAGATGTTAACGTACGCGTCTTAACCTGTCCACTGCTTTTTGATAGCAGACTGCGTACGCATCTAGGTGGTCTTGTGCCAAGGCCATTACTAAACTCGTCACGCAAATGACCACACCCTATCTCCTAATGAATAGACCACAACTAGCAAATGCAGGAGGACTCACGAGATCCAAGTCGTCCATGATCGCAACTATGCGCAGTGCCCATTCTGCTGCAGGTATGACATCCGGGTGTTTGCGATACAGCCTAAGTAGGGTCAAAGCAGCCTTCTTCCGGACGAATGTCTGCGATGTCCTACTCATCGGATCAGCGACAGCGGAGTCAAGAATCGGAATGTACGCGTACGGAGATATAAGGAGACGGTGCACGTCCTCAGCCAATGCCTCAGCCATCTCCGTGCCTCCAACGTTTGCGATCGCATGCAGTGCGAGACAATTGCTGATCTCACTGTTATCGTTGAGGTCCTTTCGGATCGAATTAACCACAAGTCTGAGGAAGTCTGAATTCTCGTGCATGAGGAGGGTGACTGCTAGGTAGCCCTGACTCAAGTTCACATCAACGTAATGCTTAGAATGACAGAGTCCTGCTTACTATCTGCTTCTCGCTATACTTGGAGCTGGAAATGAGGTTGACGGCTTCCATATGTCCCACATCTACTTTGTAGCCGAGGATGTATGTGAAGATGACCTTGGCGACATATCTCCAGCGCCGGTCAGCATCCCAGATATCAGTTGAGCATAGTACCATACTTCTTTTTCTGATAGCCATCCAGATTGCCGTCTACATCGTATATGAGTACGAGTGGAGTATCAGGCATTGTTTAGACATGCCTTTGAACCGCTTGCGTATGTTGGCCATCTCCTTATTAATGCGCTTCTCCTCCAGCTCCCGCACTCTCGCACCGCGTATGTCCGCGATGAACTTGGTGTTTGCTCAGCAAGCAGTTGCGAACGAGAAACCGTCACATACCTGCGTCAAACCCCTCATGTTGGTGGCCATCTTGACTCAGTGTGCTTGAAGAAGAGTACCAGCGCGTACGTATGCCCTCCAGCGGAGCGTTAGGAGGAAGTGCGTTCGGCTCTGCCCCTCAGAGTCTAGAGCTGCACAGAAAGGACGGCAGGTCTTGAGAGATGCAGAGCTGCGGACTTCCAGAGCACCGAGCTGAATGTAGAGTGCGTACGCAAGTCTCAGGACGGATATGACGACCAGAGCAGTGGGCGTCTTTGGCCTGCCGAGACGTTGCTCACGCGCGTCCCCGACGCAAACGGCACTCACGAAGATAAGTCCTGCTCACCACAATGATTGCGACCACACACGCATCCATGCAGGGTGAGAAGTATGCATTGCTACAGAGAGGGGTTATTATGATAGCAATTATCTATGGGAGGGCTCTATGATACATGCGCGCAACGTAAATCTACGTTTCACCCGCTGCCAACGCCTCGCTCCCGATTCAAGTGGCTAGGCGTTGCAGGTCGAGAGTTGTATGCCGACGAAGATCCGTATGGTGTGTTGTATCCAGACCGCGAGAAGTGGGAGAACTGTGCTGCTGATGCGAGGGAGGAACGATCGTAGGGGCCTCGCGGAGTACCGGGTCGGGAATTTTGCCGTGACCGCGAAATGACACGATATCTGCTGTATCGATCCAGGACCCGCACAATGTCTCGAGTCATGCTATCGAGCTCCCTGATTTCTGCTGTAGTCAGGGGACGATTCCGCATGTCCTCGTCCTCGTCTTCCGACTCATGTTCACGGTCCATGTCACGGGGTGGAGGAAGCCTCTGACTCGACTTGCCTGCGATTATACCTTCAAAGACTCGAAGCATACTGCCCTCCATGAAGCCCTTCAAACGTTCAATATCGTCCAGTACGTCCGAGTTACCGACGATGGGTAGCCATCCATCGCATTCGAGCCCTTGGCCCGTCACTTCGATCCGGTACGCTCCAAAGAGAATGTAGGTCAACGGGTCCAAGCGAGTGGTCGTGACCAAGTATGTCGTAGGACTTGACGCAGAGGAGGAGAGGTTCCGGCGTTTCTCGGCGTACGCGACAATCTGCTTGAAGTCCACGAAAGGATCTTGTTCACCTCTATCAGTTCTGCGCGCCGAGGAATTGACACTCGAAGGGTGCATAACAACGATCTGATTACAATCAGTACACGGAAATGAACACAAACATGTTGACTGACCTTTTCTTGAGCTGTGCGGTACGCTCTTTCCGTGGTACGGATGGCATACTTCGGCTGCGAGGCGATCGCAATCAAAGCGGCGAGGAGGGCGTAAGAATTACCATTCTCGTTCAATTGTGCGGGAACGATCTCCCTCCCCGCACGAGGGCCTGACGGAATACCCGCAACAGCACCGCCGGCCGAGACGTCAATGGCGCCAACCTGATAGAGAGACTGCAGTAGGTGTTTCTTGATCTTGTCAATTAACAGCAATGTTGGCTTCGACAGGAAGTTCTCCGAGCAGAAACGGTTCGCAGCGACGTAATGACCTTGCCCCTGGAGTTCCCACCAAGCATTGTACGCTCGAAGCGTGGCGAGTACATCCGAACGGAATTCTTCTGGTGTCCACGAGTTCTTCTTGGCTTGTGCCTCGGCCTTCAAGTGAGGAGGTGCGAGGAAAGGATCCCGATTGCTCAGGATAGCGGCCAGAGTCAAGGCCTGGTCGAGGCAGCGGAAAAAGCTTCCGTACAGCACGAGCCGTCCCAGCTGAACGTCGACAGGGAGCTGTAGCAAGACACGACCGAGTGACGTCAGGTTCTTGCGCTCATCGAGAGCGCCCACCATCTGCAGGCTCTTCATGGCGGCTTCCACGCGATCCGGGCCCGGAGGCTCAATCGCTGCGGCAAGAACTTCTTCCACAGACATGCCAGGGAAGTTCAAGGCTTTGACATGCATGACGACGTTGCTCAGGTCAACACGTTTCATCTCCACGGTCTGGTGGGGTTGTAACTTCTCGGCGTGTTGGCGACTGAGAATTCCGTAATATTCTCCTGGCCTGTGACGTCCAGCACGCCCAGCTCGCTGATTTAGGTTAGATGATCCGACCCATGCAGAGACCAGGGATGAGATATGACGCTCTGGATCGTAGCGTTGTTCTTTGACTCTGGCAGTATCCACGACATAGACAACATCAGGTATGGTGACGGACGTCTCCGCTATGTTGGTTGCAAGAATAATGCGCCGAATACCAGGTGGAGGGGGTTCGAAGACGACTTGCTGTTCAGCAACGGGAATGGTAGAGTGCAGTAGGTGGATGCTGTACCGGCTATTGTCGTTAAAATCGACGCCCAAGAGTGGGCGAGGGTCAAGGAGGGCCTTCTGTACGGACACAATGTCCTCCCAACCCGGCAAAAACACCAAGACATGTCCTTCGTCCGTTCTGCGAAGCACATGCGCGATGGTGAGTGCTACGAGAGGGGTTGGCAGATCGAGATCTTCGTCGCGAGCTTCATTCGGCTGCTCCGCTGGAGCCCTCCGGTTTCTCATTCCAGGCACTTGCACAGCATCCTGACCCAACTCGTGCGCGAGGTACTTCTGGACATTGTTGTCCAGGAAAACCCACTCGGAGGACTTGTCCTTCGCCAATGCCGGTACGAAATCATCCAAGAAGTTCTTGTCCACGGGGAAGGCGCGTCCAGGTATTTCAATGACATCTGCAGGCTTGCCAGCGTCGTCCTTGAAGTACTGCTGGAAGAGAGTAGGGTCGATGGTGGCACTCATGAGGATGACTTTGATCGGCTTGCCCCGAGCCTTCCGATCTGCGAGCAGACGCTTGAGGACAACGAGGAGTAAATCGGTATCGACGTCGCGCTCATGGACTTCATCAACAACAATGTGCGTGACGTCGTCCAAGCTCCTCCCAATGCTTTCACCCTGGAGAGCCGACTGCATCCTCTTCAGAAAGATACCCGTCGTGCAGAAGGTGATGGAGCCATGCTCGTCAGGAAGGTTGGACTCGAAGCGAACCTGGTAGCCGACGGTGCTTCCCCTTCCCGACTTCTCACCTCTCTCCTGGGCAACTCGGTTGGCGACACTGATCGCCGCAATTCGTCTGGGTTGTGTGCAAACAATATTGCACTTTGCACCTTCCCCTTTCTCGATCCACTCGTCGAGAAGTAGCTGCGGGATCTGAGTGGTTTTGCCAGAACCCGTGGCCGCCATACAGATAGTCACGTCATGCTCCTTGACGTGCTGTAGAAGTTCCTCTGCCTTCGTAAAGACCGGGAGACCAGCGCGGGTGTTGCGGATTTTTTCCAGCGCGGGATCCGTGAAATATCGTTCTCTTCGCTGCTTCAGGGCCTCAGATTTTTCGGCCAGTGTTGCAGGCGACGCGGGCGGTCGAGTGTACCGTGGACGAAGTGGCTGCGAAGTAGTGTCGATGGAATTTTCCGCGGAGATAGACTTCGGTCGATTGAGGTAGAGATTGCTTCGTCGAATGTCCTCGCCCACGTCCTGTATCTCATCTGCAATAGAGGGCTCAATCTGGAATGTCACCTTCGGCGCCATGCCCAGATCTTTGCCGGTCTTCATATCTAGCAGGAATTGCTTCCAGACTTCCGGGTCGCACTCGTCCAAGTAATGCGTGACATCGACAAAGCAAGCAGTCATGGCCAACTTCTTCGACTGTCCTCTGGCCATGCCGATACGGCGTCCACCGACAGCCATCTCCGCCGACCAGTACGTCTTCTCCTTCTCGATACTTGCATAGGTCAACTCTGGTTTCCCAAACCCGAAGCGACGGCAGTAGTAATCCATGAAATGGCGAGCACGTTCATAGTCGACTTTTGAGCCGTCTGACAGCGTCCTCTCCTGTGGCGAGAACTCGAAAACGTCAATCTGGTTGAGAAATCGTTTCAGTCAGGAGTCAATCCCGTGGAATCCTTGAGAGAGCATACCAAATCAGCCGCGTGAGCCTGATAAATAGCACTAATGGAACATAGCCGCTCGGACTCCGATTTACTCTTCGCATCGCCAATAGCAACTATCTCACCCTGTTCATAAGGCAAGACAAGAGTCGTCCTATAACGGAGGTTCAGTGCAGAGTTCAACCATGAACTGATGCTACACGACGCGCAGCATACCTCCAAATCGGAGTTCCGTCAGGCCCATTAACTTGGGTAGGTTCGTACCGTGGCTTCGGGGAGTACTGATTGAAAAGCTGGTTGGCCAAGAATGACTTTGGGTTTACGACCCATGAAGGATCGATTTGAGTGATATGATACTCCGATTCAATGTATTGTTCATCGAAAAGAGGACCCTCGATGGTCGGGGCGTGTCGTGCTTGGCGACGCTTTTTCTGGCTTTTCGACGCCTGGGCAGGAGCGGAGGTGTGCAGTCTGGACAGCAGAGATGGGCCATGTGGCTGTTTCGCTGACGAGCGGCGGGAGGGACCTGCGTGGCGCGGTTTATGCATGCCAGAGGAGAGACCAGCGGAAAGCGACGCCGAGGCGAGAGGACGAGCACCGTCGAGTTTGGCAGCTTTGATGGGCCTTTGCGACGAGGTGTCGAGGGATGAGACGGAAGCAGCGGGAGTCGGCGCAGCGGGAGTCGGCGCAGCGGGAGGCTGCTGGCGGGACGAGGGCGCTACGCTGGAGACCTGTTGCGCGTAGGGTCGCTTGAGACCAGGAGACGAGCCCGATGGAGAACCGATACGCGAGTTCTTTTGGGAGGGGTCCAGTTGCATGAGGAGGCGACGCCTATGCCGGAGGAAGAAAGCAAGGCGCATAAGGACCGTCTACCGAAGGGCTGAGGCAGTTTCAGCGTGATCGCAATTAGCTAAGTCTCGGTCGTCTTGGTAGAAGCGACAGGAGACTGACCTTCTTGGAACCTCTTTTCCCGTAAGTTTGTCAGAGAGAAGATATAGAAAGATGATTGACGGTGTCACAGAAGACGGAAGAGTACGCCAACCCGTCGAGCACTGAAGCTGAAGGCAGCAGTCGAAACGTTCATGCAAATTGTTACTCGAGACTTTCGTATTAGCTAAGGTGCTCGAATAGGACACAAACCCTAACCCAGTATCGCCGATTGCCGACGTCGGCGCGGCTCAAGCGCTCATTTCTCATGAGCACCTGTTTTCGAAGGGAGAGCTCGAGACTGCGAGACAATCGGATGTAACGATAAAAAATATTATATTCTCTAATGGTCGCTGAACGAGCTGGGCCATGCTTCAGCGGCCTTGTCTATGCCGTACAGGTATCTCAACTTGATAGTGGCAGCTCGTACGGCAGGCCAATCCTTCTCCCCAACCAGGTCTTCAATTTCCTTGATAATTTCTTCCATCTTAACTACACATGTGGGTCAGCACATCGCATTCACTGAGAATTTGCCTGGTGAAGTATACCGGAGTTGTCTTCTCTGATCTCATCCACTTCCCTTCGGGACTGAGCGTCTGAGAGCTGCTCGCGCAATTCCAGTATCTCCATGAGAAACATCGGGTCGTCTATTTTGTCGGTCTCTTCGACAGTAAAGCCTTCCCTACTCAGGATGTATTCCGCTCTTCTGAGAGGGTCGGAGAGGTGATGTAGCGCGTTATTGACGACGCTAGACAGTCTACCTGCAGCCTGTTGCTCCCGCTGTGGTGATATTCAGTCACAAAACCTCAAGCGATATGATTAAGTACCTCGTTTTTGCCCACCCATTTGTCTGGATGAATTACCGACTGAAGCTCTCTAAGCCGCCTCTTGAGTTCCAGATTGCTCACGATGAATGGATTGGGCTCGTAGGGAACTCCAAGCATCTCATGGTACGACATTTCTGGCTTTGCATCTGAAATGTAGTAGCACTTCGGGCAGACGGGGAGAGGAGTTGGCAGCGCGGTAGAACATCGCGGACAAATGGGTCGCGATGATTGCGAGGAAGCCGTACTATACCCGGGTTGGCGAGGTACAGCTGGGCGGTTTTGTGCACGAGATAGCTGTAGATGTGCTCCACATGGTCTCTGATGTAGTAAAGGTGAAGAACTCGTGCAGGCCAAGAGCAGTCGGGGCAGCAGTCGTCGCTGCATATTAGCAAGAACAGTCTACGGAGGATTGCATCATGCTCTGACCCTAACCCTGTCACCATAATTTGCGCAAGTGCGATATTGCATTTGGTACTTATGAGTACATAGCACGTGCCCAAGCCTGAGTATCCCAACGTCTAGTCACATACTTACTAGCACTTGAAATCCTTGTCCTCCTCCTCCTCCTCCTCCTCCTCCTCCTCCTCCTCCTCCTCGCGGAGCGTACTTACCTCCCATTTATCTCACCAAAGCGCGGCTCACAGGCGGTGAGACCCAGGCTCTCTGCCGGCCTGGACCTGATGATACCTGATTTAGACAGTGTCTGCACATCTTCTTTGGGATCATGTCATGCCAGGGCCGCAGCCCGTCGCATTATGTACCATGATCATAAATGCGCCGACCTTGCCGAGAGGATATCACAACTGTGTTTGGGGTATGTGCATGCGCTTTTGTGCCCATCTAACTCAATACAGATGCTGGTAGGCCAAAAGGCTGCGATAACCCCGATTTCGGAACACGCCTAGGCTGAGCTCAGAGTTTTGGCTGTGCTTTCATGCAGGCTGCGCCTTGAAGACGCAGCTGTAGCTGGTTCGAGCGCAGCAAGAATATCCTTAGGATTGAATCTATTCTTGGGTACGAGAGGCCGCAGCATGCTGCGATGCTTCTATATTCTCTGGATACAAGATGACGTTTTCATTCAAAGATGTAGTATTGAGGTGTCTTAAGTTGGTTCCACCATTGAGTGCATCGCTGATTTAAAGGCCCCCAGGTTCTTCCGGTGCCCTCTAATAGACGAGCGGTCGTGGCGGCCGTACGACGTGTATCTCCAAGCTTGAATCTCCTGTCCATATCTTCCCGTTATCTCACGGAGCTCGTTTACGATTTCCTTGCGACATGGGATTTGGGGAAACTCTCTGTCTTCTGAAGTATTTTTCCTGGCTTCAGAAATTACCGATAGCGGCGGAGTCAAAACATGGCGACAACCATCTTATCACCTATGCACCGCAGATGTCCCATGCTCGGAAGGAATTGTTGGAGATCGTTAAAAATCTTCGCGCAATGGGGTAATCAGTCGAGATTCGGGACCTGCCGACGTTGCTGAAATCTGGTTTACAGGGCTGATGAGGATCTACGGGTCGAACTTCCATACATTGCGGTCATAGGCAATCAGAGTGCAGGGAAATCTAGTGTGGTCAAAGCGATATCTGGTGTACGCTCTCAAGTGATCCCGCTCCATTCTTATTTCTGATAGTTTGCAGGTCGACGTACCGCGAGATGCAGGGACCTGTACACGCTGCCCAATCGAATGCCGCCTCTCGTTCTCCGAAAGTCCCTGGAGATGTCAAGTTCGTATTCGGCGGACCTATGTATCTTCTGGCGAGTATTTCAACTTCGGGGACCAACCTGAGGGTCTACGTGAGATCCCTTTCGGTGACGCCATCACAAACAAGAAGGACATCGAACTCGTCTTACGCCGCGCTCAGGCTGCTGTCCTGAATCCACATCAGGGGCGCGCGCACTACGTGAACATGAGTTTTGAGCAGTTGCAGAATGAGAGGCCGGATCGCTCTGCGACATTCTCCCGCGATGTGATATGCCTAGATTTGTCAGGACCTGACCTATCTGATCTGACGTTTGTCGATCTACCTGGTGAGTTAGCTGTGTCCCTATGGAGCGGAAAGCAACGAGAGCTTACAGCGCAAAACTCAAGGACTTGTACAATATACGGCAGGAGATACAGATGCCCAGTGGCTTGTCAATGACCTTGTCTCAGAGCATATCCGAGGCAAATGCCTCATTCTTGTAACAATGCCAATGAACGGTATGTCGCTCGATGAAATGCGCTATTTCAGGATCGCAGTCTAACAATTCAAGGTAGATAATATCGAAAACCAGACAGCTATGAAGCTTGCTCGTACGTTTGACCCGTCTGGGGAGCGTACTATTGGTAAGTGCCGAAAAGTGTCAGTCTTAATCATTACCGACTTTCAACTGTTCCTTCTATTAGGCGTCATTACAAAGCCCGATACACTTCCCGCTGGGTCGACCGGATCTCGCCGAGAATGGCTGGAGATATTTGAAGGCCGCAGTCACCAATTGAAACATGGTTACTACTGCACGCGCCAACCTGACGACGATGTGCGAGCCCAAGGACAATCCGAAGCAGAAGCATTAGCTGCAGAAGAGGCGTTCTTTGCAACATCGCCCATATGGTCAAATACGGCGCAACGCAACCGGCTGGGCACTCGCAACTTGGTTTCCGCGCTGAGCGAAGTGCTTGCCAGAATGGCCGGAGAGAAGTAGGTCTACAGGATCAGTGCACTGGCGAAGACTAAACTCGTATACTTCAGTGTTCCGATCCTACTCAAACAGGTGCACAAGCAAATCCAAGCCTGCGACGACATATTATCCAGCCTTCCTCGCTCTCATATGACGGATCCGGGCACTGCGGTGCAAGGTCTCATCACCGAGTTCACCGATGAGCTCAAACTACATGTGACAGGAACGTCGTCACACAGAGCTGCCCTTGTGCAAAAAGTACGGAGCATCTATCGCGAATTCAAAGATAGGGTTTGTCGCACAGCACCCTACTACGTGGCACATCCCAATGCTTGTATCGCCGGTCGGACTAACTTTGAAGACAACAGCAAGATGGATGATACTGGTACGTCTGCGCGACCGACGTTTTTGCAAGACATTCATGACCATATGAAGAGGTATGTTACGTACTTAAAATTTGTCCATCACCGCATGTGTCGAGAGCTGACACTAAACAGATCAAGGACGATTGAACTCCCGGGCAACGTACCATATTCGGCTAAACTAGCTCTTATAGAGGAATTCCAAAAAAATTGGTTGTGTTATGCTGAAAAGTGCTTACGCGGGGTGCATGCCGCATTTGAGGAGACCGTACAGCAACTCATTCACACGAAATTCAAGGAAAACAGACAATTGGAATCTGTAGTTACGTACGTTTTGCCAGTTCGTCATTCTCTTGACATCGCCAGCTAATGCATGTTCAGGGTGTGTATTACGGATCTAATGAAGTCTTGCCATGAAACGACTTATGGCCACATTCGTGGCGCAGTCGAGGCCGAGATGATGGTATTCACTCAGGACGAGCACGGATTCCTCCTGTACAAGAACAGATGGCTCTCACATTTTAGGGGCGTCTACGCGGGCCGCATCCCAGTGCGGCGACCGTTCGGAAAGCAGGGACCGAACGAATTCGAGGGGCTGGGCCCGCCATCGGAGTGGTCTATCGAGGCGGTCTCTACAGGTCAGCCTTCTCGCAGTGCATTGCAGACACTCGTTGCTGCAGGGCCTCGAGCGCCGAATACTACACATCCCGTCCAACCACAGGATCCTTATGGGAGCGCTACATTGGGTGACGAGGGAAGCAGCGAGCCAAATGGCGATAAAGACGACGACGAAGAGCGCGGGTTTGAGAGTGCCGAGGAAGGACCTGGATACCCTACGCCACAGCCGTCGCCGGTTCGACAGAATCGCAAGAGGACGCCGTGCACGTCGTCTGGCAGACAGGTACCCCGGCCTCCTTCGCTCATGGAGCCCCCGCCGCAGTCTCGCGCAGGCTTCCAACGAAACGACCCGCAGCGGCAAGACAAGTTGCGGGCGGCTTGTGCATTGCTGGCGGAGATCGGTATCGACATCGGCCCAGACGGCCTAAGCAAACTGTACGACACAGATGAGTACGACCTCGAGATGGGGGTGATGGCAGAAGTAAGCGCTTATTTCCACATTGCCTGCAAGGTGCGACAGTCGTAACTACTCCCTTTCATCCATGTTCCGAGCTGAACCTCTGCCTGTAGCGTGTGATCGACGTGGTGCCTCTTCGGATCGAACAGGGATTCCTGCTTGGGGTCTCCAATTTGGCGCCAAAGACACTCATCCACAAGCTCGAACTCGGCTCGCAGACTGCTGCGGAGAAGTGTGCCCAGTACTTGGCAAGGGGCCCCGATCTTGTCAAGGCCCGCGAAGAGCAGACTGCCAGGAAGAGGAGACTAGAATCCATCTGTGCTAAATTGATGACATGACTTGCACGATATTCCCTTCAGGTCCGGGGCTGCATTCAGATCGTGTGACGTTTGTACTATAGAAGCAGTTTGATATGGCTGTCGTGTTCAACGAGAGTCCACTTCATTCACGTACTCAGTACTGCTGAACATGATATTGATAATTGTTCACGTTCGCCGGTCTGGGCCTGTCTGGCTAACACTCAGGCTACTGCGTGAGTAGCAAGACGTTTACCACATACTTATGATCTCGGATCACCAATGACAATTCGACTTGACCTTGGCTTACTCGATGGAATTGATTGTTGCGCTGCTATATTCACGCAGTTGGACTTTCTGGTGGATTGCATCATTCTCTGACCCTAACCCTATACTCAGACTTGACCTTGGCCGCTGGCTTCGATCACCATCCGCTCCCGCACCTCTGGATGCCTGTACTCCGTCTGTCGTGCTCTTTGCGATGATACCCTCCTGACGCTGTACTTTATGCCGTCCGGACTTCCTCCACCCCCACCTCTTTGCTCAAGGCAGAGCGGCGTCTCTGCTTCAGATACTGCTCGCCGCCATCTGGCTTCCCGGAGAACCTTCTTGCACTCCATTTTAACGTCCCTACATCGGAAGCACACATCTAGTCCAGGGTCTCACACAGGCGAAGACCATGCTGAGGCGACCGAGATATCACCTGAAGAGCCGCGTTCAACGACTAGCTCGGCGGATGATTCCGGGACTGTGATCAGGTTGGACGGGTTTTCTGCCGCGCAGCACGAGCTAGAAAATGGCGAAGACGTGTATAAATGGGCGGTCTTGTATGAGATCCAGAGAGGGTAACGCATCTTGCTACTTTCATGTTGTGCTCTGATGTGATGAAGAATCCCTGCAGTGCTACCATATTCTCCACGCAATACTACTCCCCCGCATCCCTACTACCCTTCGACCCTCCTCCATTCACTGTGCCTTCCGCGTCAGATAATCCAGCTGCCTCGCGTCCAACCGTCTCTCTCAACGATTACCCTTTGCCGGACGGGACATGGCGCTGGGTCTCGAGGGCGTGGATGATCGACATGCGCAGCGACGGAGCCGTCCAATACGACGGTTTCGAGTACAACTGGGTCTTTCGGCGTAAGGGCTGGAGACCAACGGTGGGCTTCTTGAGCGCGGGGGGGTTCGTGAGGCGCAGAAGGTGGGTGAGGCTGATGATGCGACCGGGGAAACGCGTCCAGCCGCTCGCCAATGTCGCTGGAGAGCCGGTTGAAGCGACAAAGGCTCAAGAGCTCGAAGGCGCGATGCGCCCGCCCTCCGCAGCTGCGACGTCGGTCGACGACAACGGAGACGCGGCCAACATCTTGCAAGGCGATGAAGGCGACTGGCCGAGATGCCGCGCTGCCCTCAGGCGGCTGGGACGCGACGGAAAGAAGCTCGAACTTTGGATATTATGGCTGAATCCCTTGTTGGCGGAGGCGGGAGACAGCCGGCAGGAGAAGGGGAAGGAGCCGCGCAAGCAGTGGACGGAGGATGAGGAGCCCATGCCATCGGAATGGATCCGGGAAGAAGAGCTCGCTGCAGACGTGGGCATGACAATCTCGCGCGAGGTTCCTCGAGAGCACCTGGCTGCCATCCTACGTGACCATGTGCGTATATGTATTCTAGATCGCAGCCTTGCACGTTCACTCACAACTTGTCTTCGTCTGCATTTGCAGGGCTCTGATATTCTGGCCACCTTCGTGTATCCCGACTCACGAGCCCAGTTCCTGGAGATGCTCGAACACGCGGGGTTGTTGCATGATCTCAGAACGAACCTCGAGGTTCCTGAGAGCACTCCCTTGGTAGAAGTGCTTGATTTCTGGAGTTATACCCATACCGAGGACATTGCACCCAACCTGCCTAGCAGTTAGTCGGCTGTATGATATTTCACGCACACGGATTTCCGCATGCGAATCTTTGCAATGTCTGCATTTGCACCTCGAAGCGATATGATCATGCGTGGCAGTAGGACGCCATGTGATTGTGTGCAGCGCCGTGTGCAGCGCCGGTGTCGCCTGCAGCTCGCAGCGGGACGCAGCGGACATCGCTGCAGGGGCATCGTCCTGGTCGATGACTCGGACATGCCGTCGCGCTGCGGGCTCCGTATCCACACTCACCTCGACCTGTTTCTGAACTCGACCGCCAACTTCTTTCGTTCTCTCCCCGACGATCATCCCGTGCGCATTGCGGCCCGCACGTACTCCCTTTCCTTGTCACTCACGCTCGGACCCGCTGTTTTCAGCGCATTAGCGTCGTCGAAATCCCTCTCGGATGGCGTTCGCGCTTTGCGGCGTGCTCTCAAGCGAGAGCTTAGCCCGTCGGGCTTCGCCTTTGCCATGACCGTGGCCGTCTCCGGTATCCCCGCCCTTCAAGAAATCTTGAAACGTGCCAACGAAAGCTACCAGGATTTGAACAGACCTGACAGCGCCCATGATCATCGTGTTTCTGGTGGAATTTCCAATGCTAAAAGCCCGTCTGTGTCGCCATTGAATGCGTCGCAGACCTTCCTATCCAATGCAGTCTTCTCCTGTATATCGCTCCTGTTACTCCGCGGAAGAGGCAGAAACTCTCGAAAAGGTGCTTTCTATATCTGGAGGATGTTTATAGGACGCGATGCTGATTCCACCCGTTGGCACAGGGGAATTTGCCTTGGATCTTTCGTTGATCCTCTTTGTGAGAGCGCTGGACTCTCTCGTGCAGCGTTTCCTTCGCGACCGTCTTGAGCGTGGATATGCTCAAGAGGGTTCCCGTGTGAGTGATAGCAGCAAGCAGCGGCTCTTGGCTCTTAGAACAAACGTGGACGCACTAATATTCTGGGCAAGCAGTGCGAGGTATAGATCTTCCGGTTCCTGCTCTTGTGTCAACGACTAACGAGCTGTTCAGAATTATGTGGTGCTTCTTTTACGAACCTGAAAGGTACCCTACCTAAGGCTGCTCTGCACGATGACGCTGTACTCATATATTTCGTCGCTGCAGACTCCCTAAGACTTACAACAAGTGGTATGCCAATGAGCCCTCTGGGTGTTAAATCTCTCACACACTTCTTCCAGGATCATGACCCTCGCCAACATAGACCCCCGCATCCTCGGTGCCCTGCGCGCCATCCGATCCGGTGCATGGACATACCGCGGCAGAGTCTCGACCATACCAGACCTCGTTTCGTCGTTGTCCACAGACTTGGGATATCCGAGTGCATGGGGGGACGCGTCCCTCATCCCTGCCTATGGCGGATCGCAAGCAAATGGAACATGGAAGACGCTTGGAGTCCGCGGCAGGAATGGTGTAGGTGGCATTCCATGCGAGCTGGTGCATGGTGGCATCGGAGGGAGCAGCTGTGCTGCAAATGCAACCTTACGAGGCTCGCGAGCTTTCCTCGAGGCGCTTATGCTCTATCTCCCTGTAAGTGTCCGTTCTTTCACGACATGTTGGATAGAACCTGACAAGGTTCGCCAGGTACACTTCCTACCTGTCATTCTATCTCGGCCACACATCTTCCTGAATCCTTCGCGGCTCGCAAAGCTGCTCGCCTCGGTATGCCGGAGCGCCGCGTTCCTGTCCACCTTCGTCTCCTCCATCTGGATCGCAGTCTGCCTCACGCGCACCCTGCTCCTCGCACGCTTATTCCCTTTCGTCTCGCACGACTTCTGGGACGGCCCGCTGGGATGCACCTTCGCCGGGAGCCTCGTCTGCGGGGCCAGCATCTGGATCGAGGAAGGGAGGCGCAGAGGCGAGATCGCGCTGTACGTGCTCCCGAGGGCCATCAGGGCGTGCTTGCCCGAGGGATGGCTGCGCAAGCGCGGTACAGGCATGCGCCTCGCGGAGACGTGCGTGCCGTATCATTTGTGCGCTCGTTCGCGCTGACATCATAAGCGTGCAGGCTCACCTATGTCTTGTCACTCTCGACGCTCCTCACAATGGCGATGCATCGTCCGGATTCGTTGCGGGGGCTCTCAAGGGCGGCACTTGCATTCGTGCTGCATGGCACAAAAGCTGGGTCCTCGAAACGCAAGCCGAGCGAGGGCCCGCCCATGTCCGGCGGACCGCAAGACGCACCGCACCCTGACCAAAACGCCGCAAAGATTGATTGACTAGTAGATGTACACTGTGTAGACCCTGGAGTGCCCAGGAATACCTCAGACCCGCATGATACCCTGGCTCGGAAGTAAATAGAGATAATGTTAGCGAGCAGCTGCGCCCTGTTTCACCCTCTCCACGTGCGCAGCGTGTGGTCATAGAACGAGCAGCTGGCGATGAGCGTATCCTCCGCGCCGCCGTCGCCGAACGACCAGTCAACCCCGTACGCCAGCGACTGGTGCTCGTCAAAGCGCTTCACGACGCCCCAGAGCTCGCCTTCGACGCGGTACGTCGAGGTCTCGTCGCTGAAGTCTGGGAGGTCCAGGCCGAACCGGATGATCTTGAAGCCGTCGTGCATGCAGGCCACGAGAAGATCGCGCTTGCGCTCGGGCGACGGGTGCCACTTGACGCGCCAGGCGCCGCCACCGACGTCGGCCTCTGTCAGCGGTGTCAAGGGCCGACGAGTGTCGAACAGCCGGACGGTGTTGTCGTAGCTGCATGACGGTGTTAGCGGTATATGACGGCATGCGTAGCGTGGAACGTACCTGCCGACCGCGATCAGATGCTCGATGTATGGATGAGACTGGATCGTCGTGACGCCTGCGTCGAATCTGGGTGGCCCCGGTGAGCGCTTGCATGGACCGGTGAGCTAAAGCATACCGTTTATTTGTGAAAATCGGCCTTGAGAAGTCCTCGCGGATGTCCCAGCCCTTCATCATCAAATCGTCACCTCCTACAAGGCGGTTGAGCTACAGCTTAGCTGGAGAGGAGGAATGCATGCCCACCAGAATAGACTACATTGGTATCCCAGTAGTTCCAGGCCGATATCCACGGCTCGTAGTCGTGTGCCGCCCAAGTGTCGGATACCACGAGTCCAGACTGGTCGTCAGCACGCAGTAGAGCAAGCGAGCCATCGGATAAGGAGACTATGAGGTTCCCTAATCCGCTGAAGATTGTTCGGCGGGCGATGTCAGGTAGACTGGTGTACATTGGCGTGGATAATACTGACGATGTCTCGTTCCTTCTGTTCGACCAATCGAGAGATAAGCACAGTGTGTGCGTCTTGGTACATGCTACGGATTGCAGTCTCCGAAGTTGCGTCTGGGTAGTGGGGTTAACCAGTTAGGAAGTGTGGGCGACCTCGGACATTGGCCATACCCCGTCGTCGCTCAATTCATGCAGGGATACGCCGCCCTCCGAATCGGCTATGCCGAGCAGCGCAGGTAGAGACGGTTCCCGATGGCACCTAGTGGTATCCTCCACGTCAGGCTTCGCAAACGCGTAACAGGGTCCACTGATTGGTACCATTTCATATCGAGAACAGCGGGGAGCGCCGTCTCATGCAGCAAGGAGCTGCACTGACAGGGGCGTGAGCAACTACGCGGGTAGATGACTGTGCGACGCACAGCTCGCTGCCGGTCGCTCGGAAGAGCAGGCATTTGCCCGTCCTCAGCTGCGGCGCCGTGTTGGCCAAGTCATCATCGCATGTCGGAGGCTGCGGAGAGCCAGACTGGTGCAGCTGGTAGGTGCCGCAGACAAGGATGTCCTGCTGGCCTGGGCGCGGGCAAAACTCGACGGAATCTGCGGGGTGGGCGGTGTCGAAGGCTGCCATGGTGCTGGCGGTGGGATGAGCGCAGCAGGGCGCAGGGGGCGCAGTCCGGCTGCGAGGTGTGGCGAAGCTAACCGCCGCGTGTGCAGCAGGGGCGCACGGAGGATTTTTAATGGAAGGCACTGGAGGCGACAGGCGCCCGGCACGCGTGGCGGCGATCGGTGCGCGTGAGCAGGCGTGGGCCCGTCCCCCAGACGCAGTACTTCTTCGCTCTGTGACTCTCTGCAGCGTATCCCATGGCGGACTTTATCCAGGCACTCGACCCCTCCAAGCTCGTCCTCGCCGAGACGGTATGTCGTGCTGCACAACTTGCACCTTGCGCATCTCATCGCAGCCCGCCTTCAGGCCCTCGCCTTCGTCACTAGCGCGTTTGCTGCTCCCACATACAACCTGCCCATCTTCCTGTTTGGCATATATGCACAAGAGAGCCCAGAAGCCGTCCAGTCCATGAAGATTGTGAGCTAGCAGCAGCCCCTAATCTCCGCAATAGCGCTGACGGGTTCGCTCGGCGTTGCATAGTTCATGCAACTCCTCGCCGGTTCCTTTGTCTACGACATTGTTTGGATGGCCAGGAACAGACAGAGCTGGTTCATACGGCTAGTCACCATTCTGGTCCTCATTCTAAAGGTGAGCTGCACCTTCCACGCAGCACGTCAGGCAATGCTCATGCACTCCTAGATACCCACCGCTCTGGCATTCTTCACTGCTCTTCGTCAGCGAGGGGCCCAGTTTGGAAACCTTGGATTCCGCGGGAACGACGCGGGCGGCGCTACAGGTATGCTCGGCACTCTGCCCTATCTACCACCCTGCTATATCATCCGCGAACAGTCTGGTCCATGCCCGGCGGATTCACCTCGCTCGGTGGAGGGAGGGATGGCTATCAGAATGTCGACGAAGCCGAGACCCAGCCAACGAACCCGAAGCCGCCAGCCCCCACACCGGCATCTAACCACCAGAGCACTCCAGGGGCTTATAACGCGGTCTGATCGGTGGAGGCCACGGCGCGGGTCGAACGGGCACTACATTCGCTGCAGTTATCATCTGGACTATTACTTACCACTTCTATTCAAAGCTATAACATGTACGCCACGTCTGGATAGTGCTGACTACGTTTTCTACGGCGTGAAGGTAAGGTTGCAAAGGTGGAGGCGTTGGTGCGTTCAGTCATATACGATTACGTTGAACGGCCCGTCATCCTGCACAAGAATGAAACCGTGCTCTTTCTCTGGGCCTTCGCACGCCTCCCACTCATCCGACATCTCGTACTGCGTCCCCTCTACCCATCTTCTCCACGCTTCTTGGTACCCCTTCTCCAGGTTTTGCGTCCACCGTTTCGTGTCAAATAGCGGCATTCGGTCTCTATTGAGAAACAAGTTGCGTCGCAACTTCACCAGGGCCCCCTGTCCGCGTGGCAGCAGCGTTCCGTCGGGTTCGCACACGAGCTCGTATTGCAAGTTGTTCGCGAAGGCCACCGCTCTTGACTCATACTCGTCCATACTGCTCACGACCATCTGGTCCCCAAATCCGGTCGCGTTAGCCATGCTGGCGGCAACGCGCGAACACATCTTGTGCCGATGCTTCGGGAACGTCAGTATGGGCGTGCCTGTCCATAAGACGCTGGAGGCCGTCAGTCACACAATGTCAAAGCTTATCAGCAGGATGCACTGACTCGGCCGTGATTGTATGTGCGTTGCACTGCAAGGTTGCAGCTTAACGAACGTCGTCAGGTATCGAGGCATCATTGGGACACACCTCGACTGTGTCCAGGAAGAGATCCGCGACGCGCGTTCTGTGAACATGTTCCTCTTTCCCTGCCACGTCGGTGAACAAGATGCGTTGTGCGACTGATTCGTCCGCCCAGAGCCTGGCCGTGCGCAGGATATGCTCTTCTCCAGCGCTTGGAAACCGCAGAAGCCACAGCACGCTACGCGGTACGCGGACGAGAATTCGCAGCCATACCGCTAGGATGCCCTGGGAAAGGTCGCCGTCAGTCAGATGGGCCTAGAACCTCGATTGTGGTCGCTCGTGGGCCTTACTGGGTCAATCTACGTGCGCACGCCCGGCGCTAATGTCAGGACCTTTTCACAGTTCGGATGCTGTCAATTACCTTATACAGCTGAGCTATCTATCAGTATCAATATGACCCGCTCATGCATCCGATGACCCTACCTGATTGAAATTCGCGAATATCATAACATCTTGCGGCAATTGAGGGAAGACATGCCGCCTGAGCTTGGCCCGTCTCACTTCCTCATCATGCCAAAGCTGAACGGGGGATACCCGGGCACGTTCCTCAACGCTCAAACCTTCATCACCGCGTGACGACTGCTTGTGGTCTGTGGCCATGAATGTATGCTATATGAAAGATGTGTTAGATGATGGTCAGATCTCCAGTACGTGAATCGGATACGCAAACGGCCATATAAATGAATTTCTCGCCGCTGGAAGTCATCGATATTAGTGGGACGACAAAACATAGGGCGAAAGTGGACAGACTAAACCCAATTTTCCGAGACCGACTCGGGATCTGCGTCGGCTTCAAGATCGGCTGCTATTCCTTGATTGGCAATATCACCACCCATTAGTGCTTGCGCTTCGCTACTTTGCCTGCGCCACCGTTCGAAGGAACACGTGTCTTCCGGACATGCTATCGGGTCGCAAACCAAGTAGTCGCACCAGCCTTTACGGAAGGCTAGCATCAGAAGTCACAGCGCGACGAGGATCGCATGCATACCCGCTCCCAGAGTCCCAGCGTATCCCATCAATTGCATCTGCACCGGACACGGCCGCGAGGCAAAAATATCATTTCTTGCTCCTTTAGTGTATCCACCCAAATTCACGACTGTAGATGTCAGAAAATATCAGAATGCGTGACGATAGGGCGAGGTTTGAAAAAGAACCGCACGTATATGAATCTCCTTCGAGAGAATATGGTCAATGATTTCCTTCAGCGACCACGTCGAAATATCTTGAAAGTGTTCCACTTCAGCGGCTATCCTCAGGCGATAGTCTGTCCCGTCCCAGGCACTTGAGCTGTACAGATAGACGTTGAATCGGTTGCGGTCATGTAGTTGAAACACCGACTGCATTAGGTGCGCTAAAGGGTGATTGCTGGTCGATGTTTCACAAAAATAAGTTTCGTAAAACGTTGTAGAGGAAAATACCTACTTCACATCATTCGAGATATACCCAATGTTCAGCTTGCCTCCGATTGGAGGGCGTGGCGGTGGGAACACATTGTGCGGTAGCCAAGGCTGTGTCAGCACAGTGTACGATATCCGTAGAGCATTCCTATGCGCAATCAAACGGATCATCCTCGGCGACATGGGGTAGGTGAACTTCCTTGATTGTTAGATCGATAAATGAAGATCCACCGTTCTGCATCTTACCGTATGAAAAGGTAAGACAGAAGGGACGGGCGGCGCAGCGAGGTGGGTCGGAATGACAGGTCGGAGGAATGAGCCTTTCATGTCCTCCTGCGGGTAAGGGATAGGCTGGTCGGTGGAGACCGTCTTGCCATACACCCTGAGATACCATTGGCGCTGCATTCGCGGCTGCACCCAATCTATGAACCGGATGAGAAATCCCGCCTCGTTCAAATGCTCCCGTACGTGATCGTGATTGCCATAGAACTTCATGAAGGCGGTCGTCCATTTCGCCTGCTCTTCGTCTTTTAAGTCACGCCCCCTTGTGTTCGCAACGATGGGCATCCACTTGTCCGACGGCATCATAGCTGCGACGACCCCGACATTGATTGAATACGCGGCATCGAGTTGATGCTGGCACATCTCGATCATTTTAGTGATCCACCCAGGGGTGACTAGTCCGCCGCTTCGAATGGGCGGAATCATGTTACCGTCACCATCCACTGCGATCTCGTCCGGGAACCCCCCGCGACCACGCCAGTCGCAAATGGTGTATAGAGAATATACAAGGCCACAGAGCGCCTCCGGAAGATTAGGATTGACCTGAACTGCGCGGCGATAATATTCGATCGCGTCCCAAGCGCGTCCCTGCTCCACCCATCACTACCTGATACACGAGGAAACTCAATGGCCACATACCACATCTTTGATTGCATTGCCCAGATTGGCCAGGGCGATGTCGAAGTCTGGCTTGTAAGCAATCGCTTTCGTATACAGCCTTGGCCGATCACCCTTAATACCCTTCTCTATCAGATGAAATTAGACTACACATACTGTATGGCTTGGTCGATCTGACCCAAATCTTTAAGCAGCGAGCCCATATTGGTGAGAATATGCGGGTGAGTTGAGTCGAGCCGTAGGCCAGCTTCGTAATAGATCTTCGCCAACGTCGGTCCGTTCAGGATTAATGGCCTCCCGTTGTCGTGAAGCGTTGTCGTCGTTGCAGAGATTACAGACAAGATAATTCCTAGGTTGTTGTATGTAGAAGGTGAAGGAGACAGCGCGAGCGCTAAGTAGTACAGTATAATGACGAATGACGTGCTCACGCTGACAGCGTCTCCGAAGTCTGGCAATGTCATATTCGCGAACGATGTGTCCTGACACTTTTTTGCAAGCGTGAGAAGGATCGTGCTCATCATCAAATTCGTCTGTTGTCGGACATCCTCTGGGGGAGGTTGCAGCTGGCCGCTGGGAGTATCTAGAGTGCAGATAGCCGGCAGGATGCCCAGAGAGGAGAAGAGCACTATTGGGGAGCGCATAACCTGGTCAGGCAGGAGAAGAATGACAGGCAGAGCGCCTCGTCCAATATGGAGTAGCGCGTCCCTGACCCTGTTCGAAGACGCATGAACAATGCGGAGCAGATTGAATCCAGGCTCAGTGACGCGATTCAGGAACGGCTGCCCTCCTTCGATATCTAGAATCTCCGAGAGCTCCTCAGGCATGGATGCGCCGGAGGATGTGCCCATCAAGTAGCCGGTGATGCACATGGCCAGAACTAAATCTTGAACGGTATATCTGTCTTCCTCGGGGTATGGGGAGGGTGGTCGAATCGCAAGCTCGATCGCCCGGAAGTAATCCACTATGGCGTGTTCGGCGTGATTGGGTGAGAGTAACACGTAGATCGTGGCGCTTGTGAAGAATACCCTTTGTAGACGGTGCATTTCGGTGTTGGGAACAGAAAGCTTCAGCCGACCGTCGTCTGCGACGATCTGGCGTTGAACATGTTGGCAGATCGCGAGAGCTTGGCCGTAATATGCGAAACTGCTCTCGCTATCAGGAGCACTTCTCGCGAGCCTGAAGAGCATACCGAGAATATTGTCCTGTGAAGTCTCAGAACGACGTATGTCCCCAGAGATGCAAGGAGTCGCTTACTAGGGCGTCCCAGTACATTGGGCGGAGCTGAAGAGCTTTCCACCACCATTCGTAGGCATTGTCCAGTTGACCCAAGCTCTTCAAAGTGGTGCCGATGTTACACATTGCTTCGACGTAGGTTGCATCAAGGGAGAGAATTTCATGGCTCACAGCTAGGCTAGATTCGAATTCACCGAGCGCATGGTAAGTGCACGCCAGCAGGAGCAGGATGGAAAGATCACTGGGGTAAATTGACCGCAAAGTGAACAACAGTGGGACCAGCCGAAGCCGGTAGATAGTTTCAACGGTAGCAGGTTCCTGAGAGGGACTTGAGAGTGGCATGGGAGTGAGCCCAGCGGGTCGACGGTCGACGGATTCGTATAAATGATATGCGTATGCCAGGATTGTATCACGATCTGCGCTCCTCGCGAATGTCATATCATACATCTCCGCCGCGTCCATGGCCTGTATATTGACGCGCGGACTGGCCATGTGCAATTCCGCAGAGGGTCCGGAAGGACCGGAAGGCGCTGTCTGCGTGCCCACGTCGACACGATCTATTCCTGAAGTATCAACATGTGAATCTGTGATGACGAGAATAAACAGCAGATAGTCGTTCACAGACGGATAACTCACCGTCTGACCTAGAGCGAAGTGCAGAGAGCTGCGGGGAACGCATTGACGAAAGTAGAGGTCTGGCAGTAGGTGGCCTAGTCGAGAAATCTTGACTGAACGGACCGGGTGACGCGGGGTCTGCAGGATCATGGGAAAGGGTGGGAACCGAGTCTGGGTTCCAACCTTGTCGGCGAAAGTCATCCCAGATGTCCCGTTGAGCGACTGACGGGCCGGAATGTTGTGAGGGCGAAGGTGACGCGACATGGTCCTGGCCGAGTACGGACGGCTGGGAATAGCCTGTGCGGCGCATTGGCAGAGCGGGCTCGAGGACGAGGTCAAGCGGCGGACCGATTCAGGGTGAGAGGAAGATATATGGACATGCCAGGAGGCCAACCGAACGGGTGGAGCCCCAGGAGCTGGCCGCTGAGAAAGATCTTGTTGAGGGATATTTGATATCTAGCACCTTCCTCACACGGCGCGTAAGTAGGGCGATTGGTGGATGACGTAGTGTGACCTCCGTCGCCAGATCGGCTTTGGTCTTGGCGACTAGCATCCCCTGCTGCTGTGCTGCCAGTGACCGCCGCCAGCCATGCCGCGTGCCGCGACGTACATATTGGCCGTAGCATTTATCCTGGGTGCATCCTCGCCGCTGCTAATCGGCTGGCTGTGTCAAGGATCCACCCTGCCGGGGCCTGCCAGGGTCTGCCGTGCACTTCACCCGAGTCAGCTCCACAACCTCAAACGGTCCGGCGACTTGCCTGTCTCAGGTCTGCACCGATCAGTGCTAGTTGGTGCACACATGTGCAGCACAACGCGTGTAGAGCACTCTGACACCGCGAATGGTCTGTCGTAGTCGTCTGTTGACAAATCCAGTGGTGTTGCAGCTAGAAGCAGCCGTGGGGCGCACGTCTTGTTGTGCCCGCCACCAAGCTCAAGGGGGGCCGCGGTGTGCGTCGGCGCCGCGCCGCACCACCTCTCTCTCGACGTCCAGCGACTTCCTTTATCGGCCGCACGCGGACTCGTACACGTGTCATACCCACCATCGCCGACATGCCAGAAGCATTGCAGAATGCATCCTGGGTGTAGTGTCCAAATCAGAGGTGGATGTGTGCTATACTCGGTTTACTGTATTGGAGCGATTTCAGTCAGGCGGGTGGACGCGTCACTCTAGACCGCGTACCATGTGGCAAGAATCCCAGAATCGTTGGAGCGTGCTTACAGAGGCCCAGAGCTAACGGCTCCACCACAGCTCTCACATACTGCGGGCTGCCCGCTGCTACAGCCTGCTACTCAATATATCCTTGCCGGTCAGGGCAGAAAGCGTAAATCGTCTATTGCGGCCAGACTCCTGGGTCGTAGTAGAGGTTCTCGATAATCTCCTTCGCACGGTCCTTCCAGTCCCGCGATGTCCAACGCCAACCTCCTATCGTATGTCCGCTCCCAATTGACCGTTGATGTCGACTCCATGGACCCCGCTGTCGCGGCGCGGCACACCGCCGGCTCCGAGAAGTTCTGTGACATGACGTCCAACCAGGCGATAGTCTATAACGAGGCATCGAGGCCCGAGAGAGCGCAGCTCCTGGCGGTGGCTTGCGAGGCGGCACAATCGAGCGGGTTGAGCGCCGGCGAGCTGGTTGTCCATGCCGTGGACGTCCTGGTCAGTTTCACGGCTCCCGATCGCACAAATCTGGGGTCAGACATTATCTGCAGACTGTCCTATTGGCCAAAGAAGTGTTCCCATTCCTCACAGGCCGTGTCCATGCCCAGACATCGCCCTCACATGCCTACGACACAGAGGCAACCATCGGGCACGCGAAGAGACTTGTCGCACTCTTTGAAGCCCATGGGATACCCAAGTACGATAACAGGCATGCCTTGCACGCGTTCCTTTTGACCCTTGAGCAGATCGAACGTTTGCATCAAGATACCCGCGACTCCTGAATCGATGGTCGCATGCCAGTATCTAGAGAAGATCGGCATCCGCACCCTTGCAACGTGCCTGTTTTCAGTATCGCAGGCGCTGGCAGCTTCCCAGGCTGGATGCCTCTATGTCGCGCCGTATTTCAATGGTCGGTCGACAATTTAACATGCAAGAGGGATGGTGACAATTTCACAAGGTGACCTGCAGAACTACGCGTGCACTTTGATCCCAAACTGTGGCGCGAGTACAATGATACGGCGAAACAGCACCCCATGTCTGCCGTCATACGCGCAATCGTCCGCATATTCAAAACAATTGATTCCAAGACACTAGTCATGCCAGCCAGGTAAGCGTGCATGTCGCATTATGGTTGTATATACGCTGATGACACAATCTACTAGCATTGTTACGTCCACAGAGGTATGGACGCCCGACTCTCATTGACGTCTATGTCAACGCCATGATAGGTGGCGGCTTTGGTCACTCTTGAACCGGACCACCTTACCCTGTCGGGCGGTGTCTTGGATCAGCTCGCCTCCAGCCCGACACCTCAGTGTAATCCAAAGTCGCACCACGCAGATATCCCTCTTGAAGCTCCTCCTGCACAGGCTCCAGAGGCCCATGGTCGGACGCCTATTCTGTAGCTGACCTGCAGCATTGTGCTCACTGAGTCTTTCAGGTGCCGCAATACACGAGACGGACCTCCTCGCGAACGGTGCAAATGCATTGAGAGAGGCGCTGATTATTGACACAGAGACGGCGCGCAAGCTCGCCGATGCGCTTCAGATCTTTGACGAGATGGAGCAGAAAACGTTTAACTTGATTCGTCAACAGTTGTCAATTTAGCGCACATGGTTTCTTCTTTTCGAGTCAGGTTCGTAATACGGGGTTGCCTAAAGAATGTAACTCGTAGTGTTATGAATGTCTACGGACTATCCACTTCAAGATATTCCAGTTCAGATTCCTGATCTTCACCATAATCATCTTCCTGTGGCTCATCATTCTCGTCCTGTTCTTCTCCCTCGCGCTCGCATTCCTCCTCAAGCTGGTGCACAAAGTCCTGAACCTCCACGAGTGCTTCCACCTTGTGCTCCGCCTTCTTCCGCTCGAACAGCCAGGGACAATCCAAGGATACGCACTTGACCGGCTCCGCCTGGGCGTTTCCGCAGCATGAGCTGCACACTATATGCGCATTCTTAACCCGATTTTCGGCGATCTTAAGCTTAAAGAGGAGGCCAGTAATCGCAATCTGCGGATCTGACAGGCATACTTCGCATATAGGCTCTGAGGCATGCTTAGCTACTGTAGTGCTGACTCCGGGGCGAAAGACAAAACGCACCATCCAGATCTGTGTAGGCCCCACAGAGAATGCACCGCGAGGTGGAGAAGTGCTCGTCAATCTTGAATGGGTTGTAGTCAGTGACATCCTTCTGTTTCTTCCTCGGCGACTTCCTCGGCGATATCACGACGGTGTCTGGGAGGTCCGCCCGCAAGGCTCTCGGCATGTCGTCGAACCAGGCCCGCACGTCCGCCCCGACGAGGTTGAAGACACGCTCCAAGGGTGGAATAAGCACACGAGAAATATAGTAGGCGGCATCCAGGTGCATTTGACTGCGCATACAGCGGAATGAGTCTATTTGCAATTATGAATGTCACCGTAATCCCACGTACGGGTTCTCCAGTAGCACCTCAGGTGCGACTGCCCTGTCCACTAGCCGAGACCCTGGATCGCCGCGGATGATAACATACGGGATGCGGTCGCCATATTGCGGCTCATCATTCGGGTCTTGTAGCATGCGTCTTGCGGCGACGGCGACACCAGGGGGCGGAGGCCCCTTGTCACTATTCGGAATGTCATTGTCATCCAAAGGCATCAAGCGGGCAGGATCCCAACCGACCTGTATGTGCCCATTCTGACCTCCTTCGAGAAGATGAAATCTTGGATAGAGACCCTGTTCTCGAGCATTCTGGACCATGACTGGTAGCAGTAATCCTTAACCTTGCTTAGATCCTGTGTGCGAAACAGGATCCTAATAGGTTGATCAGTCTCTGAACACAGATAAAGCGATGTGACATCACATACTTCAGACAAGTCTCTGTCATTTTTTGCTGAGCTGGGACACCATCCCTGCGAACGGTCTCGATCCCCTTGGCATCAAATATTGGCTCTGTGTCATCCGCACTCTCGAACTTGAACCCCACATATCGCTTCTTGGCTAGCAACACACACGGGAGATAGACCTATCTTTCGTTAAGATAAGTCTGACCAGTGCGTAAACAATGGACTCACCTTCTCGAACTTGAGCTTGATCGGAGCAGGATTCATGGCAGTGATGGTATCTGCCATATCTTGACCGATTCGAAAAGCCTGTTCTTTAGTCTTTCCACGGAGGTAAACAAACAGCGAGTCCGTGTCTCCGTATACCACCTTCGCGCCCCATTTCTTCGTTGAGTCTATCACCCGTATGGCCTGGATAACATCAGCATCGACCCCTCGTCTTCACAGACACCACATACCTTTTCCAGCGTTTCCCGTCCGCTTTGCACTATACTATCCGCAATTTCCACCGCAGGCATTCTTCCGGAATATGTGGCACTGGTATAGCCATACGTGACATTGGCAATATATTTGAGCGCAAGTTGGCGAGCATCGAGAACTCTCCTCAAGGCCTGCACAGAGCCACTCTGGTCAGAAATTACCGATGGTAAATCTTGCGCTCGTCTACCTTGTCGTCCTTCACTCCTTTCATGGCTTGCTTGACCATGACTCTCGTGTCGAGCAATTCTGACAACATCCTTCCGAGGAGACCCTTGCGCACTCCAGGTTTGACATACATTATACCGTTAGCAGCGACTGCGAATCTAAATGTGAGATCTTGGAAACAAACAAGAGAAGAGCTGATACGTGCCATTGATATATTCTTTGAGGGTATCGAGCAGACCAGGGGGCAAACGGAGATCGGTGACGCCAAACTTGTATTGTCCCTTGAAGTCGGTGATGCGTCCGAGGCAAGTCGAATAACAATAATTATACGCGATCATGACAGATGGATATAGTGATTGGAAGTCTAACACTACAAGAGGGCTGTTGTAAAATGCAGAAAGAGGCTCCATAATGAGGGGCATGCATTCCGCGGCATTTTGCTTGCCAACCTAGGAAAGGATTGAGTCAGTCAGAAAGGAGAGGTAGAGTGGACGCACGTCTTGCTTGCTAGGCGATAGAAGTACAAAACTCTCAGGCTTTGCAATTCGGAACATGAATGATTCGACCTTGAACTGAGACCCGCGGCTTATAACTGAGAAGAAATCTACACCGAAGATGCGAGCAAACTCGCTAGGAAGAGTGCATATTGTCAATACTGAGATATAATGGTCGCAGAACGACTTACGCGTTCTTGATCACTACTTCCGACGCATCCAAGATCTCCAAGACCATAACGGTGCGGTCGGAAAAGTACCGCAACAGCTGAACGGTATGTGCTGGGACCTGACTATGGTACCAATCCGTCAATGTCTGCGGTGTGTAGCGCGGCGTTCTAGAGACTACCAGTTAATCGAAGGATCACCTATGCAGACAATTACAACCAACCGTCTATGCAATATCTGAAACACAGCATTCTCGAATGTGTAACTAGTGAAACTGTTTTCAGAGCGGATAATCCTCCACGCATTCAAGACATGCCGACCGACGACCTTGAAAGTCGAAGTAGTGCGCACACCCCATTGGTCTGTCCCGCCACCCGTAGCTCGACCAGGTGCACGAGAGATCTGTTCGCCCAGCTCGTAGCCTAGTGCAGATCATCAATACATATTCCTATATCATCGCATGTCAGAGCTCCTACCATACGTCTGGGCTCGGGCGTTCAAATAGCCCCATGATGCAGTTTGGATCTCCCATCCCGTCAAAATGTCAGGATCGAACGCCACTACCATATCAATGACCGCGTTAAGAAGGTCCAGTTCATTGGAGACCGGGTCCAATGATAGAACACGAAGCCTCCGTGGATCCAGACGATGGTCTCGGACCGCGATGATGCCTGAGTCGCAGAAGAAGCGACCAGCTGTCTCAGTCCGATCGAAGTCGGAATCTTGATAGGACCAGAAGACAGCAGCAATCTCGTCATTTTCGGGGTCGGGGAGGCGGCCATCCTTAGACGGAGCTATGCGACGGTTAATGAGGTTTTACGTACCATTCGTGCCACTTACCAAACATTTCGAGGGAAAAGACGGACATATTCCGCCGTTCACGAGGAGCGGTCTTCGACGGGCGGGCGGGTGTATGCTTCAGTCCATACGGGTTTGCTTGAGTTGGACCCTCAATCTATGCGTGTTGAATACATGACACATTGAGCAAGGAGAGGATACGAACTTGGGATGGGTGTTTCACTCCTGCGGCCGTTTGCCACTCACTTGGATGATCGTTCAGCCACAGGCGCATTTGCCGAGCGCTGGGAGGGAGACCTGCGTATTCCCAGCCATAGACGCTGCTGCGGTCTAGCTGTCCTCCCGAACCAAAGGAATACGCATTCAATGGCACGTTGAAATCATCGCTGCCGGTTTTCCACTCGTCAAGTGTCGCAAGCCCATTCCCTCCCTTCAGATGGAACACTAGACCGGCGTACTCTCTTGAATGCTCCGGAGCATCGTTCTCCTTGGAATAATATGGAGCTTGATAGATCTTGCTTGGCAAGCCATAGCTTTCTATGCTGCCGAGTAATTCGGTCGCAGAAGGTGGGGGCAGTTTATACAAGTAACCGTTTGCATTGGGACGACATGATGCAGAAAGCACGGACTGCGTTGACCTTGCACTTCCAGCCGTTAACGCATACGACGCGGAAATAAAAGACTGAGAAGTCGAGGACATGATTCCATCTTCCTGTGCCGAAGCTTCTACTAGCTTCCATTTCTTCCGAGGCCTTGAGTCCTGGTCGTGTGTAGACCAAAAGACCTCTTCTTCAGCACTGCCAACGGTTGCGAACATAATTGCGGTCCGTCCTCTCTGTGTATTCTGCTCTGAGACCAGTCTATGGTTGGGTGACGGCTCTCGGAGGGAGAGCTCCGTTGAGTGATCATGACCAGGTGTCCTGCAATATGTATTGAATTCGCCACTGATGTCAGCTAGCGGTCTTGAGATGTCATCGTCTGGTCTGTACAAAGATGTCAGCGGTTCGGGCAGTACTCAAATCTTCCATCACGCACTGTGGAGATCCTTCAGCACTGCTCTTGGGTTCCCAACTCTGCTCATCCACGTATTCAGGCATGTGGGAGGCCGGTAAAGTAGGTGACAAATATGGAGATCCGCCAGGCTGAGCGGTTGAATATGCGTGTATCATGTGAGAAGCGGGGAGGGTTGGTGGCAGAGAAGATTGACTATTTTGCCCGTCTGAACCTTTCTCAATCATGTGTGAAGCGGGGACGGTAGGTGGTAACGATTCAGCCGTATTTCGTAAGTTATCTGCCTCTTGCTCGTTTACATGAGACGCGGGAACGGTGGGCGCCAAAGACGCGGACCACGATCTGCAATACATAGATGAAGAGAACGTCATTAACCCTGCTTCAAAGACGTACTGCATAGGCGTCCGTGGACCAGAGGTATCGGAGGTAAGGAAGGGAGGCCCCTTGAGAGGCGTTCGTGCCATGATATTCGGATTGTTGGCACGCGAACGAGACAGTCTGCTTGCAGGCGTTCTCGGGACTTGCTGAATAGGTTCCAAGATATCTTCAAACTTTCGTTTTCTGACGGATGTCAATCGGACATAAGAAAGTAACATCAAGACGCCAACCTTGGTGTGCTAGGCTCGCCAAGAGAAACAGACGATGGTCGTGATTTCGATGGTCTATGAGCGAGTCAGGGAAGAAGACTCAGCGTAAGTACTGTCAAACGCACTCCGCTAATTTGGTCCAAGCACATTCGAACGGGTTGGAGTCCTTGATAAATGCGTTGTGCTGGGTCGCCGCACTGCTAGCCTGTAAGGAGAGAATCCTGAAGCACTGAGTAGGATCCTCACCTCTCGGGGCCCCGGGCGTCGGGCTGGTCATCGAAGTCTTGGAGGTCTGGTGGTGGACCATCTTCCATGAGTCGTTCGTCGTCTCCGGCTTCTTGCTCTCGATATCCGTTCATGAGCTTTTCCCACTCTGCTTCCTCGGTTGCGACCATCTGTACCATGGCCTGACTGGCAAGCATCGCTTCATCCACTTCCGCCTTTATGCCATCATCGGTGTCAGCGCTAGAGACCTGACTGGACAAACTGGCGAGGCGAGAAGCATCATATGGATTTCCCCGAATCTCATTGTCCACTCGCTGGTCACTTGTCTCGGATTTGATGCTCGGTCTCCACGTCTTGTGCTCGTCTTCCCAGAGAGCCTCCACACTCTCGAATGTGGTCATGACCCATCTCTCCCAGGGCTCTGTACCCCGAGAAGGTTGCTCGTCATCCCGCTCCCTCTCGATACGCATCTTGATCTCATCCCACCAACGAACTTCAGAGACCCATCCTCCTCCGGGACCTCTGGACTTCTCACTCGGATCTTTTGGGACGTCCGGAGATGGTGAGAGACCCTTCGCAAGCCGACGACGCCGTTCATCGTCCCAAAGCTCACGCACACTGAGAACAAGATGTTCGGTAGGTAGTGATGGAGCAGGTATCTTGAGCTCATGGTGCAGGTTGCGAGCACTCAAGAGGTGTCGATTCAGTATCTGGTGCACAGCAACGTCAACTTCGAGAGGCATTCGTGACTGGCGAAGGTACGGCGACGGTTTGAACACAACATCTAGATCCAGGGACTCCGACGATTGAGAGTGGTCTTCGTGGTACTGATTTTCAAATTTTCCGCGATCCCAAACTTCCCCAAGATCGAGCCAGCCGCAACCATACAATCCGAAATCGCACAAAAATTGCAGGGGATAACTGAGATGACTTTCATAGACAAGGAACCGGGTCTTCATAACCGTTCCGGATTGCAATATTGTTACAGCGCGGTTGACGAAAGCAGGGTCGATGATGTAAATCTTCAGGAACGGCGAGTGTGAGGCGTGGAAGCCGTAGAAGTGCACACCCTTTACAAGAATGATTGCGCGGACGAATTGAGAATTCACCGAATGGGGGTTGCGTTTCATAGATATAGCGATCGCATGATTCAGAGAATGAGATAATCTTGCGATATAGCGATTTACTGGAACACTACTTGTCACATCGCGGCTTCTCTGAGAAGTACAGCGATACTTACCACTGCCAGGATCCATCCGCCCGAGATACTCAATAAAAAAATAAGGATAGACTTGATGAACATGCACACAGGTCTTTTTGCCGAGAGAGGAGTCGCCAAAGATTCTGATCACAGGCACACGGGGCAAGGTGGAATTATCCAATACGCCAGATTGAGCAAGCGAGTAGTCAATCTGGTTAATTCTGACACGTAAAGAGGGCTCGAGAGAGGTCATGATAATGCATGCTCTAGAAGGACAGCTTCCAGACGAACATAACAAGTGTTGGTTCAAGAGCAAGCCGCCTGGTCACGCCACCGATTCGCGACGGACACGCTGTGTCACAAATCACGTTAACAGTCACAGTCAATGCGTCACAGTCACGCAAGCCTCAACGATCACGCCAGAATATCCAAAGCGTTCCGAACAGAGTCTATCCGATATATTTCACTAAATCCATCGTCCAGCTACATTGTCACCTCTCCATGTTTCATGTGGGGTTGTTCACTGTCTTCTACAACTTCGCAGTTAGCACCTGCTGGCCAATCCAAGTCTGCCCGGCATCTAGCTTGACGAAGCCACGAACATAGCCGGGTTCAACACAGACAAACCGCTCCCTACAGAAATAATCAGTTGTCATCAGACCCAGCATAGATAAATGCTTACCAGCCACCCTCTTCCATGTCACCTATCTTAGACCCTGCCTCCTGCTGTGGGTTCCAGACAACAACATCTTTGAAGTTCGCTGCCTTCACTTCGACGTTGCCATTTCCCCAAGTCACCTCGTATTTGCCTGGCGCATTCTCGTACACGTAGTCCGTAAACTTCTTGACGTCAACGGCGGTCCTCTGCTCAACCTTGGGCTGGCTACGCAGCTCTTCCGTCGACTCCGTCTTATCATAGTACGACACGCCTTGCAATGGCGTGATAAGTACTTCGCTAGAAGGAGCACGTATGTAATTGTGCAGAAGCGCTTGGAACTCGAGGGGCGACGTCGTGGTGAATGCAGTGTTCGTCACGTGAATATCCGTCGAAAGCTGATGCTCCGCCAGCGTCACCACGTATACAAGGTGAAAAGGCCTCTCGAATTTCTCTTTGATGCTCGCATTTGGGCCCAGCGCTGCATGCACCACGGACGAAGGTTGATATCAACGAAGGAACACTAGGCAAGGGTCTGAAGCTACCTAGTTTGACGGAAACACCAGCTTCGTTGTCCATGATAATGCCGTCGAATGTCCAGGTTTCACTTCGCGCAAAGCCATGTTGTGGAAGCTTGCTGTGTTCAGGGTGTGTGGGAGCGCCGAAGCACGGGAAGACAACCGGAATTCCGCCACGGACTGGTTTGCTACCGTCGAGAGCGGCCTTGGATGATACGAACAAACGTTCAGTGGGAAGGGAGTTGGCGGTACTTCCCGATTTCCAGGAAATGACTGTTGCGCCATACAGCAAGATCTCTGCGGATGAACCCTGCAAGACGGAGACTTCGGTTCACATGTTGGTCCGAGTGCACTGAGGATCATCTTACTTTGGGGTGCCGGAGGAAAACTCTGTTGGCTTGCTGATCTACCGGCATCGTGAAAACTGAGCTGAACGCTGCTTAACGGATGTTGTCGACGAGAGATATGTAGATGTGTGCTGAGAGAGAGATGATCACTATCGACGTCGTATTACTCGGTATGGTCCATGCTGCCAGGTGACGACATTGTTCCCACGAACAGAACCGGCACGTGAGAAGCTTCATGTGACCGTCGTACCGAGACCTGCCCTAAAGTCACAGCATAGTCATATTTGTTGGCCTCCTAAATTTGTTCTCCGCATCCTTCATCCTCTGACCTCCTGTTCTCCTGGCCTCGGCTTCTGGCATGAGTAGCATTCGATAGCCGCAAGGTAAGAAATGTGGCTTGCCACAAGAGATATGCAATACTCTTGAGACTGACTCGTATGCTTAGATTCCAATCTGCCTCTTTTCTCTTCACTGGCCAGCGGTATCTCCTTGCCATTGTCTAGCACGAGGCTCCCTCGAGCTATCGGCTGACTTGCGCTTTTATGTGCAACAAGGAGTATAACCGACTGGAGGGGCATACCACCCAGGCAAATAAGATCAGTGACCCCTTTGCGGCGATCACGAGGCCTCTTGGCTATCGAGTCGTCCACGTACTCATTGAGTGCGAAGGGGACGGTTCGCTGATCGACATTCGGGCTCACCTGCCCCGGCTTCACCGCCAGCGAGCCATATCAGCTCGGGATTGACTGCCGTCCCAATCCTTCTGATCACCTACCGGGCACACCAGCCTAGGCCGAAATGGCTGTGAGCTTATGAGCTCAGGATCGAAGACCATTCCGATCCCAGACAGTCCCCTCTATCGGGCCCCTCCGCTCAGTGTGCACGAGCACACGAGTTCGGGATCGAGAGTCACCTCCGATCTGTTACCAACCTGCCGGCGCATTCGCCCAGGCTTACCTACCTGTCGGCGCGTTCGCCCAGGATCACCTGCCTGTCGGCGCATTCTCCCGGGCCAACCCATCTGAGCTCACAGCTCAGGGTACCACCAACCATTGGGCTTCTAGCCCCGGCTCATCCAAGTCATCTGCCCTTCCCGGGTCAGCTTCTGCACGGTCTGAACTAGACTAGGTGTACGGTGTATCATCCGGCGATCAATCGTAGCTTCCGACGGCGAACGCGGTCTCTGCAGGTCATTGCTGTGTACCTATCCCGGTCAAGACGGCATACCAGCCTAGGCGAATACACTGTACAGCCCGGCTCAGCGTAACATCCCCGTTCTAGCGCGCTCCCGTACGCCGCACCAGGGGATCGCAGCCGCATCAGGCTCATGTATTCCTGCCCACTACAGGCGTATCGCTGCTCCAGCCGTTTGACGGACACGCACCTGCGAAAGAGCATCACGCTTCAGCTCCTCAGGACTACCTTGACATCGGAGAATGCATTCGTATCGCAACCACCTACGTTCCTACGTTCCCGTGTCGCCACCGTCAAGGTGTGCTCGTGCCCCGCCGCGTGCTTGCATTGCTGCATAGCGTGCTCCCATTTTCTGCCTCCGTGCAGTCCAGCCATGGCAGTCCCGAGAGAGGTGCACGAGACGGATCCCCAATTCGTTATCGACATCTTTCGTGCCGCCCGGTGCGACGGGACCGAACCCATGCAAAGATAGGCAAATGGTTTCTTGCTGCTACCGCACGAGACGACCGTCGAACTGCCGTTCATCACAAACAGCGCAGACTCCCGCGTCTGTTCGCCCAATACGGGCTGTCGCATCTGACACCGAATATAATCACAACCGATTACCGCGCACTACGCGAATCACGCACTGTGCTACGAAACGATAACGACTGTCGAACAAGACTGTTTTGGAAGGATTTCACGAGGGTGCGTCTCGCACTTATCGGAAGTCTGCGTGCGCATTGTGTGCGTCGAAGCATCGTCTTGGATGAGGCAGGTGTACCTGGAGCATGATCTATGACGCTGCCGGAGCTGCGTTACGCATGTCTACGAGGATGGTTGGGCCGCTCGCGGTGCCGCTTTCTATCGGGACATGTCGCATACCGTCTTGGTGTGTGACGCAGGTCGTCCAGTCTAGTAGACCATCAGAGATATGCTTGACGTGCATTTTCGACCATGATAATGTACAAATTACACGGATGACATGAAAGAAGTGGAGACCGCTCTTTCACCGTGCGCTGGACAGGAAGATGCGAGATCGCTCTTCTGGCTGGACAGGTTGTTGGAGCCGGAGCGGGGGATGTAGCGGCATCGTCTCATGGGCGGTGTTTGCGAAGCTAGCTCCTCGACGCCTGCAGGTATGTTCTAGTCTTCTTGTTGCTCTCTCCTTACTCACACATTCCGTAGTTGTTGCCATCTGCTAAACGCAGCTCTGGCAGACCTATACCGTTGTGCGCAGCGACGGAGATTGGATACCCAGCTCCATGTGCCTTTGTGGATAACCGGCCCTCGACTTCACCGTGGCGTCATCTTCGGATGGAAGGACCTCGATCCATTGTTTTCACGACTTGGAGCCCTGCGAGTTTTGCTTGCGGCGGTGACGATGAGTCTGCGGCTCCGGTCTGCGGCTTGCACTTGTGCGGTCGTATGCTGGAAGGTGATGGCGTCCTGCGCTGTTATCACGATCCGCATAATTTTTGGAACCCTCTCTTCTTCGCGAAGAGTCTCTTTGTCTATCCTCGGTTCGCCCGAGCGACGTCAGGTAAGTGCATTCGTTGCGGTGGTGTTCGTCGGTCGTAGTACGGCGGTGTTTGTAGTCAACTGAGGTGCCAATTAGTGACATGTGCCGTGCGTCCGAGCAATCGAATCTTGTGATCCCCTTTCGCAGTGTGCATTTGTTCGATCGCAAAAGTTTCGCTTTCATCGCTCCCGTATGATGATGGCGCCTCGCCTGTAACGATGATGCGGGTGCGCAGTCCAGATGCATGGTGGTGCCAAGCATTGGGAACAGCGCGCCAGAGCTTGCACGGGGTGCAGCACATACGAGTAGCAGTAATATAAATCTTTGACGGCCTGTGCGATGTGGATGTCCTCAACGAGATGCAGCTCATCCGTTGAACAGTCCTTCGGGCAAGCTGTGGCACGTCCGACGACGTGCGACGTGGGAGACGCGCTGCACCATATCTGGCCAAACACGGTCATCACCGTAGATTCCCTTCGACGTCCGCATCCTCTGCTCTTCCATACCACCAGTCTTACATCCCACACATCGCACGCCCGACGGTCTTGCGGTTGGTAACATCTGCATTTCCTTGTCTGACCGCTCGGTTGACCCGCACTGCTACTTACAACAGTACCCCGCGCTGTAGTCCAACATGGATCCAGGATTCTCTGTTGACGATGTCAGTGCTTTCCCTCACACCCCGATGCGCTCGAGGGATGTTCACATTTCCGCGCGGTACTGACAGATTGCTCCGATCGCTATCCTGATGGACGAGCTCCGGTCGGAGGACGTGCAACTGCGACTGAATGCAATCCATCGCATCTCCACCATCGCGCTGGCTCTGGGACCGGAGCGTGCGCGGGAGGAGCTTATACCATTCCTTCAAGAATCTGTAGACGATGAGGATGAAGTTTTGCTGGCACTTGCGGAGGAGCTAGGACGAGAATTCCACGAGTACATCGGCGGCCCAGAGTTTGCGCATGTCTTGCTTGGGCCGTTAGAGAATCTCTCTGCAGTTGAGGAGACTCTCGTGAGGGACAAGGTGAGATACGTACCCCGGCCTGATCTAGCTCATGAGGGCGGTCCGGCGGTCCAAGTATAGTGCTCACGATCGTGTCTCGGTGTGCAGGCCGCCGAATCCATCACCAAAATCTCTGCGACCTTGAACCAGGCCCAAATCGAGCAGTACTATATCCCTCTCCTTCAGCGGTTGTCGCGTGGTGAATGGTTCACCTCTCGCACATCGTCGTGTGCGCTGTATGCACCCGTCTACGACAGAGTCTCCCCCTCACTTCAGGATGAGCTGCGGAAGAGCTTTGCTTCTCTCGGATCTGATGATACGCCTATGGTTAGGAGAGCGGCCGCCAAGTGGCTTGGGGTACGTGACAGACCCGCACCTACTGTTCCTCCACAACTAAAGCTTCCTATAGCCTCTTGTGAAGAAGTTCGCTAAGCCGCATGTTTTGACTGATGGGCTCGCCGTCTACCGTAAACTCCAAGCTGATGACCAAGATTCTGTCCGTCTTCTGACTGTAGAAGATCTCATCGCGATTGCCCAACAACTTACACCGGCGGAAGTGAAGGAGCAATTGCTGAAGCCGATGAGAACTACCATCTCTGACAAGAGCTGGAGGGTGAGGTATATGGCGGCGAGCCACTTCAACGAGGTCAGTGCTCCGTCATTCAGTGTGAGGGGATACTCATCCTAGTATATAAAGCTCGCAGAAGCGGTGGGACAGGAGCTAGTGAGAGAGGAATTGGTTGGCCATTACGTGCAGCTCCTCAAGGACAACGAAGCGGAAGTCCGGACAGCAGCAGCGGGGCAGATCCCTGGTAGGCCCAATATAATATGGCACCCGTCATGGCCCATATACTGATTGCCGACTCAGGCTTTGCGAAGCTGCTCGAGAAGGAGGTTATCCAGGCGCGCATAGTACCATGCGTGCGTGATCTCTGCCAAGACACCTCTCAGCATGTTCGTGCGGCTCTCGCAAACCAGATCAATGGGCTTGCTCCCCTGCTCGGCAAGGATGCTACCATTGAGCATTTGCTCCCACTCTTCCTCCACTTGCTTAAAGATGAGTTCCCCGAAGTGCGGTTGAACATTATCAGCAAGCTTGAGCAAGTAAACGAGGGTGAGAAAATTGAACCCTGATGCATTCAATAGTGTGACTCACACTTGTACTGCAGTCATCGGCATTGAGCTCCTGAGGGATAGCCTACTCCCCGCGATTGTTGAGCTGGCAGAGGACAAGTCATGGCGGGTCCGACAGGCCATCATCGAGTACATCCCTCTCCTCGCCACACAGCTCGGCAAGTCGTTCTTCGATGAGCAGCTGGGCAACCTGTGCATGTCATGGCTCGGAGACACCGTTTACAGTATCCGGGAAGCTGCGACTGTCAACTTGAAGAAGCTCACGGAGGTCTTCGGGGTGGATTGGGCGAGGGAGCAGATTGTGCCCAAAGTCGTCGGAATGGGCCAACATCCCAACTACCTCTACCGCATGACGACCGTTCAAGCGATTACGGTGAGTCTCGCCCTGACGCTATTGTGTATTCTAGTGTATCTCACTACGCATATTTACCTAGACCATCGCTCCTTCACTTACCCTAGAAATCATCCGTGGTGATATCCTTGAAACTCTCCTTCAGCTCGGAGGAGATACCATTCCCAACATTCGCTTCAACGTCGCGAAAGCCTTGGAAGTGCTAGTGGAGACCTTTGGTGGCACTCCAGACGGTCGCCAGCTGGTACAGCAGAAGATCATTCCTGTGTTGGACATCGAGAAGAATGACCAGGACGCCGATGTGCGATTCTTCGCATCGCACGCTCTGCAGAAAGCCCACGAGGTCTTCGGTAAGCTTTTGTTTGTGCTCTTAGCAAGAAGACGAGCGCTAACGATGTTCAACAGCGTGAGGGACCGGGATATATGCCGTCTCGTATGTTCTGATTCTTTCGTCCCCTTTACCTCTATTATACGAACGTTTGTCGGGTCGAAGACTACAAGTTGTAATGTACGCCATTCGCAAATTGACATCTTGGCTGGATTCAATCATATGCGAGGCATAGATGTCTATACATAAGACGGTGGTCTCCCCGGCGGTTGTGGAAGTCCACATCGGAAACAATCTGCCAAGAAGACGTCATATGAGGGTTGGCAACGCCCCAGCTGTCAGTTGGATACAATGTGCCAACGGCAGCTTTTGTCCGATTGCATTTCTCAAAACAGCTACTCCCTTCAGAATGACACCCGCATGTGCCTGTGCTTATCATCTCATCTACTCAGTAATACAATGGACCAGCATGCAGGACGCACGGCTGTGTTCCACGAACATGCCCACGACGCGCAGGCGGCGCCGATTGACCGCGTGCAAATCTTGCCGCAATTCCCATATCCAGCGATACCTCCCGTCCAACTCACCAGTCTCATGCGGGTTCTCACAAGATGTCTTGTCATTGACGAACAATCATAAACAGGTGGCCGTCTTGGAAAGTGTCACAATGTTTTGCATAAACCAACTGGGCCAGCCCCAGTCTCTGACTGTTCGCCGCTCATCGAATCCCGGAGATCATGATGTGGTTGAGCGTCGCTTATACTCAGTGCCGACCTGCGGGTCTCGATGCCATCGGCCAAGGAGATCTTGATATATAACTACGAGGGTTTGGATGTTGTTTTCCATCCCCCGCCTTCGTTCCTCCCTCGTTGTCTTCTCGCCGTCGTTCATTCAAGCCCACGATCCTTTACCATGACGCTCATCAGCCGTCTCTTGCTCGTCGCTGTTGCCCTTCCGTTTGTTCTTGCCACTGGTGACTCTTGCGGGGAAAACAACTTCCTGTAAGCAGGACGTGTTGATGCTGTTCCCAGCTACCCAGCTGGAACTGATTGATATGCTCGTCAGCTACGAAGATAAGAACTGCTGTGTCCCATACGGAGGAACCCCCAGTCCTCCTTCCCCGCCGAAGGGCTCGTCCTGCCCTCAGTCGGGATGGGAATGGCATGAGGAGCAGCAGTGCTGTGTCCCGCACCAACCTCCTGCCAACCAGCCACCTCCGCAGTGTTCGGAGGGTTGGGTATGGAACCAGGGTCAGTCCAAGTGCTGCGAAGGTGATAACGGCAAGCCCAGCAGCCCGCCTGCCAACCCGCCGAAGCCCTCCAGCCAGCCCGGTGGATCCTATAACCACTACAAGAAGCGTGCGATGAAGTCCCGCTCGACTGCGCTCTGCCCGAAGCCTCTGGACGCTTGCCCAATTGCGGCGGCAAATGGACTCACCGGTGACTACGAGTGCATCGACACTGATGCTGAGCTCGAGTCCTGCGGTGGTTGCGCCTCCACCGGCGCGGGTCAGGATTGCACCGCCATTGAGGGCGCATGGAACGTTGGTTGTAACCACGGTGTCTGTGCAGGTGAGAGCGATCAATGTTCGTCTGATGTTTTATGTTCTGATGTCCTGTCAACAGTGTACACCTGCATGGCTGGGTACAAGCGCGCTTCTGATGGAATGTCGTGCGTCAAACTGTGAGCTGCCCCTCGTACGACATGAACGAAGACGAGGAACTCCGCCATTTGAGTCTCTCGCCTGGAACAAAATCACTCTACTTTGATTGGACCTTTCATTCTTTTCGCTCACATTCTTTCATGTGCCTGTCCCTCGGATAGTTGGATACCTGGAGTTGGACAGCATGCTCTGCTACTATGGCTATGATTGACGCTCCAATTGGATTCTGGTCGGCGTCGGCGCACACCTGGACTAGCCTACTTACATTACACGTACTCTGACCACGGTGTTGTTCGGTCCTTCATGGTATAATTTATTGTTGTGCTTTTCGTTGGTGGGTGCCCGGTGTTTGGCGCCAGAAGCTGAGTCGCAGCACGTGATCGCGACGCGGCGCGAGGGCCAATAGGAGGTGGGGGCCGATAAGGTTCTGTCGCGTGCGGAAGTATAAGAGGCCTGCAAGTTCAAGTTGCACTTCGTCGTGTCTTGCTCTCAACGCCTGCGCCTTCCCCCCTCTATATTACCCCTCTCCTAATCCTAGCCGCGCTAGTCGTGCTAGTCTCTTAATTTATAGCCTGCTAGTATTTTCTGCCTTGTCAGAGCCATGCCTTCAGTCCTCCGCCTCCTCCTGGCGGCGCTTCAAGCCACCACCCTCGTTGCCCTGGTCGGCACCCCCTTCGCGACTACGCCTGCGTTCGCGTCTCCTCTGCCCTTGCCGCTCGTGACAGCTTATGCTCGCCATTCGGATGTCAAGACAAGTACAAGGCTTCCCCGCTTCGACAACGTCACAGCCGGGAGCGACGAACTTGGGCGTTTGCATATCCGTTCCGTCTTGGCCACCGTGTCTTCGGAGTCAGCCCAGAATACTCGGCGCGACAACGTTCTTGACGATATGGATTCACTCAACACCTACTACACGAACATGAACCAAAACGCGCAAACGATGAGTAAGGAGGCGTTCTTCCTTGTTTGGCACAGGCTGATATGAATGTCCTTTAGGCAATCTCCGGAACGAGGTGTCGGGCGCAGGATACAGCACCAACTCGAACTTCCAGCAGCAGACTGTCTCCACGCTCACGGCCTACTCGAGCAATCTCAAGAGCTTCCAAGGTCTTCTTGCCTTTCTTGCCGCCGACAAAGGTCTTGCCAACTACGACAAGAGCAACCAGCTAGAGACGACTCTGAAGAACGCCGTAAATACCACCAAGAATGTGCTTAGTAGCATCAGCGACATGATCAACGCCGACCCGACTCTTGGTCCCCTGATTGGTCCCTGTGCGTATATAACATTATTTTCTCAAACTCATTGAACTGATCTGACATTCGTAGTGGTATACGCCATCAAGTGTATCATTGACGAGATCCTTGATGCCGTCGAAAATCTCACAGATGGGATTCTCAACGACCTCCAGCCTCTCTTGCAGGCACTCCTCGGCCAAGCGACCGACGTCACTTGTTCAACGGGAATTAACATCCTTGGGCTCTGCCTTGTGCTGCGGTAGGATGGCCGGCTTCTTCACTGAAGGACAAATTCCTGTTCGTCGTATTCTATGTCATTACACGATTATATACGATCACAGGCTGGACCTCGTGCATATGTAATGATAGTCTTCGCATCGTTGTGTATCTTGATACCGCAGTTCTTCTGTCGCATGCATGGCTAACAATCTATCCTCACTCTATTTCAACGTGAACGTTCTTACATGTGTGTTGAGCATTTTGTTTGGTACGAAAAGGCGTGACGTGTGTGAAGCGCCACGAGCTAAGCACCGCACGTAGCAGAGACTACCTCTGAGCTGTCCCCCACGCATAGCCAATATACATATAAAATAATGTACAAACATCACTCCTCGGAAACCCAACGGTCCGCCATGGGTCCAATCCCTGGCAACTGGAAACGGACGAGCCCATTCCGTGCGGCATCGATGTACGCTTGCCAGCTAAGAACGAGACTTGATTAGAATGGAGAGGGTAATCTGCAAGGTGTTCACTTACGCCATGTATAAGAGGGGTATAATAATCAGCAAGGTGAGTATCGTGCGCAAGAAAGGTGGGAACTGTAGAAGAGACGCTAGGATGCGCAATAGAACCAAAGGCGTCGAGAGTAAAGCGGACTGATATGCTAGTAATCACGAGCGTTAGCAAGTGACGCACGAGTGCTGCTTAGGGTGGATCCGTACCATGGAAGCGCACGTAGTCATTATGTGTCTCAACGATGAGGAGGATCAACGCTGGTCAAATGGTGTGAACTCTGAGCATGCTTCATACGTAGAAGCTAGTAATCACCGGAGATAGGACCCAGAAGGTATGCAACGGCGGCCAGCATGTCCACTCTCAGTCCGTAACGCGTCTCCCACATACTACTGTTACTCTCGGCTTCAGCTTCCTCTACTGCGCCAAGTCCGCCAGCCTGAGACGTGTTGAATGTTGGGACGCCTCCTGACTGATAGGATGCGACTTGATTTGAGGAGCCTTGCACCGGAAACCAAGGCCTGGAGGTGGATTTCGATGAGGATGCATAGGCAGGGTCATCCGGAGGTGGGGTCTGTGTACGGCGAGCGGGTCAATTACAGCGGCTGGACTGAAGAGCTTTCGCCTCACATAAGGTGCAAATGATGAAGCAAAATTGCTCGAGGCCATAGCTGGGTGTTCTATTAGGGAGGTCAAGGAGTGCTATGAGAGACCAGGCATTGAGCGAGCGCCAGGCTGTGCGGGGGATCTGGGGAAGCGCTCAGCTTGATGTTCAGCCACATTTCTGTTTACATTTATTTGGAACGACCCTCGTCCGCTCACTGCAGAAAACGTCTCAGCGGGCCCAGTCGCCAAAGGTAACGGAAAATCAAAAGCGGGGGTACTAACCATGGTGAGTGTTCACGCTAGCATCCTGCGAAACGTCCAGAGAGTGGTTAGGAGCGACGGGAGGGCTGGATTCGCGAGGATAGAGGGTGGATGGATGTGATGACTTCCGGATGGCACACGATTGCCTGGGCAGGGTTTGGACGCATTACTGATCCTCTGTCTGTCCCCATCTCTGTAGGCCGACACAGCAGCACCCGTCACCATCCGCACGCGCAAATTCATCACCAACCGCCTCCTGGCCCGCCGCCAATTCGTCGTGGATGTCCTCCACCCTTCGCGGGCAAACGTGTCCAAGGCTGAGCTCTCGGAGAAGCTCGCGGCGATCTACAAGGCGGACAAGGCGCGCGTTGTGCCTTTCGGTTTCCGGACACACTTTGGTGGCGGACGGAGCACCGGCTTCGCTCTGATCTACGATGACGAGGCATCGCAGCGCAAGTTCGAGCCCAAGTACCGGTTGATTCGGGTGCGTATCTCAAAATTTGCGCATTGCAATTTGGGGTCGTCTGACCCTATGGCAATAGTCGGGCCTCGAGGCTGCGCCCACGAAGACTTCTCGCAAGCTCCGCAAGGAGAGGAAGAACCGTGCGAAGAAGGTTCGTATGGTTTAAGATATCATCCTGCTCTTGTGTGCTTACACGCCTTCCTCCACAGCTCCGCGGCACGAAAAAGGCCAAGGCAGCCGAGCCTCCGAAGAAGGGCAAGTAGAGGTTGGGCGCCTGTATATCACTTCGGCCTGGTCACATCGTGCATTGCATATCGCTTTTTTCTCGCCCTCGCAAAAGCTGTATTCCATTGCGTATGCCCACTTTTCTGCTCTAATGCTCATGATCTTATACGCATGTGGATCATACCAGTCGTTTGCTATGTCAGTTTCCACAACTTCATGGCATGGATTGTATTATTCGTGCTTCAATGTGGGATATATATGCATTATGAGAAAAGTACAAGATGGGTATCATTATCGGAAGGTAGGATATGATCCACCGGCTAAGGCACAGCGCAGAGAAAGCGCAGTAGTATGTCATCTCAGAAACCCAGTTTCTTGTGAATGATATCGGGGTCTTCCTGATATTCCTCAGCCGATACCCACATCTGAACGAACGGGACGTTAAAGTTGCAGCTCTACCATGGCAAAGCAAGGACATACCTTCTTGAATGTGTTGAGACCTGCGAGAATGGAACCACCTATCCATGTTGAATACTTGCGTTCAGGAGGGGCGTATATCTTGATCTTGACGTCTTTTAACGCAAGCTTCTTGACCTCGTTAAGCAGACGATCACCGAAACCTGCCCGAATGTTTATCGCATCCGCATAGCGAACTAGATGTAGAAACTCACCACGGCATAGTGTGCTGCCACCGCTGAGAACAATATTTGAAAATAGAGACTTCCGTAGATCCAGGTCAACCCTGTTGATAGCGTCCACTACAACCTGATGAACACCGGCATATTCCTGTCCGATAAGTTCGGGATTGAAAAGGATCTCAGGAGCACGGAAACGTTCAGGTCCGAGCTGAAGTGTGATAACATCATTATTTGCAGCGGGTGAAAAGTGCACTGACTACGCACCTGTACTGCATTCCCGTCAGGAAGCCGGAATTCTTCGCTGCGGCCCTGAGACTCCTTTTCTTCCTTCGCAGGGCTCAATGCAACGTAGCAGCACTTCTCCTTGATTGTCCGGACCACCTCTCGCTCGGCAGTCGTGTGTAGATGGTGACCGGCCTTCCGGAGCAGTAGTTGCAGATGGTCGGTGACGTCTCTGAGAAATTGTTGTTAGGAATGAAGGAACCTCACGATATATCCTGCTTACCTGCCAGCCACATCTACCCGCCGAATGGCATGAGGCATCGAGAATCCCTCGAAAACGGGCACAGCATGTGTCACGCCATCTCCTGAGTCTAATACAATCCCGGTCGTCCGTCCTGATGAATATCTGCAGCCGTAATATGGGGGGTGAGTATAGCTACTACCGCACATGCAGCGTCATACATACAATGAAAGTACAGCTTGAACAGAGATATATAGTGCAGGAACGTTGAAGGTATCGAAGAAGATTTGCGCAGCTACGTCTCGATTGTGCCGTGGATTGAGGGGTGCCTCCGTAAGAAGCACAGGGTGCTGGGTGAGTAATATGTCAGAATCGCGTTTCAGAGCCTCATTGTGCTCACCGCTCACCTCTTCACTGAGAGTTCCGAGCTCCTCAGCATAGACCCAATTCCATATTCGCTCCATGTCATCCCAGTCAGTGACGATCCCGTGTTCCATGGGATATTTGATCTTCAATAAACCACGGAACTCTTGTGCCTTCCGGCCTATGAACACATCGCCTTCAAGCGCACCGGCCATCACGCGTATGTGCTTGGGTCGACCAACACTGTAGAACCACATACGCATGTCAGTCTGAAATACAAGCGCAGCTTGGGATGCCCTAACCGTGAAGACGCACAAAGACGGAAAGAAACATTTTGGATGATCCTGACCAGCAAATCCAGCTTTTATAGTACCAGAGCCCTAGAGAACGGGATGACGGAGACGCGTCAGTGCGTTGATGCTCCGGCGGAATTGTCACTAACATTGTCGATGACGACCGGCTGGTTTGTGAGCACGTCCTCGAACTCGACAGACATGACGGCCTCCGAGCGATACGACCCTTGCCTGTGTCTTCTATACCGAGGAAATTGAACGAGAGCTAAGAGTGTGGTGGCAAGAACGCGTGATGGACGAACGGGAGCAACGCGCGAAGCCACGCGCCTACCCAAGACGGCGCAGGGGCGCGCGAGACTGAAGGACTACCGCTACCACCATGATTCTACGACGGCTATGTCTAGCTCTGTTTCTGCTCTCCTGGACTGTGAGCCATCAAGTTCTCTGAGCAGTCACGATGGTTTCAACATTCTGATGCCCTGCGACATAGCTATCGGCTCATGCAATCCTCGGGCACAAATGGGAGGCTACCAGTTTCTGCAAATGTGCGTTCGTCCGGCAGCGTACAGGGCTTGTGAGCTCATAGTGGGCGTAGGTATATGCTTCGGCTCAAACTACTCTATTCTGAGCATGGATATCCCTGACAATCCGAAGAAGCCATGCCTCTCCTGTACGAAGCAATGGTGTCTTAATCAGAACTTGGCCATGTGCGCTGGGGCATCCTTAGGTGATGCTGATCCGGATACAGCAACGGGAAAGGAAGGAGATGTCGAGTCTCGATGCTTCCGTGCGTAAATCTCGACTGTGAAGTCTCATGGCCTGTTAACGACTAAGAACCCCATCAATGACACAGAGAGGGATTCACCCAGGGATCAGCTGGTAGTAACACTGTTCCTTCTGACAGTATTCGGGTTACTCCTAGGAGCAGGAATAAAGGGCAGGATGGTGAAGGCCGGTCTCGATACTTCCTTACCTTGGCATGCGAGCCGTAGATGGTGGGAGGTGAGTACAGTTTGTGCTCCTGAGATATTCCTTCTCCACTCATCCCTCTTCAAAGGCCTGGGTACCTCAGAGGCAGCCAGAAGACCTCAGACTCGATGAACGTCGTAGCAGAGACCGACGGGGGGACTATGTTGGCTTAACGGACGTCCCATCTCCGTGAGGCTGATAAATTATTGGAACTTCCGCTTTCGGTACTGTATATCTACGTTGTATATACCCTCCCAATGTGCTGTGTGCTCTCGACCTCTTCGACCTCTGGGGCAATCTCTAGACATGTGTGCCTAGCACTCGTAAATTGGCGTGGCGAGCAGAATTTCTCCAGTTGGCGCTGAGAGCGGCTCCATCTGACAGCTGCCGGCGGAAGCTTCATGCCTTACTCCTGTACACCTACGCATCTCGCGCCTACGATTCATGGGCTCCATCTGCTCCAAGGCTAGCGCTCACTCCGGAGGGCATACGGTTCTGGGGTCTGCGGATGTGAATCAACCGGGCGGCTCGCAGCGTCCCGCCAACCCTCGTGCGGCTGCCGCAGAAGCGGCGGAACGGCGGCAGAAGGCGGTGCGTGCAGTGCTCCTCATTGCGAGATGAGCTCACTCGCCATTGCTAGGAACAAGCTCGGGGAATAAGTTCATCGAACCCCAAGGGGGGCCAACTCGCAGCGAAGTTGGAGGCATCTAGAACGGCACCGCGAGTGCTCGAACAACGGCAAGAAGAAAGACTCGTGGTAGGCGCATTGTCTGATTGCCATACCGGAATGTCTGACAGGACCTTGCAAGTGGGATTGAACCCTGATGTTTCTCACTGTGGCTCTTATCTGCAGCATGCGATGCACCAGCGTTTCGCCAACGTCGACATTGTGACCCTACACGCTGCGTTGATGGCTGTGGGCAGAGGGTCGGCGTGCAGCTTCGTCTGTGTCGATGGAGTTGTGGGAATAATTGGAGCTTATACCCTATTCGTGATCACAGTTGGTGCTGTCATCCACCTCGTGAGACGTGGCTCAGTGCTTTTACGGCTCTTCACGGCATTCACCCTGAAATGCTGTTCGCACCTAAGCATCCTGTGCCTCCAAGAAGAGAGCTTAATTCCCTGGTGACCGCAGCATGTGACAGGCCTACACGAAGAAACGATGCGTTGAACCAGTGGGTTGAGGGCAGCGAGAAAGCAGCATGTTCGGATTCTTGAGTAATACCTGTACCAGTGCTGTCCTACAGAAGCCTGAGTAAGGGAGTCACTTTACTGAATAACCAGCTGACAAGGGAATGAAATTAATGTCCGCCTGGACGGTCAGGCGTCGTATCAGTGTAATGGACATAAGCGTACTGGAGGAAACCAACTGTGCATGGCTCTGAAGTGCAGGGATGCTGGAAAGGCAGCGAGAACCGTTCAGTACAAGCGCTCAGTGCCGCTCAGCGTTCACCGCGGCCGTTACTCTTCAACCTGCACGATTCTGATACTCAAATGTTCTGAGCTCCATTTTGTACAAACCGCTGAACGGCTCTGGAACAGGAAAACAACGTACTCTATGAATGTCACAGGAGGTTTCGGAGGAAGAGTGGGAAAGGGTATTGTGGAAGCGGAAGCCATATCCCGATAACTACGTCCCGAGGTCATTCTTGTCCTCCCTGAGCAGAAATCGTATGTGTTTCGTCTAGCTGTTTGTCCCGGCATGCCTGTCTGATACAGCTCGTTCCGTAGCAAATTTCAGACCATATACATATGGACCCTTGGTTCTTGCGTCATGTGCAATCAGCCAGCACCTTGCTGCCATCTTCATCTTCCTTGCGACGTTCGTTCGACTCAAGGAACACTATCTAGACCCCCGTGTCTTAGTTTGGATCTCTACCCTGGGGTTCATTGTTGGCTATGCTGTATGGGAGTTGCTTCTCTACGGCGTTGATCGCAAGACTCGGAATGAGAGCCGTCCGTCGTTTACTCCCTCGTCTGTTCACATACAAATGGACCTTTATTGCAGGCTCAAAAACCATCAAGTCCTCCATTCTGGTGTTTCTAGCGTTGATGTCTCTCTCGCCAGTCTTGAAGACGCTGACTGCAGCGACATCTTCGGATTCGATCTGGGCACTGTCGGCCTTCCTCTTCATCCTCAACGTGCTCTTGGCCGACTATACAGCGCTTGCGCTTGAGAACTATCGCCGTGAAAAGTATGCAGCTCATTTCCGTCCGCTGAATCTCTGCTGATACGCCTTGAATATCCCAGACTGACGTCCGTGTTGTCCATAAATGCTGCCATTTCTTCATCTGTCGTCCTGGCCTCACGACTCCCTAATGACCTGTCGGTATTTGCTCTCGTGCTATTCGCGGTGCAGTCGTTCGCTATGTTTCCCATATTGCGTCGCCGCCTGCAGGTTAGTACATTCACGTTACTTCTACTCGATCGGCCTACTTACTGTGCGCAGAGTACAGACCCCCTACTTCAGGCGACCTTGACTGCGGGTGCCTGTGCTTTCTCCATCTACGCCACCTGGGCATTGTCTCGAACGGTCACCTATCTGTTCACGTTCTCCTATGTGTTCGTCCTGTTCCTGGCTCCAGCCATCCTGGTGTGGGCGCAGAGATTCAAGAAGTACACCTCTTTACTCTGACCTGCTGGAGAAAACTGACACATGTCTGCACCAGTGAGATACGCGGCACATGGGATCCTGCAGTACCAAGGATCAACGAGACAAGCTTGTTCTCATGATGTTCTCATGGTGTATCATCATATAGTGATCAGAGCGCACGATATATCTAACTTAGTACTGTAAGCACCGGCGGACAAATCTGTGCTGCGGCATATGTGTAGTAGCTCAGTGCTTATACTGTAAGGCGTACACTTCCTCTCTCTATCGTCGGGAGTGACCACGTCCGTGTGGAAGGCGCAAATGAAACACAACAACTGATATCATAGCATCGCTTGTTAATTACAGACTTCTTGATCTCAGGATCGACTTCATGAAGTTCGCCGGTGTGACGTCGACCAGTACATGAGGAAAGATTACTCACAACAGACGGTATGTGTGCAGGCGAATCTATTTTTCGACCTTATCGTTGACTTGATTTTTCAAGCCACGTGTCCCGTCACTCCCTGTGACCATAATAAATTCTCGTGCGCGCCTCATGCATCTTCTCTGAGGCTACATTAATCCAACAGAATGTCTCCGAATTGAATTGCTACGGCAGCTGCGGCGCGATGCTGATGCCAGCTATCGCGCCGGGGAAGGGCCTTGCCGAGAAGCGTCCGTTTTTGAGTTCAGGGTCTCGAATGATACCTCACGGTGGCCTCCTGGGGTCCGCGGCTCTCTCCCTATCTGTGCACCTTGGATATCTTGGCCAGGGCAGTGTAGACGGCCGCAGTCAGACGCCTATACAAACCGGGAGACTCCGCTGCCTGCCTGAATTGAGTGCTATCCGGTCCTCCGAAGTCTGGACTTTCGTCTGCTTATCTTCGGCCCATTGCATGACATCGCAGTTCGCTACCTGCCCTTCGAAGGAAAGCCGTGATCCTGTTTGTCCGCATGGTGGGTAAATGGCCATGCCGGGAGCAGAACAACCGCAAAACGTATGTTACATTAGCGAATATATCCTACATGAAGTACAGCTCGAGAACATGACTCTAATAAATCATAGTGCAATGCGAGCGATCCTCTACGACAGTCCCAAGAGCGGATAGTGATGTTGTTAGTACATAGCGTGATGATATCTATAGAATGAGGGATGGTATCATATCTGCATGTCGTCGTCATGATGGTGTCTGGCGCGTTTCGACACCGGGCCAACGGCAATACCCATGTTTATACCTCTGGCCTCGAGTGCTTCCACTGCCGCTTTAGCTGCGCCGTCCGCGGTTCGCTTTGTCTTGGTTCTCGTCCGACGCAATGCGCCGAAAGCTTGTGCTTTGATGACCGCGAGAGTACCACAGATCGTTTGAGGTCCTGGCGAGGGCGAACGGGACGCACGTGAGTTTGTGAGCTCGGGACGCCCTCGAGACCGTGTGGTATAGGAATATGGAACCGACTCGCTCTCATCATTTGATCCGTTCTCCACAACAGAGTAGGGTGACGTAGCCTGAGCGACATTATTTCGGGAGCCCAGCGCGTAGCGAGCTGCATCGTTTCGCGCTGTGAGGATCGAATTAATGTCGGCAGTGCCACCATGTAACGTTAGCTCAGGTCCACCGTTAGTCCGGCGATACCCAAATTCCGGGCGTTCCTGGCCCATGGCGCTATCCGGGAACGTGAACTGGAAAGGAGTCGATGACACGGAGGATGCAGTAGATGTCGGGGTAGACACGGCGGGAGATATTGATCTGCTAGCAGGGAACATGTATGGAGCAGAAGTATTCAAAGGAGCCAGGGGAATTTTGTGTTCGTCAACGAGGTTGTAGCGAGAGGAGTAGCTCAAGTCAGAGGCCGTAAGGCTTGGAGACTCGATATAAGTGGGAGAATGGGATGAGCTGCTGCTATCCAGTCCGGCGGCGTCGCCGGTAGCAGTCATCGTCCCGTTCTGCCACGCTGCATCGCCATTGCTAACAGGGTCCATCGGGTAAGATGGATACTCGCCGTATCTCGTCATTCTCTGCGAGTTCATGTGGTGAATCCGACCATCACTAGACGCATCTGAGTCAACCCCCGCGAAACCCAAAGCCGGTGACCGCTGCTGGTAGTCCTGGGCGCCGGGATGGTAGGAGATAGGGGTCTGATCAGCGGGATATCGCAAGGCGTCGTCTGGATAATGAGTGACATTGGCAACGGCCATTGGATTCGCTGTGCACGGCGGGGTGTGGGCCGGGTACGGAGAGAGGGGAGGGTAATCATCCGCTTGAGAATCTGGACTGTGGTCGGCCGCCTTCATCTGAGAAAAGCGCCTCCACATGCGCTCACGATGCTTGGCCTCCTGTCTGAGACGAGCATTTTCCGCTCGCAAGGCCCCGACCTCGTTGCGCGCGTCTTTGCAAGAGTTTTGGAGCTGGATGACCACAGCTTCCAGGTTGGTGACTGAGTAAACACCGATCACGATCAGCACATCACACGGGACGTTAGTGGCGCGATCGAACCTGTCTCCTCCAACGTCGCGATGTAGTTCGCTCGCCGCGCTCGAAATGCTGCCTGCGCATCTGCATTCTTCTTCTTCCTCAACGCCGCCTCCGACAGTCCCTTCGAGTCGTCGCCGGAGCTGGCCTTGGAATGGCCCGAGGGAGGACTGGGAGAGTTAGGAGCCATCGCAGAGGGAACTATTCACAGGGAGTCGGTGTCAGGCGGGTAGATAAATGGCTCGCAAAAGAACTCGACTTCAACAAGGCACGAGGAGAGCGGTCCTGGGCACCTGGTCCGGAAACGCGGCGTATAAATTCACACTTCGTATTTTTGCGCCGTGCTTCACCGGGTCACACCGCTCCCAAGTACACTAATTGCCATAATCTGATGCTAGCCTGACAGCTCCGCATCAAGAGCCTAAACCACATTTTTTACCGTCTCAGGCCCGAACTTCCGATAGCAGAAACCGTAGTTACGGGCCGAAATATTGGGTCTGCAAGTCAGAAATTCCAGGCGTGTGACTCGACAGCGTCTATCTCCAGCCTCTCCCGTCGCCCTATCCGTAATCGCCGGCCCACGTGTGGAACCTAGGCCGCCTCGCCGCGACACCGAGTGAGTGTTAAAGACCCTGAGCAGGCGTGCGGCGGATTTTCTCGCATTTTCCTACGCACACGTTCAGCGGTCGTGGCATGATCTGGAAACGATAAACGAACCTCGTACCCGTGGGGGATTTTCTCCAATGGCGGGCGCCGCTACCTCATCGCGGGTCACGGTTCGATGGCGGACATCTCCTCTTCATCGTCTTCCTCTCCTTCGATATCCACGACCTCCAACGTGACCCTGGCGTTGTCCAGGACACATGCCACTCTGCGGCCAATTCTCCCATTGACTGTCAGGGTGATTTTCCCTTCGGTGCATCCTTTCAGCTTGCGCGACTGGATGATCGGCATGGCCACCGGGCCAATCTGTTATAGTAAATGAGGTCGATAAGCCCGTCCCCTCGAATTCTGGCCAGAAATGCGGCGGAGCATACCTGTCCGTTTCCCAGATGCTCCAATAGGTCCAACATCAAGTCTTCTCGAGCGAGGTCGCTTACGTAGTCGTGTGATTCAATCATTTTAAAATTCAATTCAGAGTAACCGACGGTCGCGAGGAAGGCAGGACCTTGTCTTTCCATTGAGCCGCCGCGAGCCACGTACGGAAAGTACAATGAAACGCACCTTTTCGGTCCTCGAGTTGATAGACAATAATGAGCGTGGATTCATCGAAAAAGTCCACGTCGAGAATATGAATTGATTGCTCATCACCATCTTCACTCCCTCGCGATACACAGCATTTCATGGCCGCAACACTGACTTGCACAGCGGATGGTATCGCTTGCAAGCTATGCTGCAGACGGACAACGCACACTTCAGGCCACTGAGTCAGGAATCACGCCGGGTCAGAAAATAGCACGCACAGAAGTCCTTTCCGCTGGAATTCAATTTCATTACCAAGAATTGCACAAGGCTGTCCAACTGCACACAATTCAGCCGACGCACGCTGCAATACAGAGACTAACCTCGCGCTCGACTGTCGTCCGCTCCCGTACTAGCGGCTCAGGACCGGCGGCGATGTCTCTCGCAGCGGATCCCCCGATGCAAGCTGACATCGATCGGGGCATCATGATTGCCGAGCGGGCGGTGGCATGAGATGCCTCCGCGAATATCCGTTGACAACGCGTGGCAAAGTCCTGGATCAAAGAGTCGAGGTTCCTATCCAAATGAGACAGATCCTTTTGTTTAGCGGGCTGCATGAGGTACGTTTCAGCCGTCGGTAACAACGTGCGGCCGACCGGCCGGCACTCACGGATTGGAAGCTCAGTTGCCCCGGATCCTTGAGAGCGAGCCGAGCCTTCCGAATCATGGTCGACAAATCGAGGGGCTCTGTCGGTACACCGAGATCTTTGGGCAGTAGTTGCGGAACGGGGCCCATGAACCATTTGTCGATGGGACTTGCCACAAGGCCAGACATCATGTAGTCGTTCACCTCGAGTATGTCATGCCGCAATGGCGGCGGGTTATGCGGGTCAGTGTTGAGACGGGATGTTTCTGAGATGTGCCATTATTGTCCCAGAAAGGGAGGTTGATCGATGGAGAAAACTCACCGTAGCGCAGCCAAGCCATGAATTCCTTAAATCGCATCATTTCTCTACGCGTCGCCGCTGCCAGCCAATTGGCAATGACGATAGCACGGCTGGCTAGTTGCAAACATTCATCAATGTCAGCTATCCGGAACTCACAGGTAGCATACTGTGGCCTGCGCCAAGTCAGTGTCGAGACCAGTGATAGGACTAGACGGCTCACAGTTGCGACCACCCCTGCACCTCCCCCAAGAGTAAGTGGAGGCGCTGACAAGCTGGTGCCACTCGCTTTTCGGCGTAATTCCGTAGCTTGATCAGGGCATCGACAACTGTGGACTCCCACTTCTGTAAGCCCTACACAGAACACCGTCAGCAAACTCGAAATGACGTGTCAAAGAGCCGGCTACTCTTTCGCTCATTTGTTCTCCACTTCCGAGGAAGTCCGAGAGAGACTCTGACGCGCGTCCAGTCGTCAAGAGGCTCGTGAGATCTAGGATAGCGTTCGGGTCGTTCACTGAGGACAGATGGGCAGACGAGCCAGTTAGTTAGCGAGACATGCAAATGTACTTGACGAACCCCCGAAATCTTCATGCTGTCTCTTCTCGAGTGCACGCATCCACTTAGGCCCGAGTTCTCGAGCACCACCCTGAGTGTCTGAACCGAACCATGTCGCCCGCATCTCTTTGACGACTCGCATAGCGTACCAGGTCAGCTCCCGAGCAGATGACGACACTCTCGCTACATCCCGCAGCATACGTTGCGTCAGCTGGGGTATTTGAATAATACAAGGATGAATAGTGGCGAGCCGTGGGTCTTGGACATCTGACGGCCCCAAATGAGCGCATAGCAGATCCTGCGTCTTGACGAGAGACGTGATAGATTGGTGATTGGGTAGTGAGATCGCGCCGAGAGGATAGCTGCCGTCGAGGAAGCAGTGTAGGTGGCCAGAGTCGATAGACACGGCCAGTACAGTATTGAGATTCAGATTGTCGTCCTGATCTAAGGTCTCATCTTGATCATTGCCATCGACGGTCGTCGGCTTGATAGAGGCAGATAGCAAATCAGCCGGTAGACTAGGCCAGGAAGATATGACGGCAGGCAATGAAGGCTCCGCCGCTGTTCGTGCTTGCGCTCCTCTGAAAGCGAACAGATCTGCGGTGCTTCGCGTCTGTCGGTCAGGAAGGAGCTACAGGTAGAATTAATGATCTCACGTTAGTCGCTGCGAATCGTCCTGGAGAGGGTCGAGGAGAGGCTGTCCCTTCAGGATTGAGTGGGCAGATCCTGTCTTCGATAACGACGTAAGCTTCCCCACTGCCAGGCCCCAGACGCAGGCGACTTACTATATTTCCACATCGCTTGAAGATCTCGGGAACACGGTGTTTATCTTCTTCGCGCTCCTCCTTAAACCACCATATACCTCGTAAACGTACAGAGCGCCCAGTCGAGTGTGGTATAGGGAACGAACGGTCTTGATGGCCGTCTTGGATAGAGAGAAGACAGACTCTCGGTGGGTTCATCGCAACCGCAATTCTCTGACCTATATACGAGCCACATGACTAAACGATACGTCATTGCGTAAAACTTGAATACCATCAGGACTCCAAGCAATGTCAACAATCTCCTCTTTCCCAGAAACGTCAGGGTCTAGTTCGATTTCCCATTTCTTTGCGCCTTGCATCTTCCACAGGCTCATCTTGTCCTTGCCACCTGCACGATGTATGACAACTAGTAGATCCTTGTCCGGGCACCATGAAGAACGAAGCACGCGCGATCCGGCGGGGAGTGGAATGAGAGCTACGGAAGCGAATGCATCGCCGGTCTCCATATTGAGTGTGAAAAGTATAGAGCCAGTTGGTCACGATGGTTGATATGATGTACAAGGAACAGAGCTGGGCGTTGACGGAGTCACGGAATGGTGCCAAGGAAAGGATCTTGAGCGGTCCGGGTCGAGGTCAGGCGGGAATCCCAGCTATAGCAGAAAGTCAGCCTTGCTGAAGATTCCTCCGGTGCATCCGCTTCTCTCCAGAATCACAGATAAGTGTTGTATGCCTCGAAACGAAGAGGAGATAATCTGGAGAGGGCAACCGAGCACCCGCCACCGCCATGAACTCGAAATGAGCCACGATTTGGCAGCACGCGCCCGCCGGCGCTCGGCAGGCAAAGCGCGTCTTGTCACGCCGTCACGCCGCGTCGTCCAGTCACGTGGCACGATAATTCTCCTTCCTGAATTGGTTGCCAGTTCCGAGTCTGCGCTCTGTGCTACACCGCTCCTCCGCCTCTTCTTCGCATCCTCTCCGGCTTTGGATCAATATGGCGAACGATGGCTTTGTTATGACTATCGACTCAGATGGCGAGGAGGCTCCCTTACAGTCCACAAAACCGTCAAAACCCAAGAAAGCGGTGGAAACTGAGGATGCTCAACTCAACCCAGAGTTCACCTTCGACCTCTCCGGGGACCCATATGCTGATTTGCTTGGAGGACCGATGGACCTTCAGGATCTTGTGAAGAAGGGAAGCAAACCAGTACGTCACCCTTCCTCACCTGAAGCGGAAGACCGCTCACAGCCACAAGAAACCTATTTCTGTAGACGACATTATAGCTCGGCGGAAGCTTAAAGCTCAGTCCCATACTGGCAAACGCAAACGAGATGAACTCGAAAGTGACTCTGACGATGAAGACGTCAATGAAGACAACACTGGAAGTGTCGACGAGGAGGATGAGTCGGAAGATGAAGACAATGACTTCAACGGGTTTGATGGAGACGAAGATGAAGATGAAGAAGACCCTCTTGCCACATCTGACGAGGACAATGAGGGTGGGGGCCACTCTGAGGACTCTGGAGAGTCTGACCAGGAGGACGAGAATATCACATCTTCTGACGACGAGTCGGAGGAAGAGACCCAGACCGAGAAGGACCGTAAAGCTGCGTTCTTCGCTTCGGACGTCACTCCATCAGAGGAGCACTCATCTTTCCTATCAATGAACCTCTCGCGACCGATCATCAAGTCCCTGACGACTTTGGGCCTCAACACTCCGACACCGATTCAAGCAGCGACGATTCCGGTCGCTCTGCTGGGCAAAGACGTGGTCGGCAATGCGGTGACAGGATCTGGAAAGACGGCGGCGTTCATCATTCCGATGCTGGAACGTCTTATGTACCGCGATCGTGGTAAGAAGGCTGCTGCGACACGATGCCTCGTTTTGGCGCCGACGAGAGAGTTGGCCGTACAGTGCTTTGATGTCGGTACCAAGTTGGCCGCTCACACTGATATCCGATTTTGTCTTGTGGTCGGTAAGTCTCCGCCACGTATTACTGTCTGTCGTAGGTTTTGAGAGAAAATTCTGCTAGGTGGTCTGTCGCTGAAGGCTCAAGAAGCGTCTCTTCGCACACGCCCGGACGTCGTGATTGCGACCCCAGGACGGCTCATCGACCATTTGCGCAACTCACCCACATTCACCCTCGAGGCTCTCGACATCCTTGTACTGGATGAGGCAGACCGAATGCTTGAAGAGGGTTTCTCAGACGAATTGACCGAGATCATCAAGTCATGCCCGACGTCGCGCCAAACGATGCTTTTCTCCGCCACTATGACGGACTCCGTTGACGAGCTTGTCAGGATGTCTTTGAATAAGCCTGTACGGCTCTTTGTCGACCCAAATCGCACTACGGCTCGTGGTCTTGTGCAGGAGTTCGTCCGCGTACGAGCGGGGAAAGAGGCTGAACGATCGGCGCTATTGGTCGCACTGTGCAAGAGGACTTTCAGATTCAGATCAATCATCTTCTTTCGAAGCAAGAAGCTTGCACATCAGATGCGGATCGTCTTCAGCTTGCTCGGCATGAAATCGGATGAGCTGCACGGTGACCTCAGCCAGGAACAGGTTGGTCTTGCATATCTCAGTTTCTGGGCCCGGGACACTCATTCCTCGTATAGAGGTTGAAAGCCCTGCAGCAGTTCAGGGACGGCAATGTTGATTATCTCATGGCGACAGATCTTGCCTCTCGTGGACTCGATATCAAGGGAGTCGAGACTGTCATTAACTATGATATGCCTGGCCAATTGGCACAATACCTCCATCGTGTCGGTCGAACAGCCCGTGCAGGCAAGAAGGGACGGTAAGAGAAACTCTGAACAGTGAATATTTCTCGGCCACTGACTATTTGGTCCAGGTCTGTCACTCTTGTCGGCGAAGCTGATCGCAAAATGCTTAAGGCTGCTATCAAGCATGCCACTGGCGAAGACAAGGTTAGACATCGACAGGTACCCCAGGAGGCTCTTGCGAAGTGGTCCGAAAAACTTGCATCTCTTAAGCAAGAGATTAGCGAGATCTTGCAAGAAGAGAAGGAGGAAAAGCAGGTGCGCCCACTCTGCTTCTGCCGCAGAGTTGACATGATTCACGCTCTGATGGAATCCGCTAGCTGCGCCAAGCTGAAATGGAACTGAAGAAAGGTCAAAATTTGATTGAGCATGAGGAAGAGATCTATTCGAGACCTGCAAGAACATGGTTCCAGACTGGCAAAGAGAAGGCGAAGGCTGAAGGTAATCATTCTCATCGACTCTCCGTGCTCCAGACCCTCATACTCTTCTTACAGCCGTCAGTAAACAGCAATATGAGGCTGGCCTCACTCTTACCGAAGGCAAAGGCAAGAAAGCAGCCGATGACAAAGTTAGTCTTTCCAGCTTAGACTAGATTAAGTTCTGACAATGTTCCAGCCCAAACGGGACAAGTTCGCTGGATTGTCAAGACGAGCCAAGAGACGAAAGATGGCCATGGATGAAGATGACGGGGCTGCTGACTCTACCGCCATCCGCCTCGCTGTACGATCCGCGAAGAAGGCATCTCGACCAACGAAGATCGGTGAGCCAGAAGCGCGTCAATCACGCAACAAGAAATCGGTCAAGAAGTCCAAGAAAAAGGCGTCCGCACGTGCAGCCAGCGGATTTGACAAGGACGCGAGTCAGAGGACTACGTCAAGAGAGGGCGTGCGCGCGAAGAAGGGCGACGTGATAGGCGGAATGGGCAAGAAGAAGGGTGGCCGACGGAAAACAAAGTAGTCTCTAGGCAGAGAATTATCTATGAATCTCTACATTTTCCTGCGTCTTCACATCTTCATCTCAAAGGTCGCATGGGGATCGGGATGTATCAATGCTGCTAAAACAGCCTTACGCCCACGGGCACAGCTAGTGTGATTTCTTCCCGCTGTCGAGTTACTACCATTCCATCATCAGCCCTGTATGCGCAGCGCTGGACCCGAGGGTAATTCGAACGAGACATCGAAAAACGGCATGCGTCGGCAGACGACGGACGCATTGCAAGAAAGCAACGAGCATAGCATCTCGACATGAAATACAAATCCAGAATAAGTACATTCTGTAGAGATAATGTGTTCAAAGCAAGCGGACGACGTCAAATAGCAGTTGAAGATGGGAAGACATGTGGCCGCATGGCACGTCGACCGGTGTAGGGAGTCCAGTTACCAGAAGAGGATTTGCCGCAGGATAGCACCATTCTTTGAGTGGCGAGGGCCTTCTCTATTCGCAGGACCAAGGTAGCCGTCCTCGCTCCCTTCAGGGTCAAGTAACGCAAGTCTCTGCCGTTGCATCTGGTTCTGACAGTGAGAATCTGCCTAGGAAAATGTGCTCGAATACGCACATCATGGTCCAGTAATTTCTCTTCCGAACTATTGAGCCAGTGGCGAATGTGGGAACGCTCTTGGGTGTCCGGGAAGTCATAGTCACTCGACTCATTGCACGCCTTTTGAGCGTCTGTGACTACGTCGATGAAGCGTGCCATCATATTGTACTTGGCCCAGTGGATCTTGCTCGGATCATCATCGTAGCAGTCTGGATTACCCTCGTGAGCGCGGATAAGGTCTGAGAGGTGGATTTCCCTGTTCAAGGAAGATTACATAAGAACAAGTACTCTCGCTAGCACGAACAATGACTCACAGTGCGGGGATATGTGCCCCTTCAGTGTTGCGAAGCGCTAGGCGATATTTCTGATGCGAACGGACGGCCTGGAGAAGTTGGTCCCACGACTGGAAATCCTTATATTGCAAAGGACTGCGTGTTCGAAGAATGTCAAGCGCTGGGTCACCCTCAAATGTAGCACCATTGATCGCAGCGACCACGGCGCGCAGTCCGGAGTAGTTCTTGTCTGACCGCAGGCGATGCCCCACGTGAATGAACTTCTCGATTTGCTTCGCGCGAGCCTTCGGTTTGTCATGGCACAAGATCAGTGACAGCATCCTAAGAAGCACCAGTCGATCAAATCTTATGGCAATGAGATAAGCACTTCACTACTTACAATGAGGCAATGTGGTTTGTGATGTAGTTGTATTTGGCAATTGGATCCCGTTCTGGGTCCTTTCGTCCCTGCACAAAGACATGTTGTAGCCAATGTCGAGGCTTAACCGGAGATATCGTTACTATGGGGAACCGATCTGAATCCACAGGCGGCGATGCATACCTTGATCTTCTTGAAGTAATCAAGTTGTATTCGCGAGATCTCTTGTGCGATGTCTTGCGAGGTGTACATATTAAGGCTGTCACTGATATTCAACAGGCCCTTCAGTGTTCGCTTCAGAGTCTGCTCCGGACCGTCCCATGACTGCGGCGTGGAAGGCGCAACCACGTTCCCCAGCATGAGTGCCTTCGCGGTCAGCGGAAAACTCGACTTTCGCTCGCGGTTATACTGCTGGCGATCCAGGAGGAGACGCAAGTCATCTGCCGACTGCGTACCGAGGCTCGTCAAAGGCGACGCAGAGCGTGCCGGCGGAGGCGTCAATTCGTCGTCAGAGAGGAAAGACACGTCATCAGACTCGTCCTCTATCTTGAGCGCCCAGCCTTTGTCGTTGTCTTTCAACGTTGGAAGCATTTCGAGGAAAGGAATGAAGTCTGCACCGTAATGCAGAAGATATGTCTTGCCCAAAATGGATCTGACGAGCGCCGTCAAGGCACTCGGTGTTCCGGGAACCGCAAAATCGTGCGGGTACATCTGGATCCAGTTATCGAGCAAGAGGCATATCCTATCAACTCAATCGAAGTCGAAGCGGCAGGATTGATGATTTAATGCAACCGTCAGACGCCGCACAACGCAAGATGCACAGCAACTGACCTCATCTGCGCGAAGCATGCGAACATCGGGTCGCCTGTTGGTCGGTCCAGTGCACGCATGCGCTTCTGCATCGCCAGGAGGATGCTGCGTGGGCTTGCGAAGCGGCGGTACGTGAGCAAAAAGTGCGAGACGAACATCGGCTCTGCATCGCACCAACGTTATCCACCGACGACACGCGTGGGTAGCGAAGAGGAACATACCGCCATCGCTCACAGCTACGAACAGTAGTTTGTTGAGGAGCTCATCGAGCGTCATCCAAGGTGGTGCACGCCTACATTTCCGGTCAGCCATATCCTTCAAATCCCAGAGCCTTTACGTACGAATCCTTGATAGATGCGTCTCGCGGCGCCTCGTGGACATCTGGCAGGCCGTTCGCGTCCGTGCGAGGGCTGACAGGGCCTGAGCTGGCGCTGCCGGCAGCATGCAGCGAGCCACGGCTGCGCGTACTCGGCCCGCCCCTAGCGACATACAGCTCACGTTCTTCGCGACGCGATTTCTCATGTTCCAAGAGGAGGTCGCCAGTGGAGCGTGCACGCGAAGGCGATTGCGGCGTTGTCGGTGTGCGCGGGAGTGGCTGTGCTGTGTGGAATGCACGGGAGGGGGTAGACGAAGGTGAGCGTGGTGAAGACGAGGACGATAGTGGCGACTGCGGTGGTGAAAGAGAAGCAGGCTGTAGCGGGTGAAGGGGAATTGTTGAGTGAGATGAACGGAGGGATCGTGATCGGCGTTGGTCTGAGGGAATAAATGATGCGGTGGGGGTTGCGGAGGAAGCGCGCTCGATTTCGGATGGTGAAGGCGCGTCAAGCACGGAGGGGGAAGCGGGGTTACGGTATCCATGTCGAGAATTGCCACTCTCTGCGGAAATACAAATACGTCAGCTTAACGCAACATTCAAGCACCTGTAGATCCTCACGTAATTGCGCAGCGATGGCCTTCAGAAGCCACTGGAATGAATCGCGGGTCTTGCCCTTCCCCTCCTGTGTCGTTGACGTGACTTCGACCAGGCCGACGTCGTATTTCTGGAGCACATTTAGGGCCGAGGCGGGATTAACGTGTCGTTCCAAATCGGACTTGCATGCAAGTGCGACAGTTGGAACCTCTACGTGACTGAATTCACCTATGTTTAGATCAGGTTGTTGGTACGTTGTACTGACACGAAAGATGTAGCGCATGCTTACGCAACACGTCTTCGACGTGCGAGAACGATTCTGCACGTGAAGCGTCATAACAGACGAGAACGCCATCAACCAACGGTACACCGTTCTGAGATACGTCATTCTCGCCCTGTAGGTCGAGCTCGGAGATATCCACCTCCATCACGCGCAGAACACGAGTCGGGGTATCCTCACTGAATGAGATCCTTCCTGTCCGATAGGTATCTGATCCATGCTATGAGCAAGGGAAGCGCGGCAGGAGAAGCACGCGTCTCACATGTGTAGTAATCATCATCTTCCCCAGGCGCGCCAGTCGGGATTTTGACAAGCACAGGTTCAGAGAGACCATACGCCTTCAGTCCTTTGCGGATCACGGTAGATTTACCGCAGCCGCTAGCACCTATCACGGCGATGACGATCTCTGACATCTGGGGAGGCTGGACACGATCGTCAGCTGTGCTTCGACGTGACAGAAAAGATTGGTGGACGCACCGAGGGTATGTGTGTATTGAGAGACACGAAAGATTTCTGCTTTTTGGGTTTGCGGATGAGACTACTGCCTCGTACAGGCACTATAGGGTCGGGAGCACTGACGTTTATGTCAGATTGAGAACTAGCAGATGAGAGGCGGGGCGGAAGGCGAAGGTTGCCAGCAGATGACGCTGACTGCTGATTTGATGATACTCTGCGTGCATCCGGTGCGTGGTTTCCAGTGGTCACGGTCGGGGCCTCGCCATGGACGCCATCACGCTCGTTGATGACGGTGCTTGTGCTCTCGCCGCGACTACGCGTCGGGGGCGGTGGCCGGTTCTCCCGATCGCGAGGGGGGAGACGGGAGCTGCCTGATTGTACATCGTTCTGCCTGACGTGATTCGAGGACGACGTCAGGGCGTCCTTCGGCCGATCGCGGTCAGAGTCGAGGGTGTTGCCACGCGCCGGTCGGCAGGTGACGAAAGATTTCTTGACGAAGGAGTCGACGGAGATGGACTTGCGGAGCGTGCGCGGCGGAGCGAGGGAGGACGCGGCGGGTGCGGAGGACGGGTGCGCGGATGTGGTGGGGGTGCTCGCGCGTTCTGGCGAATTAGACGTGTGTGCGGTTAGGAAGGATTCCTGCGAGACATGTGGAGATGGCTGGTGGGGGGCGGGGGCATCGGCGGTGGTGAACTGGAGCCAATCCTGGGACGAGTCGACGTCGGACATGGTGATGGGAGGTAGGGACGGGATCTCGGGGAGGTCGAGGTCGTGGGCTTTGTGGGTCATGATGTGGTGTGGCGCGGCTCGCGTCGGGATCGCATCCGATGCTGTGTGGGCGGGCACGGGGGGCGGGGATGACGGCGACGGGGAGCGACGAGGAGACGGCTGTGGGAAGGGACGCGAGGGACGGCTGCGACGGCGACGACACGGGCGTTGGGCAGCGCCGCTGAGCCTTGTTTTGGCAACCACCGATCGTGTACAGCGGCATGTCATGTGACGGCTGTGCGCGGAGATGGCAGAAGCCCACACACGTCCACCCTGCATCTAGTCTTGTCGGACACGGCTCTTCTGCCCATCTCCGGCGTTCTCTGTCTGCTCGCGCGCAATTTCCGTCGTCCCAGGTCGTCCCGCGAAATATGCGCACCGCTTTCTGCCTCTCGATCACTCAGATCACCCCAGATCTCGCTGCGCTGCCCCGCTCTGCGAGTGCCTGGCCGCTCGGCCGATCTCCTCTGAACTCTACGCGAGAGGTCATTCGGCAGCGATATCGCGAGCTGCAGAGCGAACGAGCCGTGTCCATTTCCAGATGTCGCATAAGCGCCATTAATCCGGAGCCTTTACGAACCATGTCAAGGCGGCATAATGGCGGACGACGCAACCGTTCTGCGAACAAGACATATCATCTGCCGATCTGCTAGAGGGCTCAGCGCGCGGTATGTTGGACTGCTACAGTGCATTTGCCTACCCTGGAACGGGACCGCATCACAGTCGACTCTTCACGCACGCATGGCTGCCGCATGTTCCACAGCTGCACCCAGTCCTTCAATCGCACCCATCGCGCGCCGTTCACGGCCGTTTCATACAACTTGCTCCCTGCGTATATGTCTGCTCTGCCTGAGCCCGCCCCAATGGGAAAGCCACCATCTCCTCCTCCAGTGTATCCTCCTCTGGGTCCCGCAATGCGCTCACGACGCTCGCGCTGCCACTCGCGCGCCACTTACCACCCATATCTGTTCACGCTCATTACGCTTACCGCGATGGCGGAACTAGGCCTGACGGCCTTTCTGATCAGTGCTGGCAACGAACTGAGCACTTGGGCAAGCCCGGGGTACTACTCGCTGTGAGTGTCCACGCCAGATTATCGCTTGTGATATATATCCGATTCGATCCCTTATCCGATTGACTACGCAGACTGGTCTTGCTGTGCTTTGAGGCTGTATGGACCTTTCTCTTCGCGACATCATACGTGCTTTGGGCAGTCAACGGCAGGGCGCACGTGCTTGCGAACATAGCGAGCTCCGTATTCTGGCTGCTTCTGACAGCTACTCTCTGGGTACGCATCTGATGGCATCTTTGCAACATACTCGACTCATTCTGCCGCCTCATACTGCTAGGGTGCTGGTGCCGGCCTGCTGCATGCGGAGCATTCCGACGGAAATTGTCCAGCGCCCATCTCCCGGTAAGTGGATTTAATGTGTGCACTTGTCCGTGGCTGATTGTGGATACCATGCAGGTGCCGTGAGTCGGTTACCGTCGAAGCGTTAGGCTGGACAGAGTTCGGCCTGTGTTGTACTACACTTGCCGCCACTATATTCTGGATACGCAGCAATTTTGGGAAGCGGGGCTTCATGAAGGACTCGCAGACATATGTTTAGTCTAGTCTCTAGGACGCTGTTGTATGTTGTACGCGTAGACCGCCTACCGTTTTGCGCTCGATCAAGGGACGAAACAAGACACATCACAGCTTCGTCTGCGGCAGTGCAACCTCTCGAGGTCTCGGCAGGTTGAGGCCACCTGAGAGGAACCTAGATCGCGCCATCTACTCCCACTGCTCTCATTTCCGTTCAATCTGGGCTTCTGAGCGAGGTGATTTTTTCAGAGTACGTGATTCCCCGTGTGATCTTTTGAATTCGGTTCCAACTGTAGGGTATAACAGGTATACATCTGATCGAAACATTCTGCACTACCTGCGAACGAAGCCCGATAACAACGAAAACAAGATTCTGTGCTCAACCCTCCTGCTGCTGCCATTCCCTCTCAATCTTGGCGATGTGAATGAGATAGTCTTTCTCCCAATCAGGCGCACCGGAGTCCATCATTTTCTTGAAGAGAAGGACCCTGCGCACAACCTTCTCGATGTCCCTCCCATTATAATACCCATGGCCGCCCCTCGGATGGTCTGGGATCTTGGTAAGGTCCAGGGCATCTTTGGAGACAGTGAATTGCCCGTGCTCGCTCTCCGTCTGCGGGATGCGGAGGAGGCAGCCGCAGTAGTAGAAAAGTTGAGAGTTCGTCATGTGCCTGAAGCCCAGCCATGTAGGAGGGAACGACGGCACCCCTGTCGGCTGGATTCAGCCAACATTTAAGAGACATCACGACTCCACGTACCATCGTTGTATGCCTTGACCAGATATTCCCTCACTGTGCCTTCACCGTGTACGGCCTCGTACGCCGCAACACGGGCCCGGTAGTGATCTGCGAGGACGGCATTTGCAACACGCGGACTACCATACAAGAGAATTAACAGCGAAGTTCCCTTGGCGGTGATTCCCTCCATGTCCAGGACATCGAAGGCGAATAAAGAAGCCAATGCGCCCCCCATACTATGTCCCGTGATGACAACCTCCCGTACGTCGTTCTCCTGCAAGCCCTTGACCATCAGCTCTCTTGCAATCGTTCGCATGCCGCTATACACGCTCCAAATCCCTGCGTGCACGCTGCATCCCTTCCCCGCAGGGTGTTTGCGCTTGGACACGTGTATATTATGCATTACATGCGTGATTGACGTCGCTCCAGCAAAGGCGACGACGAGCTGCTGTGTGTTGGTGCGGTAGGCGACATATCCGGCCGCGTCTGCGACGGACCCCTTGAAGCCAGAGACGAGTTTGGTGCCGGGAAAGGCATCATATCCCTCGAGCGGGAAGTCTGTCTTCATCAACAAGTCGAGGTTACCGAAAATGTATTCAGGAGGATATAGTGGGTAGGCACCCTCCGCAAATTGGCCGATGCCTGCGATCTCTGTGACGAACGAAGCCGGCATCAGGTCGTCGGGGCCGAGTGTCCGCTCAGATTGTGTCGCGCAGAACTTGAACATGGTGCGGAAGTGGATGCCCTTCTCAGTGGCATACATGTACCGCTGGGCGGGTGTGAGTCCATCGTCTTCGTCCTTCGAGTCAGCGAACAGCGACCATGAAGGCATGATGGAGAGCTAGGGGGCACGATGAGAGCTGTGGAAGACATGACTTTAGTATGTTGGAATTCGGGCTGTGAACGTGGGCCGGTATGCATTCGGCAGTGGCTGGGTAAGTCAAATATGTCAAAGGAGCGTGCAAGCTAGTGCAAGGAACGATCATGCATGTCACCGACGAGCCGTTGGACCCGGATTATCTTATCTGATAAATGTTGCAGCCGATGCCGCTAAGCGCTGGAGATGCCCGAATGCGGAGCCCGGCCCCATGCTCTCTGACGAACCGTCCCGTCCTTCTCAGCTCGAGAGCCGCTCAAGCTTCCCAGCCTACGCACGTCACTGTCTGCTCTCGGCGGATTCCTGCCTCATATAATAATTACAACACCCTGGACCGCATCCAAGCTGGATCCCCAATCTACCCTCTCACCATGTCCCACTACGGCGCATCGGCTCGCGCCTCCACGAGCAGCCTGGACGATGCACGTCGAATACCTGGCGGTGAGGAGGACGACGGCTCGCTCGTTATGGAAGAGGACGTAGAACCTCTACGACTGAGACCAGAAGACGGTCGACCCTCGCCCATGCGGGCCTATATGATACGCGCGCTAGCACTTTTGTGCGCATGTTCTCTTAGTGTTGGAAGCCACTAGTAAGTCCTGGCTCGGTGGAACGTGAAACTCGCCCTCACAATTATTTTGTTCAGTGCTTCATATATTCTGGGACCCTTAAAGTCCCGGTTGTCGCGAGAGATGGGCACAGATAATACAGAGTTCTCGCTCCTCATCTCCGCATTTTCGCTGAACAGCACATGGACACCGCTCGTAGGCGGTGTGCTTGCGAGTAGGCTTGGAACAACGTTCACCAGCATACTTGCAACCGGAGTCATCTTTCTGGGTATGTCTGTGCTCTGGGTCCCCATTTCGCGCGCTAATTCTCGGCTTAGGTCAGGCTCTTCTGCTTGTCGGCAACCTGACGGAGAGCGTGCGACTCATGACTTTCGGCATGTTCATCTTCGGACTCGGCGTGAGCCCTCTTGCCGTCGTGCAAGAGTCCATCATTGTGCGGTTCTTCAAGTCACATGGGCTCGGTGTCTCCCTCGCCCTGGGGCTCGTCGCCGGGAAGGGCGCGTCTTTCGTATCTGCGCGCACATCATACCCGCTTTCACAGCGCTTCGGTCCTCATGCCCCCTTCTACGCATCGACATTCCTCACTGCACTCTCGTTCGTTGTGAATTTGATCTATGTTGCAGCATCGAAATGGCTCGTTGCTGGCTCCGGCGCTGAGCTCGAGGCTTCGGAACTTGAAGCCGAAGCGGACAACAGGGACAGGTTACTCACATTGTCCGAGTCAGAAGCACTAAAGGAGGTCGCAAAGAAACGCATGGTCTACCTGAGAGACATCACCAAGTTGGGCGATGTATTTTGGGCGTAAGAACATTTTCCATGATTTACGAATTTTGGTCACGCGGCTATTCCAGTTACATCGGCCTCAACGTGCTCTGCGGTGCTGTGTGGGCTCCGTTCACGCATCTTGTCGCGTATGTTTTGTTCGGATTATGTGGTGACGACTTCTCGCTAATTATCGGCATCGCAGAAACATCATACAGCGTCGCTATGACTTGACCGAAATGGATGCGAGCACAAAGGCATCATATGTCCTTGCGGGGAGTGTCTTCCTGTATCCTGTAGTATGTCTGCTCTCCTCACTTTGATCAGCAGAGTTCTGAAGAATCTCAACAGATTGGATATGTTGTCGATCGTGTCAAGAAACAAGGCTTTGTCCTACAACTCTTGATGATGTCGGGGTGTCTAACACTTATCTGCTATTTATGGCTGGCACTCCCGCCAGACTGGACGAAAACGCCGATACCCGCTATTGCTTCGTTCGCTACCGGGCATGGGTTTGCACCTCGTAGGTATTTCGCCTTCCATTTCCAGCCGCTTGCTCAATCTGTACTAGTGCTCCTTGTCGTAATCGTTCCTCAGATCGTCCCTCATAAGTACATTTCGACGACACTGGGCGCACACAAGGCGGTAAGTGTCTGTGGTAGCATGGCTGAGCTAGGTCTAAGTCACACGTCCGTCCTTTAGCTTGAACAAACAGGTTCCACGATATTCCAGACTTTGGCGGGTGTCGCCCTTGACATCAAGTCAAAGAAACCTGCCGCAGAGACAGCGCTTCCAGCAGGAGATGCCCGAGACGTCCAATATTTGCTCAATGCATTCGTCATCCTCAACGTGCTTCAACTTGCCGGCATCGTAGCCCTTGCCCGTCTCGATCGCAAGCAGAGGGCAGCCACCTCCAGGCGCATGAGCGCTCTGATGCAACCAGCCCTTGAAGACATTGACGAGGAACGTGTCCCTCAAGACGCAAGCAACGATAGTAAGGAGCCCGTGGACGACGAGAATGAGTGGCCCGAAGACCTCACGCAGAGCTTGCGTTCGAGACGTGCAAGCGTTATAGGCAGAAGCCCACTCCCCTCCACCTCAAGCCCAGAGCAGAGCATACCTCTTCTGCGCGCTTATTCCGAGGCGCCGTCGAGGCGGAGTAGTCGATATCTCGTTTCCGCGAGGCCCGCGGATCCGTCGGAAATACCTGTGCGGGTCGTGCGGACTAAAGCAGAACTACGCCGCGGTGAGATATTCGCTACATTATCTGGGATCTTAATATTCTTCGCATGGGTGCTCTTCATTGTTACTGCATTGCTGCGATTACGACCGAAGGAAGGACGGGGGGTGGATGTTACTTTACATCTGACATAATAACACTGGATTTTGTATCACGCACTTGCATTGGCATCAGTCGCATTTTGTATTGTACTCATAATGAACACTTGGATGTATCGGATTCTCCATGCATTGTTCTCATAGAGACCGAGCACTTCGTATCTGCGAGGGACTTCAGACAGGACACCTGAGAGCGCTCCACGGATGGACGAGCGTCTACGAATCTTGCACGAGCAACCCTAACCTTATTCCACAATTTGCCACGTGGTGGCAAAGGCGGCTCGCGCTCGGGCTCCCCGTTGAAACCAACAACAGCTCGTCCCCCCGGAAATCCTCAAGACCAAGATGTGAGTATGCCAATCTGCACTGGTGAAGCTCGGGATGCTAGGATACATGTTGCTCGTGCGCGAGAATGGCGAAATTTGGGCGGGAAATGATGGATGGACGGACGGGCGACCGGATGACCCTTCTGTGGATGCTGGTATGGGGTGCTGACTTCACGCTTTTCCTCAGCCCGGCAAGATGGGTGCCTACAAGTACATCGGCGAGCTGTACAAAAAGAAGCAGTCGGACGTCCTCCGCTTCCTTCTGCGCGTTCGGTGCGTCCTGCGAGAGCCTCTGTTGGGCCGCGACAGCTCACTCCAAATTTACTTGCAACAGGTGCTGGGAGTACCGTCAGCTTAATGTCATCCACCGTGCCTCCCGCCCCTCGCGCCCTGACAAGGCTCGCCGATTGGGCTACAAGGCCAAGCAGGGCTACGTGATCTACCGCATCCGCGTCAGGAGGGGTAACCGCAAGAAGCACGTCCCCAAGGGTGCCACCTACGGCAAGCCCGTCCGCCAGGGTGTCAACCAGCTCAAGCCCCAGCGCGGCCTCAGGAGCGTCGCGGAGGAGCGTGTTGGCAGGCGGTGTGGCAACCTTCGTGTGCTGAACTCGTACTGGATCAACCAGGACGGCGTGTACAAGTACTACGAGGTCATCCTTGTCGACCCCAACCACAAGGCTGTAAGTCAGCCGAATCTGTGCCTCTGGATATAAGACTTACACATAGTATTTCAGATCCGCCGTGACCCCAGGATCAACTGGATCACCAAGCCGGTGCACAAGCGCCGCGAGTCCCGTGGCCTTACCAGCATCGGCAAGCAAGTAAGTGCAGCATGTGCTGTCGGTGTTTGGGCCCCCATTAACATTTTGTTATTTGCTAGAACCGTGGTCTGGGCAAGGGACACCGCCACAACCACACTCCGGGCTGGTCCACCTGGAAGAAGCACAACACGCTCAGCCTTCGTCGTTACCGGTGATCTTCTGTACTTTTGTGTGTCATGCTTTGGTTTTGTATCCCCTCTTTGCACCCATGTCGTTCTCATGCTCCTTATGGATGTATGCCTTCTGCGCAACGAACTGCGGGCGTTCTAAACATGATGGTCCGGGCCGTCGTCCGGCGAAGATAGCGTGCTGTGAGATAAGTTCACGCTGAGTATTGCAGCCTTCTCCAAGGTTGTCTCACTAGTGTCGTCTGATTTCTGCTTTAGCATTGTGACGATGGCGGCGGCTACTTATGTATCTATGCAGCGATGACATGTCGGCACAGGTTTTGTCTATCCTAATACCTATCCGCTCTCAACCCCGACGAGCTTGGCATCACATACAGCCCGAGGTATTTTAGGGATGCGGCGCGTTGCTGCTCCGCTCGGTGGCGGAGGCGGCGTTTGCCATGTCCTTCTCAGGGATTGTGTCGGAATGTTCAGAGATGCTCGGTGAATGGTTCGTCGAGGAACATACCGTGCGCACTCCAATTCGCTTGGACGACGCTGACGCTGTTCACATTATGATGGATTGATGCCGAGCACAGCATTGAGGATCGACGTAGAAAGGGCAGGCTACCTTCCGCATACAGCAGCTGTCCGATCGGCAAGACTTCTCGCGACAGAAGACGGCGCGGTCTCTGAACTTAATAGCAGCAGGGTTTAAGAAGCAGACAGAGGAGGGAGTCTCGTCAAGTTGAACTCGTCTTCACTCGTCCATCTCCTGCGAAACCTGAGTCTGAGCTTCTATCCACACTCGCACCGGCAGCCATCATGCTGCCGTTGCAGAGCGCCGTCTTTGCCCTAGCGGCATACCTAGGTCTTATCGGGGGCAACGTAATGCCCCGCTATCATATCAATCTCGCCGTTTTACACCGTTACGCGCCGCTTCGGTCTATCCAGGTCACCTTCTACATCTTCACCGATGTCATCTCTGCTGAGCTCATGTATGTCCCGTACTATTCGCATCATACGTTGGATATATCTCATCTCTCCACAGTACCGTCCAGTCCAACGTCGACAACTTCCTCACGTCAGTCGATATTCACGCCTATCTCGCGTCGATGGTTCCGCCCTCAGTAGAGGATTCCATGGACTCGTCGGCATTGTACTGGACGATTGCTCGCGTCGCTCTCGCGAATATCATGCATCCCGGGGAATGCTCACGCACGTGTTCGATGGACCCACAGGAAGACGCCATTCCGAACTTCGTGAGTAACCTTCATCGTTGTGCAATGGTTGATACTTAGGCCTTCTGTATTTCACAGGACTTGTCCTTGACACCTCAGGAACCTGGTAAGCTCGAACAGTTCGTTGTGCCATTGTTAGAACCGTTGCCCGCACATGTCATGCTGCTGCCGGAGCCTCTGCCAGGTGCACAATGTCACTTGGATGTCGCCAAATCTCCTCGCGAGATCAGCGGCCTGTTAGTTTCCCCTTCCACCACTGGTTCGACTTCTTCCCACTTCCCTCGTTCGTCGGATTCTACCCATAAGCCACGGATTCTGGCTTCTCCGGCGCAGCATGTGGACTTGTACGGGCTCGGTGTTGCATGGTACATGTTCTGTTTTGGCCAGCTCTCCGACTTCTTGGAGAGACCCCATCTAGGTCTTTCAGCGGGTGTTCCACCGTTCGTCCTTTGCATTTTTCTTGGGTTTGTTGCCGGAAAGATCATCAAGTATCTAACTCGGATGGGCGCTCGGGGAAGGATAGTGCAACTAGAGGTTATCGAGGTGCGCCGCCCATTTGAATTAATGCATCAATAACTAATTTTCGCTCGCAAGGTACACGATAAACCTCTCCTGTTTTCCTCGGCCGTTCGCAGTATGCACATCGCACTTCCGGAGATCGAGATGCGACTGCATGCCGCATCTGTCCCCGCAGCATGGACTTCGGTCGTTCCGGAAGTGTGTACTTCTGCACCTCAGACTGTTTGTTTATCTAATTTGCTGGTATGTTTCATCAGCAACCCCTGCGAGCTGCCTCTGAGTCTGTCGAGTTCTATCTCCAGCAGGCTCAGTCGGTATGTCTCGTTCTCGCTGTTCATTAATGTCATCGTACTCATGCATTTATAGATCGACTCGATGGTACTTCTTGAAGACCATTCGGATGACGCAATTCAGGCCATCTCATCGTCCTTGACACTCAGCTCTCCGGAAATATTGTCTGAGTTCGATGATGCAGTGATACACGCTTGTACTTCGAAACTAACCCCTGACTCCGTCTCATCTGGGAGTCAAACGAACGGCATCGACGAATTCAGCGTGATTTCCAGCTGTGACAACGTCGACATGCTGCTGCAATCTCCTCCGCCAAGGTCTCCCCTCCAGTTTTCGGTGCCTTTGTCTTCACCTCTAACTTCTCCCGCCCCCAGCTCACTCGAGGGCCATTCGGATGGCATCGGAAAATTCAGCACGCCCTTCAGGTACAATGACCTACATACCTTGCCGCGATCCGCCCCGCCAAGGATGTCCGATCAGTCATCACTGCCTTCATCTTCACTTCCGACATCTCCATCATCCGGATCTCTGCCATTCATGTGCGACGTCTCATTCGAAAAGCACTCGGACGATATAAACAAAATCAGCTCCGACGACGCAATTACGCCATCTTCTACACCGGGGACAACCACACCGTCGTCTTCGTCTTTATTTTCGCCCCATACCCCATCCTCAGCTCAGCCGGCTAATGCCGCTGCTGCCTCGAGACCCGCGGTACTCCCACATCGCATAGGCCATAACATTCCAGGTCTGCCGCCGACTCCGATCAATCAAGCTCCTCTGTCGCGGCCGTCAGCGAGGAGCATCGCCGAACCGATGAGGCAGCCTCAAGGTCGCGGATCAGCTCACTCGTCACGCGGACCTCGTTCGCGTGTTCGTGGTGGGCGCTCTAGGCTTGTGACGAATGCGCTGCATGACACCCCGGTACGCCAATCCATCTCTTTAGGACGTCCTGCTTCCTTAACTAGTCCCTATGCAGACCAACACTCGGCGCTCGGGATACACCACCCGTTCATGACCTGAGTTGCTGGAAGATCTTCTGTTGGATTTATCTCTGCATTTCACGATTTGACGAACATCTTCATACTATATCTGTGCACTATAGACATTGTACATACTGTCACTCTATTATTCTGTAGTTTATTTCATCCATGTTTGGGTCCCATATTGTGATTGTGTATATCAATTCTGTCCCTGTCCACACGTTGAGATGATTTAGAATAATATATGTATGGATCATAAAATCGACGATACGAATAGTTTCGGAGACTTCGCAGTAGGTTGAATGTAAACGCGCTGTAGCGTCCGTGACATCCATCCAGCGGGACATTTTGTAATTTGGGCTACGCCAACGGCGAAGACAGAAGACGAGGGGATCACGGCGTCTGAAGAGAGGATGATATATTGGGTGAGGCTCGGGAGCAATGGCGATTTTGCTCAGCGTCTGATTCAGCCTTGCGTTTGGCGAAAATTCACGCGCGGGCGGATATTGTGGCGGCAACTGCAGCTTGATCCTCTCACGGCACCAGGGTCGCCGCATCCTAGATCTCGCCGTGGGCGACTCTTCGGTTCCATGCCGGGGCCCCTGCTTCTCAGCGTCAGGAAGCACGCGATGAGCTGGCCGACGCAACGTGTTGAGATTTCATATTCGTAGGTGGTTCAACCACACATTTTCCCCTGCTCTCTTCATCGATTGTCCCCTCTAGCTGAGACTCTGGAATTCGCCACTGCCCTCAGAGGCTCAGACTGTGGCTATACGCTCTCGGCCGTGGCATCCGCACGTGTATACCAACTATCTGACTCGTGCTGTGCTTTCATTTCCTGCACGCCAACTGCTTGATTGCTCCGGAATTAATGCATGAGGCGTTATTGTCCCTGTGTACATAACTCGTGCACCAGGTGACGCCTACTCTTTCATCATTGCGCTGCGCACTCTGAATATCACGCTTGCTCCGACATTGACATTTCTCGTCGCTACGCTTGTTTGGACAATGCTTGAGTCAAGGACAAGAGGTGCTCTGCTCTGCCTCGGACTGCTGTCCCTGGGTGGTAGTTTGCGAGCAAAGTCTTTAAGCCGTCGCATTAACAGCATAGAGACAAGCAACAATGGGAGCACATTTGTTTGGACTATCGAGGATACTTATTCCAGCGAAAACTTTTTCCAGTACGTCTTTTCCCCATGCAATCGATGCATCGTCTGTGAACGTTAGTCTACAGGCTCTTCAATTTCTTCACCGGATCTGATCCTACGCAGTATGTTGCTCTATTGTGTAAAACTATAGGTTCGCTGCATGCTGAATCAATACACATCCAGTGGCATGGTAAAGTATGGCTAAAGAGACCTATTGCGAAAATCAGCTAAGTTTTTCTACTTTTCCAGTTACACGGATGCCACCACGGCTTTTGCAGACGGACTGGCCTACGTCGATGGTGGTGTCGTGGTTATGAAGGGAGACAATACCACCCAGCTGGCCCAAGGCCAGTTTCGGAACAGGTGGGCTAATTTGCAAAGTAATTCAATACTCGGTTGATACTCAATTTTGTCTCTTCAGTGTTCGAGTGTCAAGCCAGAAGCAGTATAACACTGGTTGGCAACCAGAACGACATTCTTACGCTCGTCAACTGACTACTACACTTAGGTTTGTTCATACTCGATGTGCTGCGGGCTCCGTGGGGTTGTGGTATGTGACTATTTCGATCAATTAATGGAGACATCTGTTCTGACTCGGCATTTTGGAAGGTGTTTGGCCTGCATGGTGGACCCTTGGGGGCGGAATCTGGCCCTCCGTAAGCCGTGAACCCATCGGCTTCTAGATCCAAACTGATTCGATCTATACATTCAGACCGGCGAGATCGATATCATAGAAGGTGTGCACGATAATGAACACAACCAAGTGACATGGCACACCGGGCCGAGTGAGCACTGAACGAGAACTCTCCATGTTCTCCTCGCTGAACTTTAGCTTAGATTGTACCATGACGCCTACCAATAACATGACTGGAAGCATTGTGGTGAGTAATTCCCAAATAAGCGGTGTGTATTGCGGTCTTTTCATAGAAATCTTGAGACAGGACATCAATGGGCAACCCAATTACGACTGTAACGGCAGCGACAACGATAATTCTGGCTGTGGAGTAACAGAATGGAGTCGGGCATCTTATGGCCCCACATTCGATGCACAGGGAGGTGGTGTCTTTGCTATGAAATGGGACGAAGACGGCATCGCAGTCTGTGCGTGCTATCCATGACTTATTGCTCTTGTTGGTACCTGAAATCGTTATCGCAGGGTCGTTCTACAGAGCGGCTGTTCCCCAGGATGTTGTTGATGGTCAGCCGACGCCATCTACCTGGGGTGACCCAGTCGCAGTTCTTCTGCCCGGTGGCTGCGACCCTATCACGAATTTTGTCAACCATTCCATCATATTCGGTGAGTCTCTTCTATAAATCCAGGTGTGCGTTTCGCCTGATACCCTTTCATTGTCGCTTAGACATTACTTTCTGTGGTATGTCACTGTTACGAGCATAAAAACGGAACGTTCACACTCATGGACTGCAGGCGATTGGGCGGGCAATACCTACAACTTTACCAATTGTCCTGGAACGTGCCCAGAACAACTCATGAATGGCAGTAATTTTGTGGTACGAGACACTTGCATGATGTCGACGTGTGTGATCAACCTCTGCACAGAACGCGTCGTGGAATATCAACTCTCTGCAAGTCTATAGGAAGCAAACATTGCAAGGCGTGATATCCAACGGGGCCCACCCGGACCATATTTTGTTCCGGTTCCATGCCTGGTTGCAGTATCTTCTTGCAGTGATTCTCGCGACGGTCATTGTTCACTATTACTAGCACATCAGGTGGTGGTGAATTGGATGTCCTTCGATTGCACGCATGATGGTTTCTTCCTTACGATAGATACGAATTACTTTCAATGATGACAATGGAACGACCAATCCAAGCACAATTTCCTAGCATACTCCAACTTGTGGCATGTCTGTAACACTTATATCAAATCGCTCTTCACGTCGGCTGCGACCCAGGTAATCCCCATCTCTTTACTTTATAATTTCATCTTCCAAACTCGGCTGTCAACCGTCTCCTCTGATAGCGGTACGACGAAATCAACCGGTTCTGCGAAGCTTGCACGCATCGGGGTGACACTTGCCCATCCCCGCCGGATCGCCCACCCGTCAGAACCGACGGGGAGACTGGAGGCTGATGGGTTGATGAGGTCCTTCATGTCCGGCGCGAACTTGAAGAACAGCTTCCCGACGTCCTTGGGTGCAGCCTTGTCTTCTCCTAGGCGCGGTTGGTGTTCGGGGTCCTCGTTCGGCGAGTCTGGGCCTGCAGACATGGTCGGCGCGACAACGGCCTCGCCGGGGGTATGCACCTTGAAGAGGCGTCCGTAGGAGTTACGCCAGATATGCGTCCAGCAAATTGTGACCCCCTCCTCGCTCAAGAGGTCCTCGATCATTGGAATATTCACGTTGTAGAGGTCGACCTCGCCATTCCGGAGGCCGCCCTCGTCAGCGCCCCAATTGTCCCAGAGGTACCGGATGATGCGAGAACCGAACACATGGGCAGGCTCATGCCAGGCGGTAGGTGTAGGGTGCACGACGGTGCCGTATGAGAGTGCGATCGAACGGATCCGGGACAGGCTAGAGGATAACGCGGCACCAATCGTCCCGGATGACAGTGCGAATGCGGCTGTATAGCACGTAAGTGCTCGTTGGTACCGCACAGTCGTAATGTAGTCATACCGGAGCTGTTGCGACCAAGATTAGGACCAGAGATCTTTGGGGCGACTTGAATACAATCGGTAGCTCGGATGTTGTAGTTGAAGGCCTACCAATAGATCAATCTCCCCCGGATACAGGTTATGCAGGGCAATGTTCGCACAAGTCGCTGGTGTCTAAGACAAGGTCAGTTACATCCATAGGTAACTTAATATGGGACATACTCCGTCAAGCAGAATCCACTCCCCGAGTTCTCCTTCCTGCAGCGGCCTCGACTCTTCCGACGTCTCGCCAAACCCATCTACATGCGAGCCTCAGGCATACCACATGCACTGCGCCAAACCAGCACTTACCTGGATCGCGAGGGTAGAAATACCTGCCGCTTATGAGATCCTTGATCTGGTATGCCTTCCCTATAGGTATGCGTCAAACACATCGAGCGGACCGTGCGCCGCAGTGCATGACCCACCAATCCATGACTTCTGCGAGCTCGGTATCACGACTCTGACATCCCATTCTGCGATTAGTTGAGTGGAAGCAATGGTGGCATTACAGGAGTATAAACACACCGAGGTCCCTCGTCAGATGCCGGTACAGTCCGTAAATGTATGGCGAATCAGGTCCTGGAGGACCGTCGTCGTTCTTAACAGAACTCAATATACTGCCCAGAGAGATATTGGTATATCAGGATACTTGCGGTCAGGAGAACCCTCAGTCTGCCAGAGCTGGTCGACATGCTAGAGAGAAGCCAGGTCCCGACAGGCGCTTCGTATGTCCGCTAAGTACTAGCTTAGCGAGCAGACCACCGATCACTTCAGCTGCGACATCCTCTTACAGATTCACCTCGAATGCACCGGCATTCTAATGTCTAAACAGGTGACGGATACATATATCCGGGGCGAAGCAGACAGATTCCGTCGAGCACTGCATATATATCTGGACGTAGATACAGTACGTTGACATCGATGACACGGAACAAGCTCATCCTCATAATGTAAGGGCCAGCTTCGCCATGTCCAGAGCGCCCTGCTGAGTCTTGTTTCCTGTCCAACACCAACGATAAGGGATGACACCACTCAGATGCCCGAAGTACTTACCTCCGATGAAGCCGCTGGCATGTACGAAGATGCCTCCTTCAATGCCAGTCATCTTCACGAGTTCGTCGTCACGGACACCCCTCCATGCCTCCGGCAGAGCCTTGCGGCTCTCGAAGCTCTCCGGGGAAACGGGGACCGCCTGTATACGCCAGTTGTTCCCAGACTCGTCAGGGTACAGGATGTACAGAGGCTTGGACTCTGCAGGTATCGAGAGGTCGGCCTCGAGGTCAAAGAGGTGCTCCTGTAGCAGTCACGCTCACAGGATCAATGTATGGTCTCAATTGCGGCAGTCAAATCTTACATACCTTCCAAGGGACGAACTTCTCGAAGATGACGATCTTGCCACTGGAATCCACCTCCGTTCTTTTCTTGAGCCCTTCCGCGACGAGGTCGCGAGCAGGGAGCCATGCGTTCGCATAGTAGTCGAGTCTTCCGAAGAACTCCTCGCCCACTAAAGACGACGCCTGCAGGAATCTCGACTGATGATGTGAATGCTTCGTCAGCCAAACCATTACCGTAGCATACAGACTCTCGGGATGCTCACGTCGAGAGTGGCCGAGTTGAACGGCTCATTCCACGCAGGGTTGAGGTAGCCGACACGAGCGGACACATCCGTTCGCAGTCGGTACCGCGGTTGCAGGTCCGTCGGGTACTGAGAGATGCCATTGTCTATGGCGTCGATGGCTTCGATGAACTCCTGGTAGAGCTTGAGCCACAGAGTCTCCACTTTCGGGTCGTCTACGGAGACGTGTAGTCGGCTGGCAATGATCTCCTTGCCAAAGTGCCTGAACTGGATCGTCAATATTTCTTTTATCGAAGCTTGAGAATGGCCAAGGCGCACTTGTAAACCAGTCCCGCAGAGGAGAGTTTCGTGTTGAAGCCATGCCCGAAGACCTCCGTGAATCCGCGCTGGTGATGGTCGAATCGCTGCCTGCTCTCGTCGTACACCCCTCCGACGTCAACTACGACGGTGCAGGTGTCAAGGATAGCTGGGTCTCGCGTGCGCGTGAGGTCTACCGAGGAACGTCAGCATTCGCTGGTGGCAAAATTCATGGTGGCATGCACCTGCGTTTGCATATACATTGGTCCTCTTGAGAAGGAACACGGCGAGGGCCTCGTCGCAGTGGAACGTCCCATTGTGCGTTCCGATAAGCTATGTTAACGATAGGCAAGAAAGTGAGACATGGATCAATGACTGAACAGCTGCTCTCACTTTGCGGCTCTCGTCCATTTTCAGCTTCTTCGCGGGATGCTGGATGTCAGTAGTCGCGGATGTCGACATCAAGCAAAATGAAAGTCCTCTGAATGACTGGCTAGTTTGAGAGATACGAGCAGAACGGAACGTCCGGGCGAAATTTGAGTTCAGTGCCCGTAACATGCAAAGTTTAGTTGAGTGTCCCGCTACAATAGCATGTACATATTCAAATTCGTCGGCCACCATTCGCAGACCAATGCTGCTCTCCGCATTACTATGAGACTGCCTGGCGATGCAACATGTGCAAATGAAGGAAGCGAAGAACGCGGTCCTTTCTAGCTACTCATACGGTATGATATAGTCCATAAATGTCGTGTCAATGTCCAATGCAGCGCGTCCCAACGAAACTAGGCTAATGTCATCCAGAAAGAAAAAACAATCTGTCCCGTCAAACAAACATCAATGCACCACCCATCACAACTCCTACTACGGTCGAGAGGATGGCGTTGATTCGCAGCGACAAAGCACCCGCGGTGTAGCTGTCATTTGGCCCGAAAATGCCGCCTGGCGCTGTTGCACCCGGGCTCGGCGCCCCATTTGGCCCGTTCCCTCCACCGTCTATATCCGCTGGCGCGGTTGAGACAGGAGGAGAGGATGTCGATGAGTTGGCGGAGGTAGCGGAGGCAGAAGTGCCATTGCCCGCAGAGGACGAGGGTGCAGGGGTGATGGTAATCAATATCGGGGATGTGACGGTACTCTCGCTTCGGCCACCTCCGCTAGTCACCACGACCACTCCGGTCGAAAATGACGTGGAAAGGATAAGCGAAGGTTGGCTCTGGTTTGCGGAACCGGAAGGAGCCTGAGACCCGGAGCCGGACTGGGAGACGGGTTGAGAGCCGGATTGGGAGACGGGTTGAGAGCCAGATTGAGACGACGGCTGCGGCGACTGTGAGGATTGAGGAGCTTGCGACGAGGTCTGTGGGGCCGACTGTGTTGCCTGGACGGAGAAAGAGCGGTGTTAAAGGGAAGACAATGTCTTGAAAGGGATCGAACGCACCTGTTGGGCTACGGCCAAGACAGGGAGGACCAGACACGCGAAGAGATATCCCGCTCGCATCGTGCCGTGGGTGAGAGACAAAAGAAGGTGCGCAGGAGAGACTTGCTCGCTGCGATTATGGGCTCGGCGTAGAGGGCGCGGGCGACGTGTAGGCCGTGGAAGTCGTCGTCGAGGAAAGTGCGGTGGCGGCAAACTCCGAGCCGAAACGCGTCAAGCCAGGCGCTGCCGGTGCACGAGATTTCGGACGCACGCCTCAGGGCCCGCCGCAGGGCTGCCCTCCGCGTGCGTCGCCCCGCACCCCCCATCGTTTTGCATATCGCATCTTATGAAAAGCGAGCCGTAATCATCGCATCTTTGATACCCTCATCATGTCTCCAGCCCCCATCTCTCCCAGTGTCGTCCATCTTGTTCTCCAGTACATCTCTCCTCCGTCCCAGCTAACCCAGCCGCTACCACCGCATCTCGTGTCCAAGTCGCTCGCGCAAAGACACCATTTCCTCCGCCTCACGCCGGACTTTCCAGGGGACTATCTCTGTTGGCCGTCTTCCCCAGAGCGTCAGTCTCGCGCTGTGGAATGTCTGGAGACATTGCCGAGGCCCTTAGACGACGAGCCCACTGTATACCCTGTACAGTACACCTCAGACGGAGAGCACTCGTATGCCCATGTCGACTTGTCCTCCGGAAGAGAAGCCGGTGCAAGATTGATCTTTCAGTGGGACAACCTAAATGGTTGGCAATATCATGACACGAGCTTGATGCCGTTCCCAACGAACTCCCAGAGCGTACCACAAGACGCGACAACGTCTACTACAGCACAGCATGTGTCCGGCCCTCACTTCCCCCCGCTACGCCAGTATGCTCAGAATGATCGCAACAATGATGAATCCGGAGAGGATGACGATAGTTACTGGGACGCATACGGCTCTCAGGATCAGGACAGCGCAACGTACGCCCGCAGCGCCCTGCCCTCGGTCAAGGACGCTGGGGGAACAACGGAGGACGCGTATTGGGCACAGTATTCCAATGTGCATGGTCAGTCCAAATTCTTCAGTATTTGCGCAGCTTGTTCGCGCATCCACGTCTCTAAATTTGGCTCTATGATGGCCACAGTGTATTCATCTTGTATCTTGTGATGTCCTGCTGACACGATCTTGATTGACATACACAGGTACTGCAGACTCGACGCAACCATCACCTTTACCCCCTCCTCAGCGCAACAATGCTGCTGGGGCATCGCACGGCGACTCCGGATATTATTCTCCGCACCCACTACCGGTCCCAGCTCGCGCAGGTCACGAGGGCTATGAAGAGCCCCTCCCAATTCCTCCCTCGGCCATACTTCGTCCGAACCTGCACTCGAAATGGGACCCGGCATCCCCACATACGCTCGCGAGGCTGCTCTCTACGATCTCACCCCGAGAGAGCGCGTCACCGAGCCCTGCGCCTGAGACCCCAGACATGTACGCGGACGCGGTAACAGAGATATCGCCGCCAGATGCAACGTCGCCGACGGTCGGCGGCAGCATGCCGAGCACTCACTCGGATACCCCTTCTCCGCCTGCTCATCTTAACCCGAGCATCTCGCGCGAAAGCGGACGCGCCCGCCCCCCGGCGACTTTGAAGCTTAACGGGACGCTTGCGGTGGCCACATTTCCTGTCGAGCAGGTCTATTCTCGGCGTCCTGCCCAGAATGGGACAGACGGGCCAGGTGTTGGGTCAGGCGCGGAGGCGGAGGTCGCGCTGAGGGCGGGCATCGGCAGCTTGTGGAAGCTGTGGAAAGCTGGTCGACGTAAAACAGATGGGACTACCAGCTCTCCTGATGAGGAGGAGGACAGGAATATCTTTTTGCGCATCGTACAGGAGGTTGTCGGTGCATCAGATGTTTAGCACCGAATCACGGAGCATGCTCGCGGGGGGTCTGGTGCTGGATGCTGATTTGTTGCGTACTACACATTTTCGTGGCACGATAGAGACATGATTTGCTAGCATGGAATGCGAAGGGTTTGAGAGAGTCGGGACGGCGTGCCGTATGAGTGTGGCTGCAGCTGATTCAAACCCTAACCGAGCTTGCCCCATTCGTTGGGCTGTAATTCTCGAACTTCCATCGTGCTGGACACGTAACGGCTATGCTTTTTCTTGACATCGAGAAGATATAAAGTACGCATTGGCACGTTAACAAAGAGCGGGGGGCTTGCAGAACAGAAGGCTATGGACGATGAGAGGGGCCTGTCGGACACCGAAGTCTGGTACGCATGCCAACTCTGGCAATCCTTGTCCTTACGGCGTTCTTACGTCCTGGTTACGGTTCTACCTCTCGAAGGGAACGACTTCTCGGTGAACAGACAGGTAGCGCGGTTTCTGACAGGTTGGTGAGGCGTGCATTGACAATTGCTCGAAAGCCCTCTTCAGGAAAACCACCTCGAGGAATGCGGAACTCGAAACACGAGTCGAGGAGCTCGAGAGGGAGGTATTTGTATGGAAGGCGGCGCTGAAAACAGCCGATGAGGATAAGAAAACACTGAACAAGACCGTTCTCAAACTCGAGCGAAACATCGGTTCCCTGAGGGTATATCTCATCCACCCTATTAGCTGCACGAACTCATGACGATATTTCGGTACCTTTGTAGGATGACAATCCTCTCATTTTATGTCTCATCGATGGCGACGGAAACATATTCTCTCCAGAGCTCATAACATTGGGCCAGATCGGGGGCCGCCAGGCTGCCATGTTGCTCACCAAAGGCCTTACGGACCATCTCGCGAGCGTGGATTCCGAAGCCCTTACTCCAGGTCGCGGCCAGGTCTGGCTGACGATGTACTGTAACAAGAGCGGGCTTCTGGACACCCTGGCACACAACAATATGTGCACCGCGGAGCAGTTCGAGGCATTCGTGCTCGGCTTCAACCAGGCTTCTCCCCTATTCTCGATCGTGGACGTGGGGAACGGCAAGGAAGCCGCGGACTCGAAAATCAAAGGTGCTTTCCATAATGACATTATGCTCCCTTATGATACGGCAACATCTGACTATGTATCGTTCACAGAATGTCTCCGGGTTTTCACTCGATTCCCCCAAACCTCCAGGGTATTCTTTGGTGGTACGTTTCATCCTCCTCTCAACTGCATCATGCGACTCATTCCCTTCCAGGAGCGCATGACAACGGATATACATCAACCCTCAACTATCTTCAAAACGAGGGTCTCCTTCACAAAGTCATCCTCCTACGCGGATATCGGGACCTCGCTCACGAGCTGAAGGGCTTAAATCTGCCAGAGCTTGAGATCGAGGGCATTTTCATGACAAAGAAGCTACAAAGCAATCCGTTCAGGAAGAACTCGGGTATTGTGTCTACAACTGGACAGGTACAACCTCAGGACTTCGACAAGTTCAGGAACAAAGTGGTTCCTACTCCAGCTCCCACTCAACGGAGCCTCAGTCCAGTGAAGAAAATGCCCGCGCGCTTTGACCCCAATCTGGTGAGTTTGTCTAGTCTTATCCCTTGCGACAGAGTCTTACCATGCTATATTTTAGCCTCTTCATAAACGTAAGTTTCGTGCCACAGTGCCCCGCTCATCGAATTGACCTTCTATGACATCCAGAAAAACCAGCACCTTGCAATTTCTACTACCTCGCGGAATGTAGGCAAGGAGACAAATGTCGCTTCGGTCACGATTACATCCTGTTATCAGAGCAACTGCACGAACTACGCACAAACGCTAAAAAGTGGCCATGTCCGTTTGTGAACCGAGGTGCGTTCTAGTACAACTCTTCTTTGGCATCGACGTGATTCTGTCCGAACAGACCAGGAGTGCACACTTGGAGACGCCTGTTGCATGAGTCATGTGTGCCCGAAAGGACCTCGGTGCACATTCCAGAAACAAGGGAGATGCAAATTTGTCGGCAGTGAGTATAACACTCGGTTCGTGTTCGATGTCTCCTGATTAGCCCCCAGATGATATGCACGGAGTAAGGGCGACACCGAAAGATCGCAACCGCCAGTCGTCCTCGAGCACCGCCGCTAGCACTGCTGCCAGCACCAGCCCCCAGATATCAGCGGCGTCCGACGCACATCTGCCTTCCGTTTCGAGCCCTCAGCAACATGGATATTACCTACCCGGTAGCGACAGTAACGTATCGGCGACATCAAGTGCAACGACTAGCAGTCAGGCTCCTTCTCTTCTATCACGCATGGATTTCCCGAACGATAGCTACCTCTCTGGGTACTGAGACGCATGCCCGATGCTCCCAGGAATGCCTAGATTGCAATCCCTTCGCGTGGCCATGTCAAGTCGGCTTGTAATGTGAATGGGAGGCTATACATGTCTACTACTCTGACGCATCTCTGTTATATGATACCTTTTATCTCTCGCAAATTGCGGTGTGATACGTGAAACTCGTTTTCGCCGAGCTCAAGTGGGTCCAAGTCGTGTGAAGGTACGCGGGCCACGTGCTGCCGGTACAAACGCGTCGCGTCACGTCTCGCCTCGATCAACCACTTTACTACTTGTCCTGATCGACGACCACGGCACATTCACTTCTCGCAGAGATGGACTTCGAAGATGAATGCACTGAGAACCGGGAACGAAACAAGGCCCTCCTTGCATCGTTAGGACTGGCTCCTCTGGTTCCGCCAAAACAGAGGTCTGCTCCCCGGAAACCTAAGGCGACGCGTAAACGCAAAGCGGTCCAAGTCGTCGAGGCTGATGAGCAGAACGGCGATGAACAGCCGACTAAAATCGCACGGGCCGTCGACGAAGAGACGGGAGAGGAGACCATCCTTCGCAGGAGCCAGAGAACCCGAGGGAAGAAGGTTGATTACAAGAGCGAGAATATCGCTACTGGGAGACTTCCAGGATTGGCCAGCATAAAAGCAGGCCTTAAGGAGATGACAGCAGATCCCAGAAGCGTGAACAAGCGAGTACATGATCCGTGAGTTGGCTCTTATGTTGCTATACCAATCCACTGAAAACCGAAAAGGAAAGTATTTGGTGCGATACCCGGTATACCTGTTGGGACTTGGTGGCAGACAAGGTAGACATGCTTGTCTTTCTGCAACTGCTTGTTGAGTCAGATTTTTTGTTCAGAGAGGAGTGTAGTCTGGACGCGATTCATGCGTAAGCCTCAGTCAGGCTCTGCGAAGGGTTAATGGGATACTCAGGACCACACCACAGACCCTGGGTCGCCGGGATTGCCGGAGGACCCAATGGCGCATATTCAATTGCACTTTCTGGCGGTTACGAAGACGACGTCGACTATGGAAACGCATTGTAAGTCATACGCAAATTTCGCCGTGTCTTTGCCAGACTGATTCGCTATCTGGAGCACCTACACCGGCGCAGGTTCGTAAGATCATATTCATAGGGTTCGGAGATGCTCATCTACGTTAGGAGGACGTGATTTGAGAGGCACGAAAGCCGCACCCAAAAATGTTAGTATATGTCTCTTCGCGTGGTGGAGCTGTTCATTGATTCCAGAAACAGCTTCGAACGGCTCCCCAAAGCTGCGATCAATCTTTCGATAATACTCTCAATAAAGCTCTGAAGGTAAGTTGGTATCGTCGTCATGTATGCCTTTTTACAATCCTTGCTTTGACATTGCTTGTTCAGAGATCATCCGAAACTAAGAAACCCGTCCGCGTCATCCGTGGCTACAAACTGGACTCCCCGTACGCTCCAAGCGAAGGCTACCGTTATGATGGCCTTTACACCGTTGAGAAGGTACGTGGGTAATGGAGATGCAGCTTTAGCTTTAGCTCACGCGCGAGATCGACAGGCATGGATGGAGAAAGGCCTAAAAGGCTTCATGGTATGCAAGTTTGCGTTCAAGGTAGGATGAGCTTCGTCATTGTTCTAGTACTAGCAGCTGATTCTCGGGCTACAGAGAGTCGATGGACAAGCTCCTCTGCAGTTCAATGAGACCGACACTGCCAGTATCGAGTCAGATGATGAGTAAAGTTCGGCGGTGATGCACTCATCGATCTTCGCCTGGCCTGTGGTTCAGCCATTAGAAAGAGAGACCTTGCACTTGTCTTTCACTGCACTGATCTATGGGATTGGATCTGCATGTATATACCTGTTACTTGTGATACCTTCTCGTCGCCTTCACTGTTGAAGTTTATCATATGGAACATATGCGCCAACACCATCAACGAGACAATGCATACGATAACGATTAATTCGCTCATAAATAACCCAAAGTCCCACATCACGATGTTCCCTGGTCGACTATATATTACACGAGATGCCAAATTGTTGGAGATGTCCGTGAAAAGAATGTAGTGGTTAGAATTACTTGATGCGGTTGAGCTGATGCAACGGGTAAACTGAGTGCAGTGGCTTGATAAGGAAATAAACATGCCTTCTGGGTATTCCTGAAGAGCTGGTTGTCGAGCTTGTCAGTCTTATCCGTAATTCTGGTAATCCGTTCGTTCTGGGTGTCGAGTTCCTGACCCATGGCTGATCCCAGAGCCTTGAGGTTCTTAGTGATGCGGGAGATCTCATCGAGATTGTCATCCAGCTCGTCCTCCAGTTCGTCATCGGATGCAGTAGCCTCGAACTGGTATCGCTTCCGCTGCTCCTGCTTAAGACCCTGCTCAGCAGCAGTCCTCTGGCGACGGCCACCGATGCCTTCTTCATCGGGTGGCGGACGACCGTAGGTCGTGGCTCGTCCCAAACGATCCTGGGTATCTCGGATATCTCTCATAGCCTCCTCTCGTTCCATCCGCTCCTCTTCGTAGCGCTGCTGGATCTTCTCCTCTTGCGCAGCACGCTTGGCATCCTTGTTGAACGTGATGGCAGGGCGGAAAATAGACCTGTTGAGCTTCTTGAGCTCGTCAGTCTTGTCTTCTGCGCGCTGCTGATGACCTTTAGAGACGTCCAAGTGACGCTCCGTGTTGGCGAGTTTCTCTGCGAAGGTGATGAGCCAAGATCGGGGCTAGAATGGAAGGACACAATTACCTGATTGGTCGCCGAGCCTGCCGACAGTACCTCTCGCAGTCTCCTCTGCCTCTCGAGCAAGTCTGAGAGCGTTGCGAGTAGACGACAAACTCTCCTGCTTCGTGAACCTCATAGACTGCTTAATCCCTTCGACGTCCTCATCGTTCCCTTCTTCGGCGGGAAGGTCACGAGCGGCTCCGGCACCGTCGTTGAAGAAGCGGCCAGATCCGCTCTTCTCTGGGTTGTATCCAGAGAATAGCTCGCTGCGATCCTTGTCGACGTCGCCGCGTCCTCGCGCATAGACATCGCCGACCGCGTCCTTCTTAGTGTACCTGTCGCTGTAACTGTTTGAAGACGGGGGAGGCACAGACGATCCATTGTAAGGGTCACCATCTCGGCTTGCGACGTATGTGCTGGAAGCGGAACGATAGGAAGGAAGAGGTGTAGATGTGTTGCTACGTCCGCCGTCGCGGGAAACCTGTTCCGACTGTACCGGAGGTATAATATTCTTGTCCTTTCTCTTGAAGAATGACATGACGGGAGCGGCGTACGGAGAGAGTGGTAGAGTGGTAGTTATATGAGATAGAGGTGCGGCTGCTGTGCCACTGCTTTACATATCGCAACTGCCACGTGGGAATTTCCGTCATCCCTATAGGGATGGTGATAGGCGCGCAGCACACAGTGAGCGTTGCCCAAGTGCGTCAGGTATACATTCCAGACTACATACGAAAACGAAGGAGATCATATGACATTTTGAGAGTGATGGGTTAATGACTACCTCAATGGCGTCCGCCCATTCTGCTGCGTAAGTGAAGTGCTACCAAGATACCCCGATGAATGGATGCCACATTCGCTGTGAGGAAGGACAGAAGTAAGACGGGTGTCCGCATTACGCATCTGTAAGGATTGATTTCGGGGGTAGCCACACGCAGCTACCATATTATGCCTTTGTCCGCTTTCGCTTTCCGGACAGATCCTTGTTAGCCTTCCCGATGACGGTGACGCCTTTTCCGCTCTTCACTACACTCTTGAGCGCCGCATCCTTCTGCTTCTTTACGCTACCAGCTCCATTGGCTCTGGCGAACTTGTCCACACTCTTTTCGAGCGTGTCGCGAACCTTCTTGTTGGCCTTCTTCTGCTTATTCCGCAAAGCCCTCTTCTCCACTGGAGTGAGCTCGCTACGTGCGCGAAGCTCACCAGGAGACGGTGCGAAAACCTCTTCTGGTGCAAGCATAGTAGTTGTAGCCTGAGTTGTCGGGAGTGCGGACTCTAGTGTTGCTGCGGCGACATTGCCCACCGTAGAGATCGTGGCTTTTGGCTATTACATATGTTAGGCAAGACGATAATCCGAGCACCACTGATTACATACCGGTTTGGGGGTAAAATGGGCGTTGGATAGCGCATCCAGCTTTGCGCAGATGCTCTCCCACTGCTTCTCGATCTCTTCGTGTTCCTTCTTGAGCTTACCATCCCGATCCTCGCCGGCGACGGCGCCGCTCTGAGCAGCAGTATACTCGTCCTCATAGATTTCCCCTAGGGACTTCTTGGACTTCGTATCCTCAAGCTCGAAGAAACGCGAGGGAAGGAAAGGTTTATCGTCCACAGGACGCTTGCGCACGACATCATCGAATTGGCCTTCTAGGATCCTCGCCTTGATGCGGTCCTCGAGACCCCGTACTGCCTCCTCAGTGATCACAGGCACAGATTTCATGACGCGCTCAAATTCCAGATCTTCCTCCAGCAGTGAGTTTTGTGGCCGTGATCGGGAGGTCGCCTCTCCCATCAGCACCCAGTCCTTCTTCTCAACATTCTGAGCCTCCAACGCAGAGATTTCCTCCTTCAGTGCCAACATTCTTTGCTCATGTGCTGACAAATCTAAGCAGTCGAATGTCAGGCACAGCGAACGGAATCATTGGCAGATACATACCTTGTTGAGGCTCATCGTCATCGTCAGCGAACAAATCGTCCTTCAGACGTTCGATGGTCTCTCGAGGCTCGTCACCTTCGTCCTCATCTTCCTCCTCATCGGACGCGAAGGGATCGTCGACATCGCTTCCGGAGTCTACACCCTCCTGGTCTTCGTCGAGCTCCATGTCTCCGCTCTCACTCTCTTCATCAGATAGTGTTTCGCCGTATTCATCTCCGTCGTCTTCCCCAAATTCTTCGTACATCGCCGTCAACGGAAGGCCTTTGCCTTTCGACTTGATCTTCTTGACTCGGACCTCCTCATGGAAGCGTACCTTCCCCTTCGAAGCAGCGTCCTGGACAGTCGAGCGAGACTTCTTGGATTTTGCAGGAACAACGTTTTCTGGGGGATCGAAGAAATCCTGATAGAATGGTTCTGAGGCATAGATTAGCTAAAGTCGAGACTCGGGATATTTGCTGACGTACCATCTGACCCGTCTCCAGAGTCTCCCTCTAGATGTGCAGTAGCGCTGTCGTCTAAAGGTGCGAACAAGTCGAGTTCTTCGTTGTCTTCGTCTTCGTCGTCGCTATCGCCCTTCCCTAGCTTGCCTCGCGAGACCGAGCGCGCCTCCGCCTCCTCGATCTCAGCGTTAAAGGCCTTCAGGTCGAAAAAGCCGTCATCGAGCTCAGGGTGGCCACCAGCTTTCCTCTTCAACTTGAGCGTCCGCTTTCCACCTGAGAGGAAGGTGGGCCCATCGAGGTTGAGCTGTTCAGAACCTTCGTCTTCAGACGGGTCGCGCAGCTCTTGAACACCCTCTCCCAGATCAGCGTCCTCCTCGGCATCGTCCTCTTCGTCACTATCATCCTCTTCGCCCTCACCCTCATCGTCTTCATCCTCATCCTCGTTGCTCTCTTCACTTCCACTGGGAAAGTCCTCCATTTCCTCCTCCGCCAGAGCTTGTCTCATCTTCTTAGATTGCCTCTCCACTTCTTCCACATCATCCTCTTCGTCGAGAGGCGAACTCTCCAGAGCGAACTCTAGGACCGAGCAGATAGTCTTCGCTCGCAATTCCAATTGCTCCCATATTTGATCTTCGTTCATACCATCAACGAACAGCTCTGTAAGGGGCGTATCGTGTAGTACTGGAATATTTTTGTTCCGCTGTTCCGGACTCGGGCTGCGCTTCCGTTTGCTCTTTGAACTCTGAGAGCGAGTCTGAGGAGCCTGAGCCGGTGACATTGATGAAAGTAAACCGTCGACATGCTGTCTCGACAGTGCCTCCCTCTGTAAAGCTACGCTTCCACATAAATCTACATCCTGAAAATGCACAGATCATGACGCACCTAAGTCATAGATGTACTTCGTAGCTTCCAGTGCAGCTGTCCTAATGGCATCGCTTCCGGTAGCGAAAGCCTCTGGCTGCTTTTCCAGAATATCAGAGAATGCTCCAAGCTGTGGAGGAAGCTGAACAGCTTCTGTGGTGGCCATAATGGGAGTCCAGCGAGCGGCCTTTGAGTGGTAGACGATGCAGCTTCGAGTCGGCGTCGTAGTCGATATCTCAGCCACCGCTCTCCCAAAATTTGGATCTCGATACTATTTGTAGCTGTGTACCAAAAGCTTCCTCCCGCTACGCCTACAAATCAGGTAACTGTTGGCGTCTAACAACTCGCACGCGTACTGCGGAACGATTTATCACGTCTTCCTCCAGGACGTGTATGGATTGATACAAGAATACAAAAACAAACATATATGCAGAAAAAATCAAGTAGATTTAGCTCGCAGTGCTTCCGTCACAATTTCTCCGATCGCAAGCACGACCTCTTCTTGATACGCCTGTCCAATAAGCTGTAGACCAACTGGCAACCCGCTGCATCGCTCAGAGTCATCTACCAATCAAGGATCAATACTAAGGTTTGCCAATTAATTTGAAGTGACACTCACACATGTTGTATACAGCTTCATCATCCACGGACAAAAACTCGTGACGCTCAGGCTTCGTGTCAAGTGAAGGTACGACTTTTGTTACTGGGATCACGAGAGACGGATAATTCAACGTATTCCAAGGTATAGTGTAAAATGAAGATCTGCCCAAATTTGAGTAACTGATTAAGAAGATGCTGAACCCGACTGCTTACCTCGTCTGTCCATGACGAACGGCTGGATAAGGCGCTGCGGGGCAAATCAAGGCGTCGATAGGTCTGCCTGTGCCTGTTACAGCCTTAGTTGATTCCCATTGATCAAGGTACGCTTTCCGTAGTTTGCGTCGCTCTTTGCTGAGCTTCCAAACTTGAAACGAGCTAAGAGGATCACGGGGCCGACGGAAGACAGGTACGTCCAGTGGGTCTGCATCGGGATTCATGGAGTTGATCAGGTGTTCACCGGAGACCAATGCCTCTTTATAGTCAGCGCCTCCATCTGAGAGCCATATGGACCTCTGATATACATCTGTTGGTGCCGATGCCTAAGGTAGGCGTACAATTTACAACACTTACCGCATTGGCTACCAATTCACCGTGCTTAAGGGGTATCCAGTCTATGCCTGTATAGACCCATTAGCTGGGACGTGCACTCGATTTCGAGGAGACATGATTACGAACACGTGTGCCCGGCTTGTTCCAACGCCCGTTTGACCTCTTCGAGCGCTCTTCGGATAGGTGGTTGCGGTATCATAATGCCGTCATTCCAGAGGATACCAAAGCAGAGCTTCTGGCCATTTCCGTGCTCCTTCAAAGCATATGCGTCTTGGTCCCATGGAGCGCGGATAGTGTTCGGGTCTTTTCGCCAAGGTTGCCTGCTCAAAATTGCCTGCATGAAGACCTTGATACCTGATAACGAAGCGGACATCGGCCCGATGGAAGTCGGTATGGTTTCTTGACCGTCCAGGGAGTTTACGATGCCGTAGGAAGGCAAACGATAGCAAGATGGTTTGAAGCCAAAAACGCCACAGAAGTGAGAGGGAATACGGATTGATCTGGTTTGTAGCATATCATCGCCGTACGTCAGGGTATCACGTTCAGACTTACCCTCCTATGTCCGATCCAGCGCCAAGGAGGCTTCCGTGTAAAGCGATCAAGGCAGATTCTCCCCCAGATGATCCTCCAGATGTGTAATTAATATTATGTGGATGCATAGTCCTGCCAAAAACATTGTTGTACGTCTCCGCCCACTGGAGGATGAGCTTATCAGACGTCGTGGGCCAGATAAACGATAAGTAATGCATACCATCAGTGTTTGTGGCACATTCGTTCGAACATATAGGATTGCGCCGCATTCATCAAGCAGCTGCACCAATGCGGCATCTTCTGTAGCAAACTTACCGATCCACGCGGCGTATCCTTTGCACGATCAGCCATAAGCGGCGCAGTTACACATGGCACTTCTTCAACACACCCATGGTAGTCTCGAGTCCCTTGATGGGGAACTGATCTTTGAGAGATATGGGTAGCCCGTGGAGTGGGCCTATCACTGTTCCATGCTGAACCAGGTATTCATCGAGTTCCGCAGCACGTCGCAGAGCTCTGTCGAAGAATACTTCCGCAAGGCAATTGACCTGTGTGACATAATCAAAGTCAGCAATAAGCCCCTGAGCGTCGGTGAAAGATCACAGACCAGCTGATGCGCAATGATGGCTCTTTTACAAAACGCTGTTGTGACCTCCACAGATGACCACTCAGAAGTGGCTAACTTCTGGAGGAGAACAGCGACATCTGCTGTATTCGTGATTTCCAGCTCCCTGGATGTCAGGATACCGCACGTCTCGGGGATGTCCATCCGATACAGCTTATCGTCCGGGGGCGGCGTTATGAGCCATTCCTTAGGAATTGCTTCTTGCAACCGGCGTCGCTTGTCGGCGACTTGCTCTTGCCAACTAGGTGTAGACATGACAGAACCCGGCAGAAAGAGAGTGCTGAAAAGACACGGATATCCTATATCTCATAACACTCCGCCATGACTCGGGGCGGGCCGTTGGGCCCCATCAGCTCAGCAGGCACAGGCTGAGAAAGTCATGCAGTCTGAAATAGCCGACAACCGGAGCTTTGTACCGGATGCCCGACCTGCATACGAGCGATAGCACATTTAATGTCTGACTATTATCAGAGTGGAAGCGGAGAGCTTCCTCAGGTATGCAAGTTCTCCGAGCACGCCGACTCAAGCGCGAGGCTGCCCAGTGGTTGTTCGACCAGTCCGTACCTTTCAGAACTTGAAGCGAGTCACAAGGACGTCCAGTACATGCTAGGTCTAGATGCTGCACACGGTTGGAAGCCTGTCTGTGAAGATCTCCCGAACGAAGCCGGGTCAAAAATACAACACCGCTCCAGGGTGGACGGAGGACGGGCGCTGTCTCCGTTCGCGCTGCCAATTTGGGACACAATGGACAGCGAGCTTGCGCCAGAAGACAACGCCCGTGCTCCTCTGTGTCCGCCTTGCCTCGTTACCATTCACAATTGCTGTGAAATTTACCCCGTCTCCTGTCACTGGCTGCTGGGTCCCTTTTGTCCTCTCATTGTTCTCGTAACACGCAACCTTCTCAGTGGACGTAAGCCGAACTTGCAGGACTACTCGTGGCGCTCTCTTAAAGCCGTCACGGACCAGAATGTACTTGAATCTAGTATCCGGTTCCCCAACGTCTGGTTATTCACCTCTGCTGGCAGGAGGGCGCGTTTCTGACTTTGACACGTTTGACTTGAGTTCTCAGCTGGTCTATACACTATCCCTGATATCCTCTCACTCCTTACTGGCACGAACTACCCGTCATGATTGCTGAGCTCTCCAAAGCCATCACCTTGTACCTGGCTCCAGTCTTGTCTCTGACAGCGCTGATTCTGGCCCTGTTTGCCTATCTGGCACCCGTAGTGTTGTTGCAGACACGGGTGTCCTTGCTCACGGTGTCACCATCGCTCAGTTTGACGCAGCCTGGTGCAACACAAGGAGTGGATGGCCCTACTGTTTTCCTGGGTGCACTTGGTGAGTGAATTTAACCGAGTTACTTATCTAGAACGCTGCTAAGCCCACATTGCCACCAGGTTCATGTTCAAGACCGAACAATGATGCCAGTGTGAATTGCACTGCGCCGACCATCAGCCCAACTTATGGTATGGATTGAAGTATCACATCCTTTGACAATGTCCTCATCTTCTTCCATGCATAGATTTATCCGTGTTGCCTGGCAGTGCGCCCGATCTGCTATCTGCTCCGGCTGCTACAACTCCTGCGTTCATCGCCGTGGCTCTTGCGTTCACTATCGTTTTCTTCTTGTTATTTACCCTCATGTCGTTCCGTGGCTCTATGGGCAAGTTCGGTGCAACATTCGAAAAGCCGCTTGTGCATCGTATGACTTCATGGATCGGTCTGCTGGGATTCATGATTGGTGTGTGGGCTGCATTTGTTCTCTGACCAGCAGCTCACCTCCAAAAAGGTCTTACTTCCTTCTTGGTCATCCGGATGTGGTTCGGGAAGGCTGTAGAAGACTTCAATGATGACATCGCTAGGGCAGGCTCTAGCGCTCCGCAACTTATTGCAGCGACGAGCAACGGGTTCATCAGTGAGTTTGCGTCGGCTTGCTCTCTATAAATCAGGCAGCTCATCAGCGGCATCACACAGTGGTGTGGGTGGCGTATGCATTCTACGCCGTTCCGCTTGTGAGCTCGTTGGCTAATCTTCATATGAAGTCGGCCGGAGATTCGGGGAAAGCATGAGGTTCTGAAGCACCGGACCTATTTCTTGACCATGCAGACGATCTGTTCCCTCTGCTTTGATTGACATGTAGCATATAGTTACCTCGGCTGTATTACCACCAGATGTCCACACGATACTTAGCTGGCAGCCCATAACGGACATCGATAGATTTGGGAGGATGCGTTGTATGCAGCGAATGCCCCAGCAAGCGCGATTGAATGGCAGCCAGAAGTGGCGGTGATCGGAGATTCGGTGCCGATCCTGCCGGCGTGGCACGCGCAGCCCCGCAGGCCCGCGACTGTGGGTACCTGAATGGCAGTCTCTCGCAGCGTGCTCGACCACACCTCATGAACACGCTTCGGATGCGTGAATGTGCATGTCTCCGTAGCTTCTACTTGATGGCCCTACCACAATATCTCAAGAGATTCGCCGGACGGCGACCTGTGACAGTTCATGAACTTGCACGAATGAGTCTTACCCGGTATGCAATCATCTACATGGCTCAGCTGATGTCCAAGACCTCCTCAGATCCTCTTTGTTCGTCGACGTATGGGTCACTCGAGTGGTATCTACCGGTATCATTAAGTAGTGGCGTGCACCCAACAGTATGCCTCGGTGCTTGCAGTCGGAAGCGTGATGGCATCCCTCCGGTTATCTCCCGCATCCGAGCCAAAGTTATCTGTCGACCGTATGCTCCATGCGCACAAGTCTGTTATGACGGTCCAGATGCTTGTTGCGAACAACCCGCACTGTCTAAACCCGGCGCCTTGCTTCCATGGACCATTCCTTCAAGTCCAAGAATTTTTACGATTGTCACAGAAGGCGGCGGTGCCGGGCAGACGTCCTCGGCGTGCGTGAGCTGCACGTTCCGCACTAGCCAGTATAAAGCATGGGACAGGCTCGGAGCTGCGGTCGCAGAGAAGTCCGCCCACTCTTCTGTATCTCCCGCGGTTCACGCCATCGACAATGAGGCCTTCACTCTCATTTCTCCCTATCGTGTTGTTGCCGTTGTGCGAAATTGTTTCTGCAGTGGCATTGCCAAGCTTCCATTCCCAGTATCAATCGCGAGCCCTTGATGCTTCAGTGACCGCAGACATTGAAACCGTCACTGAGCGAAGATTCTCCACAATTGTGGGCAGTGCAACAGAGGCTTCATCTATCTCTACGTGGTGAGTCATCGGCCGCTAGGACACTTCACGGATGCAAAATGCTCAAATATCCATAGGGAGTCATCTTTGGAAGCGAATGGGCAATGGCCCGACGTAGATTATACGGCCGGTTGTGATGCCCCGACAGCCAACTGGGCAGCGGAGAATCATTGGTCGCGCATATGTGAGTTTGGTGGCATGGAACATGCCACAGAACTAACTGCGGTGATAGTGACACTTGCGGCCGGCTGGCACGGGGGATTCGCAGGCGCAAGTCAATTTGTCCAGAGCACCACCTTGCGCTCGGCTATATCACTTGCCATGGGATTTTGGTTCTCGAACGACTTCACGGACCCTTCCTGTATAGATTCCGGTGGCGACGCGGCTTGCCCTTGTGGGACTCCTGGTCTATGGAATACCAATTGGTTCTCCAATGTACGAAAGTCTCGCGGTATTGTCCCAAAATCGCCCATTGATAATTTCCGATCAGGTCATCGATATTCCCAACCTAGTCGGGGAAGTCTGCCTCCTGCTCAATGACTCGCTGACTACGTCCGAGCTGGGAAATTGCACAAAATTCACTGGTCGCTCGTACAACACGTTCCAGACGGGTATCAATGGAGTCAGTTCGATCACGGGCGCGAACTTGTTGGATATCGCTAGCATTGGCATTGATGAAGGTCTCCTCACTGTGAATGCTTCACTCATCATGGACGCCTTCAATCGGATCCACGCCGATGCGGTTATCCAAAACGCTACCAAAGCAGACGGCATAAGGGCAGATGGTTCCTTCGGTCAACATACCGGCATTATTTACAACGGAAATTATGGGAAAGACTAGTGAGTGTATCCTTTAAAGGGAACACTAGATATGTGCTCAGTCACGCAGCGAAAATGATCTGTTTGACTTCGAGATTGAGGCCGGAGGTACAGAGTTCCAGGCGGGTTCGGCGTCAAGAAGTGCGCTGGAAGTTCTGTTGGATGGCGATCAGTGGATGATATATCGGAATATCTTCACCAATGTTTTGCACTGGGATTTCGTACGTGATTGAGGCATATACTCTGCGTCTTTGTCTAAATTCGCCTGTACACAGAGCGTTCTTGGAAGACTGATGACGGACCCAGTATCTGCAAATCAGTGAGTGGACCATATGGCTTTTCCAAGTGCGGACTAACACACAATTCCAGCGAGACAGCAAGCATTGATACCAATTTGACGCAAATACAGGTTCTAGCAGAAGAATGGGGCTCAAGCACTCTTATGGACGTCTTTGATAACCTATCGCTCAACACTACTGACGCTAACTCGGGCGCACTGATCGGGAACCGGATGTTCTATGCGAACGATTTCATGGTAAGGATGTCGGTTACCTGTTATATTTATAGCGTTTGAGAATGTTATTTTTACCCAGGTGCAACGTGGAAACGGATACGCGACATCACTCCGCATGTTCTCTACGCGTACACAAAACACTGAATGCACCGATGAGGCCAACAACTTTGGCTTCCATCTCGCAGATGGAACGACGTACAATCACTTGACAGGAGACGAGTACGAGGACATCGTCGCTGCTTGGGACTGGAATTTGATTCCGGGAATCACGGTGGACTACAACGCCACACCATTGGCTTGTAGCACTGCGCGGCACACGGGCGACCAGACCTTCGTCGGAGGAGCGTCAGATGGCTCCATCGGAGCGATTGCGATGCGGTACGAGAATCCCATCACGAAAGCCCTTAACTGGCGTAAGACATGGTTTTTCCTCGAGAACGACGTTCAGCACGTCATGGTCGCCCGAATCACTTCCACCTCCTCCGCCCCAGTCTTCTCCGTCCTTGATCAGCGTAAGCTCGACGGCGATGTCCTAGTCGACGGCACTGCCGCGTCCAGCGGCAACTTCACGGGCATGACATCTCTGTGGCACGGCGGAGTAGGCTACATTTTCAATATCTCAGATCCGGTATCCCTGTCGCTTGACATCGGGGAACGCACGGGCGATTGGTCTTCCATCGGAACATCGACGGGCACTGTTACCGTCGACATGTTCATCGCCTGGCTCAATCACGAGGATATCAGCGCAGACATTTCCTACACCGTCTTCCCTGCTACGACCTCCGACTCCTTCCCACAGAAGGCAGCGTCCACCAGCTTGGAGAGTATCCGCAATGATGGGTCAATATCAGCACTCCTCGACGTCGGCAACGAGATTGCCATGGTGGTGTTCTGGGAGAGTGACGGAGGCTCTGTCACTATCCCCTCTCCTGTCGCTGGCGGTGCACCTATCAAGCTCCAGTCGACCGGTAGCTCCAACGTTATCCTCCGTATGAAGACCTGGGAGGTGACGGTGGCTGACCCAACGCAGACGCTGACCTCCGTTTCGCTCACCTTCACCTTGGGTTCTGGTAGCGTGCCAAGCGGATGGACGGCAGGCAGCAGCCAGGTCATTGATATCACCCTGCCTTCAGGGGGTGTTGCAGGCAGTAGTGTCACCCAAAATCTGTTCACTTGAGTGGCGCGAAGATAGTCTACGTTTGAATGTATGATCCATCAATTTTGTGTAAATGATTAATGACTCCGTCTTTTCTGCTATATTACGAGAATGTGATGGACTGATAAAGGAGGAGGCACAGTATGAGCCAGGAGTAACGCTCGAACACATGTTCGTCGCCTCGCTCAGTGTGCTAGCCGCCGGGACCAGCGTCGACCTAATCCCGCGAATGTTTGGCTGCAAAGGGGCCAGCGCTCGCATTCATGCTCCGCGGCGAAGTACCATTCAATTACGCACAAGCGCGTTCACCATGGCCTCTGACCGTGTTTTTGAGTCCAAGCAGCCAGAGTGTCGGCCTTTTATCTTGGCTGCGGGACCAGGCTCCCCATGGCGATGTCAGCCCATTGGTACGCGGCTGGAGCCCCGACATTATAACAGCCCCGAGGTTATGAGGCTCACCAAACCATCAACAGCATGAAGTCTCTCCTCATCACTGCTTGTATAACTATCGTCGTCCTCGTCTATTGTGCCGATAGTCAAGCTGCCGCACAAACCTCAGCCCGTACACGGTCAACTCGCCCTGCCACTGTCCTGGATCGCGTGCCAAAACAACGCAAGCTTAGGCTGTCGCAATATCCACTCAACGAGGCTTCATCGAACGCGGGGCATGCGGCGCAGTTGAAAGCAGGACATCCATCGCTAGCATCCCTCGGACCTTCATATGTTCCCCTCGAAACCCGTCCGGGCGTCTTTACAGAGTCTAGCTCATCCTCTGGTTCTGACTCAGAGTCTGGAATCAATGTCTTGATGTCATCCCCCGCCCAATCGAATTTGATGGTGAGTCACAAGTTACTGGTGAATCTTGACGTTTCAATTTACATTTGGCAGTTTGACGATCTCGAGACCATATACGAACGCAGACAGACGTCTATCGTTGCTAGCATCGCCAACACGGCCAAGCAGAACGCCATTCGATGGTGTGTGCTCCATGACGGCTGCTGATATCTTCCTGACATCCAACTTACGCTATAGGCTATTAACCCTCGGTGCTGACGGAAAATGGCCGAATTCAGAGATCGATTACACGGCTGGCTGCAACGCCCGCCGCGCCAATTGGTTTGTGCTCCGAGCAATTGGTACCGAGCATGCGCTAAGTGCTGACCTATATGATCTTAAAGGCCTGCGCAGAAACATTGGCAAAGATTGGGTGAGAAAGACCTTTTTGGGGCCGAGAGAAGTGACTGATCAAATGTGCAGTGGCCATCGCGTCGGTCTGGTATGCTGACTGCGACGACGCGGACGCATGTTTGGGACCTGACCTATACGAGTCAATCTCCCGTGCAATGAAGTACTGGTTCGCGAACGACTTCATCAATCCGACATGTCTCGACTCTGGAAGCTCTCTCGACTGTCCCTGCGATACGCCGGGGTTTTGGAATACTAACTGGTTTTCGAATGTACGAATCTGACGTTTCTACGTCGTATTTTATCGTCATTCATTGTTTGTCTCCAGATTATACTCATCCCGCGTCTTGTCGGGGAAACGTGCTTACTTCTGGGTGATTCTCTCGACGATATTCTACTCACCGGCTGCACTCGCATAATGAGTCGAGCGTACGGGACCTTTGACCGTCGTATCAATGGCCTGGGCTATCTCACAGGCGCAAACACCCTGGACGTCGCGAAGATTGGCATCGACGAAGCGCTGTTGACTCGGAATGTCACTCTTCTGAGCGATGCCTATCGAAGAATTCACTCTGAGGTTGTCATTCAAGACGCCGTTATGGCGGACGGAATTCGTCGCGATGGGAGCTTCGGCCAACATGGCGGGATCATATACAATGGTAACTACGGCAAGGACTAGTGAGTGCTCTGTTTCCAGACCCCTCTCATAACTGATCACCTGCTGTAGCTTGAATGATATTCTAGGGGTGGAAATTGATGCCGGTGGTACAAGATATGCAGCTGGATCAACCGTGCAAAGTGCCTTCACCGCTCTCATCGACGGCATTCAGTGGATGATCTATCGTAATGTCCTGACAAGCGTCTTACATTGGGATTTTGTGCGTGTTCCATCTGATCGAGATAATTCAAATGCTCATGTTTCCTGACGTGTACAGAGTGTTCTGGGCCGCATGATCAGCTGGCCGGTTGCCGACAAACAGTACGTTGGTTGTTGTATCACTGCCAGCAGCATTCACCCAATTCTGCATTACGACTAGAGCGACAGGGAGCATGAAGATCAACATCACAGATATCGGACGTTTGGGGCAGTTATGGAATTCAGGCGACCTACTATCTGCGTACGACAACTTGTTGAGGGCGACCCAAGACGCGAATGTCGGCGATCTGAACGGCAACCGTATGTTCTATAACAATGACTACATGGTAAGCATTCTGTCGTTCGACCTCCTGGATGCGAAAGCGAACGTGCTGTCGGCAGGTTCATCGTGGACGGGGTTATGTGAGCACTCTCCGGATGTATTCGAACCGAACCAGGAACACCGAATGTGTCAACTCTCAGAACGTATGTATTTTATGCATGACGTCTAGTCGCGATGTCTCACGGGCGACTTAACCTAGTTGCTTGGATTTCACCTCGCGGACGGCGTGCAATACACATATCTGCGAGGCGACGAATACGAAGACACGGCGGCGGCGTGGGACTGGAATCGTAAGTCCAGCAATGTTTTCACAGCCACGGCAGGACCTGAACATGAACACGAACCTTTGTAGTGATTCCTGGTGTCACCGTTGATTACCGTGCCACTCCGCTGGACTGCTCGCACACTCAGTACAAGGGGTTCGAGGCCTTCGTCGGAGGCGCATCAGATGGTAGGATCGGCGTTGCCGCAATGCGCTATACCAATCCTTACACGAAGGCCTTACGCTGGCAGAAAGTCTGGTTCTTCCTGGAAGGCGACGTACAGCACGTTATGGTACCGAGCTACAGTTCTAGCAGTGATGCTCCAATCTTCTCTGTCCTTGACCAAAAACGACGCCGCGGAGATGTCCTGGTGAACGGCATCCGGTTGCAGGAAAGCACGAACATCACGGGCGCGCACACTCTCTGGCACGATCGGGTAGGATATCTCTTCAGCTCCCACTCTGCCGGCCTCCCCTACCAGCTGTCAGTGCGGATGGGAAATCGCACGGGCAGCTGGAGCTCAATCGGCACTTCGACTGCCGGCGACGCCACCGTGGATCTCTTCGCAGCGTGGATCAACCATGGTTCAGCTCCTTCCCCAGATCCCTTGTCATATACTGTGTTCCCTAGCACTGGTTATGCCAAGTTCGAGCGAAAGAGCCTGGCGACAAGATTGAAGACGGTTCGGAACGATGACGACACGTCGGCGGTGTATGACGAAGTTCACCGCATATTCATGGCCGTGTTCTGGAATCCTGAAGGAGGGTCTGTACAATTCAGTCCATCCCCATACGACGCACAGATCGTCATCACCGCCTCTGGGAATGTGGCGGTTATCTATCGGCGGGACGAAGGGATATTGACAATCGCGGACCCCTCACAGACGCTTGAAAACGTCCAGCTGGGAATCACTATTGTTACTCGAGCCATAGGCGGTTTGGACAATTTGGAGGAAGTAGTGGACGTGAAAGAGCTCTTGGTGCAGCTTCCTACAGGCGGTCTGGCCGGTAGTAGTGTCTCGGTGCAGGTTCGGTAACAAGTGACAGATGTCAGACGGTAGCATTGTAGCCACAAAACGCGAGGATGAAACCTGGAGAACCTAACATTTCCAGGACTACAGGGTTAACAATACATGCTCCATGAGACGCAATCAGAATGCAGCAGGCTGCTCATACGACTGGAACGCCTCCTGAGCCGGGTACGCGGGCTCTTCTGCCGCAGGCGCAGCAGGCTGGGGGATAACAGCAGGCTCCCTTGTCTCGGACGTGGGCTCAGCCACAATCTTGTCGAGAGGAGGCTCGAGGATCTGGACGGAGTCAGGGAGAGGCTTGCGGGGGCCAAGCTGACCCTCGGGGTCCCAGCCCTTCATGCTGAGAAAACGTCAGCATTGTGATCGAGAAATGGAGTCGTCTAGCTCTCACATTTTGACCTTGATACCGAGGACACCTTGTCGGAGCATGACGTGACGGACAGCGTAGTCGACGAAGTCAACAGCAGGTTGACCGGAGTGGATCATGAAGCCGTCGGTGAACTTCATGGACTTGGCACGAGCCGCACGGAGCTTGCCGGAGACGACAACCTCGCAACCCTTCGCGCCAGACTCCATGACGAAACGGAGGACACCATAGCACGCACTATACACGGCGTCAAATTCGGAACGTAATCAGTCGCAGAATTTCACCACTTACCGGCGGACAGCAAGACCACCAAGGAGCTTGTAGCGCAAGCTCTCGCACTGTGCAATAGCAGAGAGACCGCGGTACTGAACCTTCTCGGCGTAGAGCTCAAGGGAGTTCTCGGGGAACTTGAAACGCTTCTGGACGAGAGCAGTAAGCTCACGGATGCGGCGACCCTTCTCACCCAGGACCTCCTGGGTGTGGGTGGCGCGGATGATGATCTGTGCATGCCGTGTAAGCATCGGTATTTGCCTCCTGGCAGTGACATGGACGCACCTCAGTGCGAGCGTGCGTCACTCGGACATCGCAACCAGAGTAACCCTCCTCCGACAGCTCACGAGTGAAGAAGTCGTTCAACTCGGCGCGGAAGACACCATCGGCAACGAACTTGCGCTTCTTGCTGATCTGGCCAGACATTTTGGGGGAGCTGTGGGACGAAGTCGCTGGTCAGCTCTGGTCGCGTTCAGGTGTCATCTGCCGCCAAAGTCGCCCATCCATCCGTTTCCAGCACCGTTTTCACCAAATTGACAGCTCGGATAGCACAGAGAGGCATTCGGAAGAGGATCTGAGACACACCTTCAAAGAGGAGGGGGTTGCTAGAGGCCGAGAGTCTTGACAGCGAGCTGGGTGTCCTATCTCCCCTACTCGGCGCTGCGAATGTTTTCGATCACGTGATGCGGTCGCGCTGGCTTCGAGCGGCGTTTGAATTTTTTGCTCAAAAGCTCTCGACCTCCTGCTTGTCTTCCTCCTTCTGCTTGTCCTCCACAGAAACGGTTTCGGATTACCAGGCCAAGCTCCGTCCTTGGCCTGCACCCTGGACCATTACTATCTCAGGTGAGGAACTCTTCAACCTATTCAGATTGAAAAATTTCCCTTCTGCTTTCTGCTATGAAGAGTGTTGTAATTTCAACCGTAACTGGCACCTCTTAGTCGACTCGATGCGCTGTTTACAGTGTATAGCTGACATGAATGACCTTCTGAGCTTCACATTTTTATTCGTCTCATTGTATCGTTTGAGCGTATAACTGACTTGCTATCCTTGCTTAGATTCAGCTCTTGTGTTGTCCTGGTCGCGTTGTACGCGCGTACGCGTACCAAGAGCTACTGCCGGCTTCGACTACCTTACTCGTATAGTTGTATTCATGTAATCATTAGCTGTCGTCTCTACTTCGCAATGTCGATCATCTCTGCCTCCAACTTAACTGCCGCCGCCTATGAGGTTGCTCCTATCACCGGCGCACGGATTGGGATACCGACGTCCACTTTCAATAGCGCAGAAGTCGAGTATAGCCTGGAGAACCTGGCGATGGCAGAGCTAGTTTCAGCTTGATCATACTCGATTCTGTTGTTGGTCCCCGAATGCCTTCAGTCTGTTAGCATGCAGCTACTGCGACTGTTTGACCGCATCTGTGTCTCCGCTTTTGAAGGCATGAACCAGAGGATGGGCTCGAGTTACCACAGCAGCTAGTGCTCCTGGTTTTGCGCCTTGTTTGCGACCCGTGGCTCGATCATCCGCACAAACTTGTTGAGTGCGCCCACTGGCACCCACTCCGCATCGCAGGATGACTTCTACATGGTTCCGCATTCTATTGCTCGCAAGACCTCAAGACACTTCGCTGGAGAACTGAAGATCAAGCGGTGTGCTGGTCTGCCATGCAAGTACTCTGAGTGATATGGAGTCATCAACTTGTCACAGACCGCATTTTCGCCGAATGAGGTATGCCCGCACACCGAACGCAGATTCGGATCTCCGCCAGGTCGCGTGCTGCACACTCGCTGGAGCAGAGGACAGCTCAATCGCCCCGACGAGATTGGTTACAACCCCGGCGACAAATTCGATCTGGGCTGTTGAACGACGCACCCTTCTCATCTGAGAGCGTTCCGATTTGAGGTGGCTGACGGAGCTAGGAATGTGACTGAGCGTCCCTCACTGCATATAGCTTGGGCGACGCATGTTGGCCACAAGGTCAGTGCACGAATGGTCCGCGTATGTGGATACTGAGCTCCCCACACAGGTCAAACCCCTACAGCTGGTCAGGGATGGATGCAGGGCGGACGCAGGAAGACTGTCACCACCCGACCCTGTACTACGACGACGGCAATGTCGTGCTCTCAGCCACATCCTCCTCGGGGCACCGCAGCTTCTTCCGTGTGCACCGATCTGTTCTCTGTCGGCATTCCTCCGTGCTGGCGGAGATGTTCACGATACCTCCCCTGACGATCGACGGCCGTCCGGATGCGCTCGCGGAGACGTACGACGGAGTCCTCCATGTGCAGATGCCCGATCGCGCAGAGGATCTCGCGAGCTATCTCGGGGCGCTGTACGACCCTCTGTGAGTGATATGCACCCGCGAGCTCTGCGTGTTTCCGATCTGCCACGACACAGCGGCACCGCCTACAAACGGTTCAACCCTTATACCCCAGTGCTCGTAGAGGGCGCCCTGAAGCTCGCCCAGAAATACGAGAGCGAGGCCCTGCGCCAGCGCGTCGTCGAGAACCTCGAGGCGGACTGGCCGCAGACCCTCGCGCAGTGGGATGCGCGCCGCGCAGAGACGGTACTCGCGCGGTCCGAGCACGGGCTGCAGCCCTCCGGGAAGGTGGACGGCCTGTACCTCGACGACCGCCAGCCGGAGCCGGCGTCCGCGATCCGCATCGCGTCCGACTACAGCATCCCGCGCATCCTCCCCGCGGCGTTCTACGCACTCTCGCAGCTCAGCACCGACGCGGACTGGGCGACGTACCGCGCGGGCAGCAACCCAGGGAAGCACCTGCGCTTCGGCGCGCGCACCGCGCGGTGGGACCTCCTGGACAAGCGCGACCTCATGCGCCTGGTGCACGGGCAGAAATGCCTCGCTGCGTACACGCGCGCGATAGGCACGGACATCTTCGGCCTGCGCTGCCACCGCGGGGTCAAGGGCTGCTCGAAGGCGCGGAGTGAGTGCTGGAAGTACTTCCAGGAGAACGCACCGGTGTCCATGGACGATCCCTTGGACGTGCTGCATGACTGCATGCAGCTGGACTCCCTCCTGACGGAGATGCCGTGTGCGACGTGCGTCGCAGATATCGCTGTCATGGCAGAGAAAAAGCGCAGGGAACTCTGGATAAGTCTTCCTGCATTTTTCAACCTCCAGACAGAGCATCATTAATATCTATCCTACCTAGTTGAACTGTGTACAACATCTGTACTTGTGTGTCTCGGTGTACCTCAGTGCGACACGTACTTTGATTTTCTGCTTCCATTTCTCACAATCCATCATCCTTTACGCCGTTTCGCAAAACATCGAAAACATCGTATATATGGGAACAGAGCGCTTGCCCGGCAGTTGCAGCATGTATGGTACAACGACGTGGCATTACGAGACTACACAATGAACAGCAAATGCTAGTGGACAACATAATGCGAGGCGTCATGATACAATCATGAAAATGTGTATGGATATCTATGACCATTTTGCTGTTGTACACATGTACAGGGCCCTCTCATCTGCGTACAGGAATGCGAGGGCAATATGCGAGTTCAATATGATAGGTACCCGGGGACTGAGGGGCGTGTAATCATGTTCGACGGAGAAAGGCAGAGTTGCCCTGTGCGCGATCGCATTTCTGCGCAATACGAATCGCGCTGTCGAGAGCGCGCTCGACCAGGCCGCGCGAGGGACTGGTGGTCGGTGTGTGCTCCAGCAGATCTAGAGCGGCAGACTTTGTAAGCTTTCGAGCGTTGAGTCAGGTAGAGGAGCACGCATACCTCGATACTGGAGCACATATCGCATCACCCTCTGCGTCGGCTGAATCGCGAGGTCGCGCATCGTCAGCTTCTTGTCCCAACCACTCGTCTCCGGCGCGGTCTTGTCCACAGGGCTCGTCGGGGGCGAGTTCGCGCTCGACAGCGCCGCGAGCAGGCCCGGGAGATTCGACAGCGACGACGGCATGCTCTTGCGCTTCCACGCCGAGAGTGTGCGCGAGAGCGTCCCTCCCGCGCTCTTCCCGCCGACGTGCGTGCTGCTCTTCGTGGCGTGGTGTCCGAACCCGCGCTGCTGCTGCTGCGCCGGAGCGAGGCCGAACGGGAGCCCGGTGCCGAGCGCCGCGGTGAACATGCCCGAGCCTCTAGTCTCGAACATCGAGGCGCGCTGCGCCTCCGTGGACTCGTCCTTCGCGGGAGTCATGTCCATCACGCTCTTGCTTCTCGCTCGCAGACGGAGAGGGGCCACGGAGACCGATTTCGACCTCGACGCGCCATCGCCCTTCGGAGGGGACTCCATGCTAGTGAGCTTCCTCGCCACCTTCCTCCCGCGCTTCTCGCGCTCGCGCTCACGCACGCCGTCGGCGCCAGTGAAGAACTCACCGACGACACCGCTCCACGCGACCAGCGCCGCCTCGAGCTCCTCCTCACAGCCGATGAACGCCGTGCTGACGCCCCACGCGGACGGATCGTCGACCAGCCGTCCGAGGAGCGCCTCCGAGGCCGCGAGCAGCGCGGGAACGTACGCATGCAGCAGCGGTGCGAGGGGACGGGTGGACTGCGAGGCGAGCAGCTGCCGCAGGCGTGTCTGGTAGCTGCGCTCCGTCCGCACGAGCTCGCGGCAGCACAGCAGCGCACGGCGCGCGGTTTTCCACGCCTCTTCGTCCGCTGGGTCCACCGGCGCGCCGTCGTCCTCATCCTCCTCCCCATCCTCCTCCTCGATCGTTTCGTCAGCGTCGTCCTCCGAGTCGCTGTCAGAGCCGAGCCCGAAGTGCGCTGAACGCGAGTGGCTGTCTGAACTCCGTGGGCTCTCCGGCCCACCGAGTAGTGACCGCCGCTGTTCTCGGATTGCCGAATGCCCATTCTGGGAGTGCGAAGCCATGCTGCGTGGGCGCGCGCGCACGCGCGCCCTTGCTACGTCCTCTCTCCGGAGGCGGTCCAGTTCCTGGACGAGGACTTCGTCGTCGACGTCTGCCATTGCAAGTGTCCAGCGACGCACTGCGGGAACAGATCCATGTGGATCAGGTTCGGAGTAGATGCCGGAAATGAGTGAGGAGCGCGAGGACACGGGAGCACTTGGTGTCCTGTTGCCTGCTAGGAACGAAGGTCCGGGTGGTCGCAGCGTGGAAGCAGAGGATCCGTCCAAGCTGCCAGGGGGGTGCAGGTGATGCGAAACGCTGCGTGGTGATGGTGGAGAATGTGTGGACAACGTGGCTTGCAGGTCAAATTCAGACAGCTGCGCCGCACGCTCGGGAGAGTACGACTGTACATTCAATCGGGCGGTGAGGCGGGCAAGCGCAGACGAAGACAACCCGGTCCACGCCAAGTCTGCAAGAGCCTGCGACGAGCTCTTTTGAGGTATAATATGCGAGGATTCCGCGGGCTCGCGGAGCTTATTTGGCTAAATACGAGGAGAACACATGAGCCCACCGAGGCACAAGAAAATCTGAGGACAACCACATACGATGCTCATCCGGAACGGCGCCCCTGGTTGCACCGGGGGCAGGAGCCCAAAGCTTGAGACACGCTGCTTCTCCGCGCTCTTGCTTTTGCGCAACGACGGCGTCGTAGAACATTCCAGAGGAGCTGGTCGCTTCTTCCTGAGCTTGCGCGTTTCATGTCCGCGGTCGGTGAGTGGCAGCAGGGATGCCCGGGATGAAAGCGCGTTCGGGTCGAACGCGGCGTGGCTCCGTGAGCCTGCCATGGAGGCATATATAGATTCGTCGCATGGAGTGCTTAACTCGGGTGTTGTGACAGGTGTCGATGAAGATGAAGCAGACGCAAACGCTGATGGCGAGGAGCTACAGCTTGTGCTAGTGGATGAGTGGCCTCCGCTGCTCTGGCTGTGACGTGCGGTAGGCTGGGGCCGAGCAGTGGCTGATGAAGGGGCATAATCACGGTGGAAGGCCGTACCCGACAGGCTAGGTGCCTTATCGGAGTAGGGGGTAGCTGACGAGGTGGAGGAATTGGAATCCCATTTGCTCAATGCGCGCCAGAGACGTGAAGAACGGTGACTAGAAGAGTCAGAAGGCATAGAAGAGCTGATATCAGGCCGTGACGTCTTCCTGAGCCTACGGGTGGGGGAACGTGTCGACTGGGAGCGGAGAGGGAAGGGGGGGAGGGGCTTGAGGATGGTGTCGAGGTAGGCAAAGTGGGTGTAGGAAGATTGGTCGGGGTGAGCCGACCCAGACGATGTCGAAGTAGAGTACGGTTGGTGAGAAAGGAGCGACTTCTCGCACGGAGGCCGGTCCGGAGAAGCGAGTGTGGAGTAACATACAGAATGGCCTGGCTCAGACACGGTGTCGTGGTGGACGCGGTGATAGTGTTCTGCCTGTGGAGGGGTGAGGAAAGATACCGACCTCGCGTGTGCCGGCGGGTGGCGGAACCTGTAGCTCTGTGTGGCAGGTGTCAGGGAAGGCAGCTCTGCGGGTGGGCCGTCATGGGACTCGTCCGAAATGTCATCCACCAAATATGACATTGAGGATAGCTCGGGTGGAATCTTGGACGCAGATGCGCGCGCAGAAACGTCTGTGGAGGCAGTGGAAGTTGGCAGTCTGCGGAAGAGAAGACATAGGGGGACGTACAATGTTTCAGATGAGTAGAATTGACAGTGGTATAATGACCATGGCCAGGATCTGAGAAGGAGCTGGGAAAACGATCGAGCTCGGAATGAAGCATGGCGCTGTTCACGTCAAGGAATGAAGATGGCGGGGGAGCGTCGTCGTCGCGAGAAGTGAAGTGTGGGGAAAACAGCTGGGCAGTCTCCAAACTATGCTGGACGGATGGACACGTATGAGCGGAGAGGGGGGCACAGTCCTAGCTAAAGGCTGGCTGGGGTGCGGAGAGCGCGTTCGCGTGTGCTGCGGCTCCAGGTATGGGATGCGCTCGACGGACGGAGCGCCAGGGCAGGTCGGGAGCAGTGCGGAAAGGGAGGGCGCGGACGTACAAACAGCCAGAGTGGATTTGAAGAGGGAGCAGTTATGTATCCATCTCGTCTCGACCGGGGCGCACCCATCGCTGCCAGTGCGCCCATCCCTGACGTCACTCCCACCGGGCCCCGCCGACATGTTCTCGCGCTCCCCGACTCGCGCTCCCCCTCCCTGCGCCGACCGGCGCCGACCCCGGCTAGCCTCTGCTGTGCCGCTTCGTCGCTCGGGCAGCTTTTACGGGTCGGTACCCGCCCCCGCCGTGTCAGAGCCCATCGTCGTTGAGCAACAAGCACCCGACCGCGATGACGTCGCGCTCTCAAACGCGCCTCGCGTACCCGACATGGGTCCAGCCTCCCCCATCGACACGCGTTGCTCGCCTGCGAATTGACGGGAACACGCTCAAGTGGGCTTATTTAAATAAATCTACTGGAGCCTACGTCCCCTGCTGGGTCTAGTGTATCACCGACCCACATCCCTGCTCTCCCGATTATCCCCATATATTGACTCAGGCCGACAACCAGCCGCCATGCTGCCGCACCCTCTGGCCCCTATGACGCGCCCATGATGCGCTGTCGTGGGCAATCCTCTGCACGGCCGATAGTCTCTCGCACACTTGCCGAACATTTATACACTCCTAAACTTTCTCCACCCACGGCCCGGCACTGCTGTATACTCGCCTACGAAATTCAGATGCACGCACAGCGGATTGCATCCTGTTGCATCTGTCATATCTCTCTCGGTTTATGACATCACGGCGGCGGGTGCGCGTGCAAGATCGCCAGGTTACGAGGAGTACTACCGTTCTGGCCGAGATACCGGGCTCTGTTGCTACGCCAACAACGATCTTGCGCGAGTGTATTTCATAGCAGAGGAGTTCCGCTCCTGGGGTCGGGTCTCGAACGTCTACGACTCCACAACATAAAACCTCACATGGCCATGATGTCGGGTGCAATGCCAATTGTGCAGCCACATTTGGCGACTAGCCACAACCGCTTCACACGGTGTCAAGATCTATACCAATCGCACAACAAAGTAAACGGTACCAGTACTGTGGTATGCGCAACGATCATTCGAGTCCTCGGGACCCTATCGTTATCCGCGAAGCACAGTCGATCATGAGGTGGTGGTCACTGCGGGCATCTACCAATATCCGGGTCAGATATATTCAAAAGTTATGGAGCAAATAGATGGAACAATAAGCTTATAATTGGGCTCACAATAGCCTAATAACAATTTGATAACAGTCAAAATAATGTCCTGAATAATCTTAAGAGATTCTCGGCCGTAGTATGGGACAGAATTTTGAAAATATATCTTCGATCTCCAACTGGAGGACATCGCCTGATGCCGTGCGGGATGGGAACGAGACAGACATACCTGACAGTCTGTATACCAATAAATATTTGCAAAATTCTTTCCTATACTATGGCTGAAAATATCTTGAGATTATTCAGGACATTATTTTGAATATTATCAAATTGTTATTAGGCTATTGTGAGTCTGATTATAGGCTTATCATTCCATCTATTTGCTCCATAACTTTGGAATATATCTGGCTCGGATATGGGCAGATGCCCGCAGTGGGTACGTGATGGTACAATAGCTCGAATGCTTATGTATGCAGTTATACGCGATATTGTCTCAGAAAGGCATGTGCTCCAGAACACAGCAGAGAAACATTTCCGTCGAATTGCACGAAACACTACCTGAATGAAAGTAAGATGCGCTCTAAAATGGCAAAGCGACACCTACATGCCAAAAGTCATTACTCAGATCCTATCTCGGCAAGCTGCACGTCGTCACCAGGTATAGGCCCAAACCTCATATGCGACACCGGTTCTCGAGGGCAACCACCGAGTCTCGACCGAACAACTCTGAGCCGATAAACTGCAGACTCGGCAGCTGTGGAGAGCTGAGAGACCTACAACAAGATATCGCGCGGAGACCAGACATACCTTCTCAGCCACGAGATCATTCCCGTAGCCAACGCCCTCTTTCCCGACAAAGGTGGGCGCAACGGTAACGACGATCATATCGACTGCGCTTCGCGGCAACTCTTCCGTGTCCTCGCCGGCCTTGAAATCCTCCGCTTCTGGCGGAGGCGGCGCGGCTGCAGCCAGGAAGGATTGTATGATCTGCGCACCGCCCTCGACCATAACCGACCGGATCCTCCTCTTGCGGAGCTTGCTGAGTAGCGTGGGTATGTGTATGCGGCCTGCTCGCGCCGCGCATTAGTGGCATTACGCAGAGCACCCTCAGCGACGCACCGTCCTGAGCTTTCACGACAAGCACCTTAGCGCCTTCATCTTCTAGAGCCGTTCGTCGTTCTACCCAGTCCTCCAGCTGATCCGCAGAGTCGGGAATGGCGCAGATCACCCACGGCCGCCTGCCCCGGCCCTCCTTGAAGTTCCGCAGGAGCTTGCACTGCGGCCTAAGGCGGAGGCGGGTGTCCAGGACGATCGGCCTGGGCGTCGAGTAGTCGTAGATGGCGTGCACAGGCAGCGGCGGGAGGTGTCTTGCTGCGGACGAAGCTCGGTACTCATGTCACGTGCGCCGGGACAAAGCACGCACTGTTCAGCTGCGGGTCGTCGTTCAGCGCGGTGCCGACGCCGATCAGAATCGCGTCGTGCATCGTGCGCATCCTGCTGCGCCGTCAGCGACCGTCCGGGGCGCGTGCATCAGCGCCGGTGGGCACGCACCAGTGGGTCATGACGAGGCTCTCGCGCCCGCTCAATGCGAGCTGCTTCCCACCCGGCCCTGCGATCTTGGCGTCGAGCGACTGTGCGAATGTCAGCGTGACATACGGGCGCGTCGCGTCGGGCGTGCGTGGCGTGGGTGTGGGGCGCAGCTCGCTCCCCGTGTAGAACGAGACGTGGCTGTCCGGGTCGGATGGCAGCGCGAAGACGTCGGTAAGGAACTCTGGCGGGTTCGGGACGAAGTCCCAGAGTGTGCACACGGGGGCCGTGGAAGACATCGCCCGGTCGTCGGCTTGTTATTTGGGTGCGAACGGCTGCGCGCACGGAGGACTCGGCGGGAGAAGAGAGACAGCCACAACGACGGAGACGCGTCGCGGGCGACTCGCGGGCCGCGGCAGTCCGCCCATCTGAATCACGTGCGTGGCCACCATGAATCCCGAAAATCTGCCCCGCGAGCGTAGCCGCTCAATTGCCACCCTGACTGGCACCCCGACCCGACGGCACCCATGACTGACGCAGTGCAAGAGAAGGAGGACCTCCCGCCCGCGGTGGTGGACGTTGACGACGACAACGAGGAGGCCGAGGACGACGCGGTCGCAGACGCACCCGGAGCCGGTGGTGAGTACTTGCACACGCCCCAGGCAGGCTCCTCTGCGCACCGTTCGACGCCAGGCGCTAATCACCTCTGCACCTGCTCTGCACTGCGCTTCTAGGGGAGGGCAAGAAGAAAAAGAAAAAGAAGAAGCCCAAGAAGAAGAAGGCCGAGCAGAGCGACCCGCCCCGGGTAGGTCTGTCCAAGCTGTTCCCCGATGGGAACTATCCCGAGGGCGAGCTGCAGGAGTACAAGGACGAGTACGCACATTCCTTTCTACCCGATCGCTTCTCCTCTCACCGCCGCGGCAGCAATGCGTATCGGACAACGTCCGAGGAGGCGCGCTACAACGAGCGGATGGCGATGGAGGACCCGGAGCAGACGTACCAGAGCATCCGGCGCGCGGCGGAGGTGCACCGGCAGGTGCGCCAGGCCGCGCGCAAGTACATCAAGCCCGGCATGAGCATGACGCAGATCGCGGAGTACATCGAGGACGGCACGCGCGCGCTCGTCGAGGAGAACGGGCTCGAGTCCGGCGTCGGGTTCCCCACCGGCCTCAGCCTGAACAACTGCGCGGCGCATTATACCCCGAATGCGGGCGACACGACAAGTGTGTCTGTCTCGGCTTCTTTGTGTGCTGTGCGGGCGGGCGCTGATGCGCGATGCAGTATTGCAGCAGGGTGATGTGCTCAAGGTCGACTTTGGCGTGCATGTCAAGGGCCGCATCCTCGATTCTGCGTTCACGATGGCCTTCGACCACACGTATGACAAGCTGCTTGAGGCGGTCAAGGCTGCGACTGATACCGGTATCCGGGTACGTCTATTATAACTATGGGAGTTATCGTGCATTGACAGCCGTGCAGGAAGCTGGCATTGACGTCCGGCTAGGCGAGATCGGAGCCGCCATACAAGAAACCATGGAGTCGTATGAGGTTGAAGTTGGGGGAAAAGTCTATCCCGGTACGCTAGTTTATATTCTGTTCTTCGTTCACACTGACTTATATGCACTCTCAGTGAAGTCGATTGAGAACCTGAGCGGTCACTCGATTAACCTCTATCAAATACACGGTGGCAAGTCCGTCATGTTGGTCAAAAATGATGATCAGACAAAGATGGAAGAGGGTGAATATTTTGCCATCGAGACATTCGGCTCTACCGGGCGAGGCAGGGTCATTGAGAGTGTATGTACGCCCCATGTCTCGAGCTGGCGAGAGGATTGACCTGGAATTGCGTTTAGGGTGACTGCTCGCATTATGCACGAATATACGACGCGCCTCGCGTCCCTCTTCGGTGAGTGAGCTTTGCGACAGCCATTGAGGTACATATTTAATCAACATGTCATCGTAGCCTGACATCTGCAAAATCTTTGTTAAACACGATCAACAAAAACTTTGGCACATTGCCCTTCTGCCGGAGATATCTTGATCGCATTGGCGAAAGTAAATATCTCCTCGCCGTAAGTCGTGAAACATTTTAAGATGAACTCGATTGAACAACCTCTCAACTATAGCTGAACCACCTTGTTGCACAAGGAATCGTTCAGGACTACCCGCCCCTTTGCGATGCTCGTGGAGCGATGACCGCACAATTTGTACGTTAACCTCTGCTTATCGATATGATCTAAGCTTACCGCTCCTCTAATGTAGGAGCACACGATCCTCCTGCGCCCCACACGAAAAGAAGTCGTTAGTCGAGGCGATGACTACTAGTCAGGGGGTACACGGCGGCAACTGCGGTCTGCCCCCATCGTCTAGTTTGCACATGTTCACTGTATATTCGATCATTGTCTATCTCACGCGCGTGCAACACGTTTCGTGCGGGTCTCTTCGTGCAGCTCGGTACTTACTAATCCGCGTGGTCCAAGAGTCAGCACTTATCACGCTATTTACCGATGGAAGCGGGCTCAAAATGCCGCTCAAGAGCTTCGAATTCTTTGACCCTGTGTTTGCGATGTTTAGTTTATGCCGCGATGCAATAGAGATACTTGCTTTGTATAACAAGTCCTCTGTCATGGATATAACCCTAACCCTATGATGTGTAGCTCCAGTCACGTGAGATGCATTTTCTTCGCGAGCGCTTACTGTGTGTGTCCCGCGAGCGGCCGGCGTACTTTCTTGTGCGTTCGCGGTGTAGCATTTCCTGTCGTTTGCAATGTCTGCTCGGATTCTACGGCACGCAAGAGTCACTCAAGCGCTATGTTCGGCCAATGTCGTAGCTCCTGCTCGTCGCTGCTACTCTGCTCTCGCTATTGCCCAGCACCTGCCGCATGTCGATCAGGACACACGACCGTATGATACTCTAGTCGACACCAGAGACGCTCCTTTTGCGAGCAGTTCCTCGTCTACATTGCAAGCAGAAGTCCGTGTAGAGCAGGTGGCGGAGCAGCCCCCGCCCCCCAAGAAGAAGCACGCAAAGAAGAAAAAGCAGCCTGTCAAACACGCAGAGCAGATTCCAGACTTCCCGGAGGTACCAAGCCGGGATCCTCTCTCCCCCAGCAAGGCCGAGCTGCATCTTGCTGCAATACAGGCGGCGGGACTGGAACCCACCCTCAATGACTTGAACAGACTGCAGCCAAAACACCACCCACCAATCACCTCACCGCGATTCGCTCTGAAATACAACGAGCTCGTGGACACTATCTGCCGAACATTTAGCAGAGAGCAGCTTCGGCGACTTATTACGCTAGCTGACCTTGATCCCCTTTGGAGTCGGCTGTCGCGCAAGAAGGTAGAGTATGCCGAAACCATTATTGAAGAGATTTGGGGGTGGCCTAAGCTCGCGGAGGTCGAGAGAGCGCTGCGAGATAGGACGGAGGTTTCCCAAGAAAGTGAGCTTTCTGGAAAGTCCGCATGTGAATATACAGTGACTCTGGTACAGCCATTCCTGTCACCGCCAGCCAGCTATTCTTGATTCTCGGAAGAGGTTCGTGTAACTCATAGTAGGTATATTTCGGTCGCTGAGCTATCATCTTAGATGGTATCGACCTACTGGAACTTTCGAAGCAATGCAACGTGCATATTGCCCTCCTGACGCACCCGCTCTCTCTTCGCGTTGAGGGCTTGCGAGGTGCCCTGAAAAGGCTCCGGGATCGGGTCACTGATATCAAGGAGGTCTGTTCTCACATCATATCGTGATCCATACCGTATATTCATTCTCGTATGTAGAGTATTGTGGAAGTCACCTTCCAGCTACCTTCAAGACAGGCTATTCGACCCGACATGATTCAGCGAATATCTCGATTAGGCGGTGCCTACATTGAGAATCTTGACACGGAAGGCAAGGTGTGTCTAGGATATGCTATCCCATTCGCAGCTTCATATTCACCTACATAATCACTCAAGATTAAAATCTGCGCGAAGGATTTCCGCACGTTGTCAATAGCGAAGCGACTTGCAAGTCGGGCTGCATACGAGGTAAGTGTTCATCTGGTTATATAGCAATGAAGTGACTGACCTTAGCATCTAGCTGAATGAATCTGCACGGACACCCATTTTGGCGTATGCGCCAGCATCAAAGTCATCCGAAAGCGTACCTGCTCTATTATTCCCGCGGACGTACTCGATGTACCCTTTCCTCTCCCCGCGGCTGCTACCCTGGACGATGAACACCAGTGGAGCGTTCCGAGTGCGACGTGTCGGTGAATGGCTGAAGCAAGGCGCCGTGGAACATATTCATATCACCGGTGGACTTGCGGGGGGCATGGGACGTATCCTAACCCCAACACAGTAATTCGATCTTCGTTTTCCTCCGAATTTCACTGAAGTACTGTGTTACTAGACAGAGCGTTGACCTCGACCGGGTCCTACTGGACGCGTTGCCTGAGCAAGTCGAGCCACAAGTCGAGCGCAATAGGTCTTACAAGGCATCGTGAGTAACGCTATGCTAGGCTCCAAATTCAGCGATCTTCATATTTCACTATTTAGAATCGGGCATATGCTCTTTACCACAAGATCCACTGGACAGCGTGCCACCATTTTACCTCCTCTGGAAGGGCAACATGATATCACCAGAGTTCTCAAGTGGATAGCTGAAGGTCATGTCCAGTCATCGTTCCTACCAAGGTATGGTGCAGAGCATTACAATATAGCTCCGCCAGCATCTTCTCATGAGCTCGCAGCCTTCCTCCATCCCTCATGGGATCAGCTCCGCAGCGGCAAAAGATTATCCACCGCCTTGTCTATCACGTACTTCGGAAGCCTGGTAGCAATCCCGCAGAGACGTCGGAACGCTCCAGTGTATATGCGCAATCCACCAAAGTACTATCATTCGAGGTAGTTCTTCCGCAAACGTATTACGATTCTGATAGCGCGACGAGCAACGATCACCCGGATGTGATTCTGGCGGATGCCCAATGCTGGGTTGGTATCGAAGCTAAGGTTGATATCATGATGCCAGATAGGTATGTCCACCAACCCTCGGAAGGTGACGACGCCTAAGATGATACAGGCCTATGGACATGCGTCTCACTGCCCTCGATAAGAGCAACATAGATGCAAACCAACAGCCCCAGGAATTACAAGCGTACATCTCAGGCCTGCGCGAATTGTACGTGCATTTGTCTACTCAATGTTGTTCTTGGCGTCTGAGACTTTGTTGCAGCCTGGTTGACCCGCAGCCAACCGCGACACAACCAGATCCCCCACTCACCTTGATGTTTGAGAACGAATCGTTTATTCTCCATACCAGCGCAACTGTCAGGCACAGTGAAGAGCTTGTCACGTGTACTCCGGGGCCCGCTTTTGGAGCCGTCACGGAAAGCGTGCTCGATCTAGAGAGTAATTATAAGTCTACGCATTGCGAGGTGCGCTTGGGTTACGCTGTACAAGTATGATGTACTAATGGGGTTCAACAGATCTTCTGTGAGGATCACGCGTCTCCGAATGCCTGGAGAAATTTTCTTGGGCATTGCGACTTCCTGACGACCTCCACGTTCGTACCGGTCGGCGTTCGTAGAGTAGAAGAGTCGATCAATGACGTCTATTGAGGTATACACCAGGGGTCCCGAGGTCATGAATACTACGTTATACATGCATGATAATAGAGAGAACGAGTGATGAGGCCAGGTCAAGTGCGTTTCCGCTTCTTGTTGGCCTTCTCTTTCCGCTTTTGCGCCCGAACCTGAGAAAGACGCCGTCAGTACGCTGCGTGAAGCACCTTGCCGGTAGGGATACTGACCTCTTTCTTCATTCTCGAGTCGACCATGACATAGCGTCCCTTAACGCCCTTTGGTCTGCCCTTCACTCCCCTGTGGGATCCCTTCGCGACGACTACCTTCACTTCCTTCTGCTTCTTGCTCGCCATACCCTTCCTCATGACGTTCTCGATTTGCTTCGCCTTTTCCCGTTCTGTCAGGTCGGACATCTGATTGACACCCTCTGCTTTCTTCATGGCCTTTTCCAACCTCTGTGCGGCCTTGAACTTCTTCCGCGCCTTGGCTTCCGCAACCTTCTTGATTGGTCGTGCGTTGAGAGCGCGCATTTTCGCCCGAAGTGCTGCGACGGCCTCCTTGGTGATGGGTATGTTAGCCTTGTAGTGCTTTTCTTCTTCGTCCAGGAACCATGAGGGAAGATCATCCTTGGAATTGAGGGAATAGCGGTTGAAGCCGTCATTGATGAGGTCGGTGCGCGTCCTTTGGCGATTGACCAATTGCTGAGCAAGAGTGACAGCCTCAGCCGTAAGCAAACCATGTTCTGTGGATAATATCAATGAAAACACGAAAGTATAGTTATGAACAACTTACTCTTGATTTTTGTTTGCTTAATCTCGTCCTCATTATCGTCTTCAACGTCCCACATACCCGCGTCATCGTCGGGCTCTTGAGGAACGATCTCGAAGTCATCGTCCTCGTCGGAAGAGGCCTGCAAGGCGTCATCCGCTGCATCCTCCTCATCCACGTCCATCGACACATCCTCCTCGTCTGCGTCCTCCTCTTCCTCTTCCTCGTCGTCTTCGATGTCGACATCCGCGCCCGCAAAACAGTCTTGGCTGAACCAAACTTGCGCAGTCCGACTCAACTTCGCATCGCCACTTGCTGGCGCAACCGTCGCCAGCCTCGCCTTCTTGCGGCTCTGCGCAGACCCACGGAGCTCGTTGGCTCTCCGCTTCGTGCCCGCAACCGGTGCGCTGTCCTCGTCGCTGTCTTCCTCATCACTCGAGTCCTCCCCAGCGCGCTCCTTGGCAGCCTGCACGTTGTCCCAGCCGCCCTCGTCACTGGAGTCCTCACTGTCACTGCCACTGCCTTTCTCGATCCCGTCCCACTCCTCGCGCGCCTTGCTGTTCTTCCGCGCCTCCTTCACCTTGTACTTCGCGTCGCGCTCCTTCAGGCGGTCCTGGTACGCGTCGTACATCCCGTCCAGCTCCGCCTCGAGCCCCGCGAGCTTCCGCTCCCGCTCCTCTTCCGAGTCAAGCGCCTCGTCGTCCGAGTCCTCCGGCGCGGCCGACCCGTCGTCGCTCTCGGCGTCGGACTCGTCCAGCCCCCGCCCGCCTTTGCCCCGCATGGCTCTGTGCGCGTCGTCCAGCTCGAACATGTCGTCTTGCCCCCCGAGGGAGGCGTCGTGCTGCTCCATGCCGATGTCCATGGGCGCGGTCATCTGCAGCTGCATACGCTGGATGGTCCGGGTTTTGATCTCGTTGGCCCGCCGGCGTTCCCGCTTTGCGCGGGCTGCTGCCTCTGCATTGAGGCGTTCGAGCTAGAAAGTGAACGGTCAGCAGACATGCCCGGCGCAAGCTAAGGGATGCTAACCTCATTCTGAATCTCCTCCTCAGGATCGACGTCCTCCATGACCTCAACCTCTTCCGTCAACTCTTCGGTTTCCTTGGTCTTCACATCAAGACCGATCTATGCATCAGTTAGTAGCGTGTACGGGATATAGGAACCAAGGCAGCTGACCTCTTCACGGAGTGCCATTCGCCATTTTATGAGTGTCTTGAAGTCACCCTTACCAAGTACCTTCAGATCTTCGCAGTTGGTAACGACATCCGGCGTAGTGACATCAAGTTTAAGCCATCTTCAGAACAATGAATATCCTTGCTGCAGACACAGACTTTTGGAACGTACTCTTTTTCTTCCTCCGTCTCGAACGCTATCTTGTTCACACTTCCGAGGAATGCTATAGCGTCACTACTCCGTATGAAGTCGCCAGCAGTGGCCTTCTTGAAGAGAATATAATTGCCATCGTCATAACCATCACGATGGCGACGCTTCTTTTCAGGCTGGAAGACATTTACTTGGAGGCTCTTCGACGAGACGCCCGTCTCGCCCTCCTCCGGCACAGAGGCGGAGAGATCCTTGAAGACGTGGGTCGGGTCGAAGAACTTGGGGTCAATGTGCTTAGGCGCGAGGAAGTCCCGGCAGACGACGAAGATTTCCGCAGACACGTTTCTGCATCCTAGTTAGCTTCGTCCTGGCAGCGCAAGCAGCATGTTCGGCGAAGACACACCTCGAAGATGGTGGCTTCGTGGCCTCGACCTTTCCAAACAGCTGGTTGAACACCCAGATGAGGTTATTGTAGTCCGCGCTCCGGAAGACCTTCGTCACGAATGTCCCGCCCTTGATGAGGAACTCGGCTGCGAGCTTCATACTCATGAGCACGAGCTCGGACTGGCTGTACGCATCCTGCACCCACGCGCTACCGACGTTAGGGGCACCATCGTGGAGAACGACGTCGGCCTTCCAGTCTTTGAGCTCGCCGCGGATGAGGTTTCGACAGTGGGGGGTAGTGATGTCGGCGGCAAAGGTTACAACACGGGGAATGGGCTTGATGGGGACCAGGTCAATACCTGGAGGCGACTGTGAGTGTTCGGAGGCGGAACATGCGGCTGCAAGGTCACATACCGACAATGACGCTGTTCACGGGCATGTACTTGGTCGCTACTTGCAACCAACCACCAGGAGCGGCGCACAGATCGATACAGCATCTTGCATTTTCGAGAAACGAGTACTTCTTGTTCAGCTGGATGAGCTTGAACGCGGAACGAGCACGATAGCCCTGCTCTCTGTGGATAGATGGTTAAATCATGCAGCTTCACTGGCGGACGGAAGACTGACTTTGCGAGCTTGTAGTACTTGTCAAGACGACCCTTTCCGGTCTTTTTCTGAGCTTTACCCATGTTTGTGAGTAGAGAGGGGGGGGATGGGCTGCTCAGCACTCGCTTGCAGCCTGCGTCTCGCGTGCCGAGAACTTTTGCCGCCACGAAATGCTGCTTAGTCATCTGCGCAGTGTACATATTTGGCAATTCGCGCCCGATCGCTGCGAGGTGGACGATCGGCCCGTCTGCCAACGCTGTGCCGCGCGCACGCGTCTCCCTCGCACCCACTCCTTAAGCTCAAGCTCGGGTCGACACTGCTTGTCCGACAGATTCTGGTTCACTTCTAAGAACTCACTATTCACTGTGCACAAAACTTTCATGGCGCAGCCATCGTCGTCGACTCCCCTTCTGCCAACAATAGGTCGAGCGTTTCCTGGCCCTGCTCTGCTCTGGCGATCAGGAGCTCTCATAGGTACTGCTACCTGATATGCCTTCATTGCATGTGTTACTCTAACATTGGCACTTCCACTTATGTGCTGCGTCCTGCGCTGGCGTCGGTGACCGGAACTCGACTCTGTTTCACGTTGTCCAGCTGCTGTCGGAATTATTGCGGGGGCCTTCGGTGCACATGGCCTCCAACGGAGGAAGGGAATCACGCCTGATCAGATACATGCTTGGGAGACGGCTTCCCACTACGCGGTGAGTACAACATCTCGGCGCGGTGGTTGTTGGGAGCCGATTAACGCTTGTGTCAGGTCTTCAATGGGCTAGCGCTTCTGATAGCGTCCTTACACCCTCGGTTTGCATTCCACAGATTTGCAGGACCAGCGATCGCAGCAGGCGGTATTATTTTCTCAGGCAGCATCATGGCCCTTGTCCTGAATCGTGACCGGTATGTTGGGCTCCACAGCTGATGACATGGTTCCGAACTTATCACCGACGCGTCAGGTTCCGTTGGATGGGACCGGTGACGCCGATGGGCGGGTCAATCATGATTGCAGGGTGAGTTCTTCGATGGGGTTATTCCTGCGAGCGCGCTGATTGATTTGCTGCTCTGGCAGCTATCTCGCTCTGGCGTTATAGGGTGAAGGATTCGCCTCAGAAGCCTTGTTTGTAAAATTTCGTGTAGATTAGCCGGTCGACGAGATGTCGGGATGCGTGGTTGCTTCGTGCGGGACAAATGTGCCCTGTTTGGGGAGCAGAGTGATACACGCCAGTGCCTCGTGTGCGACGCCGTCACGTGGGAGACGCGTCTGAGCGTGGAATCTCCGCCTGAAAAGAGGGGAGGGTGCGCCGTAGCAGCTGCTGCTTCCCGCCACCGTCACCGCCCATATCTCCTCCGTCTCCCTCCCTCCTCCCTCTCCTCCGTCCCCCATCTTGATTTCGTGTTCCCCGCCTGTCGTTGTCCTTGATAGCGCCGCCGCACAGCCTCTTGATCCCCAGCTGTCCTTCCAGCTCCTCGCGATGGCGGATCCGCGCCAGCGTGTCCCCCTTCAGCCCTCCCAGTCCTATTCCGGTCCCTCCAACACCAGCGCACCTCCCCGTACTCTAAAGCGTCGCTTGACCAACCCCTCCGTGGAACCCACCCCCTTCACACCCCCGGCCGCGTTCCGCCCCCGGACATTCCAGCCCTCAGGGCACAGTGAGTCATGCCACAGCACACACCCGCACACACGTACTGTCGTGTCACGCATGGCATACGACCAGGAGAAGCCTCTCGACGTCTGTCAGGACGATCCTGATGCTACCTTTATCCACCCACCTTTCAAGGATTTTCCCGGTGCGGAGAACTACCCCGGCGGTCTGACCTATGCGATCCTTGCTGTCCACAAAGAGTGGTTCTTGGACCCCCTGGACTTTAAGTATGCCGTGGATGTTTCAGATGCCAACCCCAATCCGCATGCTATCACCTATCCTTCCGAGCTCGAGCCTCCTCGTGGCTGGTGGGGCATTGCAGAGGCCTTCCCAGAGGGATGTCAAGAACCCACCCTGAGGTGTACTTTCTGCAGGCGGAAGTATTCCGGGAGAAACGCAAAGAGCATGTGGCGCAGACACGTCTACGAGAAGCACAAGATCGGTATGCCTAATCGCCGCGACACCCATATCTCCGAGCGAAAGGGTCGAGGCTCCAACAGTAAGCATATACAGTTCTTTGATAGACGTTCTTACTGAAAGCACGTACCATATCTAGAGGAGAACCGTGACAAGCGGGAGGGCGGTACTCGATCAAAGCGAAAGAAAGCCAGCCGAGACTCTGGGGATGAGCGAGAGCCTCCTGACGCTTATCCCCCTCGACCCGGGTACCACGATGAGAACGAACCCCCCTCTATTTCGCGTGCTCCGGCACTGCTACGGGATGATTCTCCTCCTTCCAATGAATTGGGCTTTTCTGCATCAATGAACGCCTCTAGTACGCCCCCGGCCACACCTGGCTGCTCCCCGAAGAAGCGCAGCATTTTCCCTACCCCGGCCAAGCTCGTGCCAGAGTCTCCTTATAACCCCCTCCAGACCCCGTCTTTCCGCCATTCTCCCGCTCGTCTTCCTTCTGACCAACCTTGGCGATTCCCCAGTCCTAGTCACCCACTACATTCTAACGCGCACGAGTTGTCGCTGTGCATGCTTGTCAGAGGAGAGGCAAGTCCTAATGTCAGCGGGTTGGACGTGAGCCCCGTTGTGATCGTGCCGGCAAGTGAGCGCAAGAAACGTAGTATCTTCAGCTCCCCATTCGTGCCGCAGAGCAGCCCCATGAAGGAAGGGCCCTTGGACTTTGATATCCTCGACAAGCTCTCTGATTTCCCGAGACCATCACCTCGGAGACTCTTCTACGACAGTCCGGGCCCTTCCCGTAAGCTGGAGCGGTCATCACTCATGCAGCGCACCATCGCCGAGTCTCCACTACGCCGTGAGCTCCTTACTCACGAAGAGAAGTCCGTGGCCGAGACTGGTGTGGCATCAACGTCGGCGTTGTCCTTCTCTCCGGGCTTCAAGCGTTCTATCAGTAGCCCGGCGTTGATGGGACCGATCGATCTGCAGGGAGATGATCCTTTCGCGGGGGACTTACTTCCCGCTTGGATAGATCTTGATGGCAATGCTAACGACAGTAGCTTTGAGCACTCTCCTCCGCCTCAGTCCGACGTCGAAGAAAGCCCGGTTGTGCGCTCTACACAACCCCCAAGCCAGAGCCGGACTCAGTACCAGCTTATGCAGAGTTCTGGCTCCTCTTCGAGCAAAGGCAGCATTTCCGGCTTGTTCAGCATGAGCGCCGGATTGATGGACGCCTTTCTCTCTGGCGGCAAGTCTGCGCGGACCAAGGAACACGCTCATGACGTTGCCAATAGTGACGATTCTATGGATGCGGACGTCGGACGCGCGCTGGGCTCTCCTGTCCAGGTCGGGAAGAAGACGAGGAGAGAGCCCTTATCCTTCGACGCGATGGACGAAGGGGACGTTGACATGATGCTACAACCACGTAAGCGCAGGAGGACCATCAGCGGGCGCGAATGAGCCATCCCTGCCTCTTCCATCTGCCCACTCACTCCCACCGGACGGCATCGCCCTCGCACGCTACCCATCCCTCACCCTCGATCGCCAACCCATCCGAGAGGCAACCTTACACCCCCGCGCCTCTACACTTCGTTCACATTTTCATTTGTCGAGTTAGCTTTGTGTGTCCGTCGTCTATGCTCTGTTCTCGCTCTCTTCCTATCGCTCGTGGTCGGTATTTCCATGATACCGCACCCACGGGCGCATAATTCTTGGTCTGTGATTATACCTCTACCTATGCACTCCTCTCTCTCCCTCTGTACCACCACAATACTCTATCCCACTCTCCTATTCCTCACCTGGTTACTAGATATTTATTGCATACTGTTCTTTCTATTGCGTTATGCGGCGCCCGGGCGTTGTTTTGCCACTTGAAGTCACCTTGACTGCGACGTGGCGCTCGCGGACATTTTGGATCTTGATACCATCAGCGTCCCCCTTGGGCTATGTACATACGTAGTATAGCCACGTAGTCGGCCCTGCGTCGTTGTGTAGAATTTTGTTCGACCTCTCGTAGTCTTGTCGTTTTCTCGGTCATGTCTCTACCAAATCTCTGTAGCGATCGCCGTACATACCACTGGAATACTGTAGTATGATCGGTGTCGTGTGTATCATTATCTGAACTTGCCTCTGGGAGCACATGCGGGCAGTAGGCGTGATTCAACATATTTGCATAGAGGTAACTTCGTCATACACAACGAGACGATGAGGACAGACAGACGACGACGGCGACACGGACAGACGTGACAGAATCCAAGAAGATGCAAAACAAGATAGCACAACGAAAGAGAAGAGGGGGGGAGGACGGGTAGGGTGAAGGGAAGGGATCGGGGACAAAAATGCGAATTTTGTACGAGAAGCATCGGAGTAAATAGGATATGTCGTGAGGTCGTGAGCGATGAGGACATGCGACAGACAAGGTGCACCTAGAAACGAGCTGTAGACAAAGAAATATCAGTACTGGCGTGTAGCCAATGCGCGAATCTCGTAGAGATATGAGCGGTCAATTTCCGCTTTCGCATCGCGCGATGCGGCAGGAGACGAAATCCAGCCCTTCAGCTCCGCGCGATGTCGCTGCTCCGCCTCGCGACATGTTTCCGCGAAGGAGTCGTCGACATCGCACACCATCGACGCGCGGGAGCAGCGGTCGCTCTCGGTCTCGGAGTGAGACCGCACATGCTTCCGGGACGGGCTTGTCGGCGTGCGACTTTCGGTGCTGGAAGAAATATCGGCCGGTGCTGCGGAGCCTCCTTGGGGTTGCTGGCTCGCACGGATAGTACTAGCTTTCGCTTCCCAGTCGTCGTCCTCGTCGTCAGCGAGGTCGGCGAAGACGTCGGGCTCGTCCTCTTCCGGCGATAACGTGGAAATCCAACACATCCGAGATGGGTCGAAGATCATGTTACCGACTATTCGGGCACCCGCTGCGAAAGAGCCCACAGGGGAGCCAATGGAAGAGCCCGTCAAGTGGGTAATGAGTGCAGGGCGTGTCGACGTGCCGACTGCGGCGTCGAAATCGCGGAGGACATGGTCATTGCCTTCCCATCGGAGAGTGCTGGGATTCCATTTCATCTCCCCGACGACTGTCTTATCTGTCAGCTACTGTTCATAAAGCGAACGAGTCGTACTAACCTTTGGGTGCGGAAGCGCCGCCCAGGTTCCGAATGAGCGTAGGTTTGCGACACGTCGGCCCTGACGCCTGCGCGGGGGCCTTTCGCTTCTTCGAAGTGAGCTCGCCCGCCCTCGCCTTTGGGAGTTCGGCCGTTGGCTCCGGAGACTTCGCATTGAACTCGATGCGTCCTGTGCGTTTGAGCGTTTTGACGGTAGGCGCCGCATTTTTCGGAACGTCTGACAAAACCGTTAGCAATGAGTTTCTTCTACAAGCGTGACTGGAAAGAATGCTCACCTGCCGTGTTGAAGGATAGTTGCCTCTGCCCCTTCTTACTTACAGTCCCTTTCCCATGCACAGCTTCTCCCTGCTTGGGGAAGCTCCCACCAGGTATCCGCCCGCCCGCCCCTTTGGGCTGTACCCGATAGCGTCCTTCCTTATCTCTATCAAGGGGGAGATCTTCGAAACCATCTAATTCGGTACCATCGCCATACGTGCGCTGGCGTTTCGGGCGTTTGAGTACCTTGACCGTGGATTGTGATGGTAGACTTTGGGTCTGGACATGACCAGACCGCGAGGGTGGTTTAGCCGACGTGGATGACGGTGGACGTGGGGTATGCAGAGGGGAAGCAGATCTGCCGATTGGGGGGACGGGTGGTGCAATTGTCTGGGGGAATACAGCAGAAATCGGCGCGCGTAACTTCATCCTAGATGATGATGTCGGTAGTGTGAGACGAAGGGCTGCAGGATTCGACGATGGTGTGGAGGGGCGCGCCGGGGGAACAGTGTAATCCAGCACATGCAAACGACTCGCCGAATTGCTATGCGTCTTGGCACGAGATGATGCTGTGGGAGCATCGTACCGCGCATTGAACGCGCCGGCGGCAGTAAAGCCAGATGAGGTGGAGCCAGACGCCTGTGCCTGTGTGGACTCCGACAGAGAAGGGAGAGAGGCTTTGCGTCCTAGGTTGCGAGTAGAAGTTGGGGAAGAAGAGGGCTTCAGGCCGCTGTGGGACTTCTGGACGCGGAGACTACCTGGCTTAGGAGTCAGGAAAGACGGGGAAGAGGGCGGAGGGTTGGACGTCAGCGCCTGGCTGTATGTCTGCACGCGTGCAACGGCAGGCCTCGAAGGCGGGGAAGGGGGTCCATTGAGCTTGCGGAATTGTTGCGCGGAAGATACCGGCGGGTTGCTGGGCTCCTTGATCCGTTCGTTCTTGAGACGAGAAGGTGGCCTTAGAGACGCCGGTGGCCTTGGTGGCACGCTCTTGCTGCGAATGGAGCTTGGTACAGACCGCTTGACGGTCTGTGTATGCTGGACGAGTCGGCTCGGGCTAAGCTCGACATCGTTGTCGATGATAAGGCCGATCTCGAAATCATCCTCAGGGTCAGGGCTAACGACTTTGATATGATCGTCGGTGAAGGTCGCCTTCTTCTTTTCCAAGATTTTAGCAAGCTTCTTCGCGCCCTGCCCGGACTCGAAGAGCCCAGTAGGTATGACAAGACCATCCAACTCGCCTTCGTCTTCGTCTTCCTCCGTCTCAGACTCGGGTAACGAAGCTGAGGTGCAGTTGGATGATGGTGAGTTGTCAGCGAAGCTGAAGGTAGAATAAGCGTCGGAGGACTGGGAGGACACTGTCTGATCCTTGTCGCCCCATTCGATGGACGCCTTGGACGATCGATGAGCTAATGAGGACGGGCGAAGGGATAGCTGGGTGAGGTCGCTAGGCAGCGCGAAATCATCCTCGAAGTCCTCGTCTACTGGACTCGGTGGCCGCTGAGCAGACTTCGGTGGCACCCTTGGAAGTGCAGCCACCCTGATGGTGGAGACTCCTTCATCGTCGTCCTCGATAGGCGAATCATGGAGCGGAGGGCGGATAGTGAAGACTTGGGGAGGCATGATAGATGGTCCTGGTTGGCGGAGGTTGTGGTCAAGAGGTGAAGATACTTTCGCGCCACCAGTCTTTCCAAGGTCCATCTCAACATCCCAGTCATCGTCGGGGCCACAATCATCCTTGTCTGACTCGGCATCCGAGGCATGAAGTGGCTCGCCATCGGGTAAATCAAAGTCGGCATCCGGCCATTCCTCCCGGGACAGAACAATAGTGGGAGCTGGAACAGTGCTCATGGCGGCCGGAACTAGAAGTCAAAGAGAGTATTACAGCCCGCAGAAAGGGCAGATCTAGAGTGCGGGAGTATAACCGAGCACCAGAGATAGAGGGAGAGAGCGTGAGTTATTGCGCAAGCATGCTGGAACTTGCGCAAGGTTAAAGCAGAGAAAGACGAGGTCTCGTAGGCTTCAAAAGGGTGCTGAAATTGCTGAAGACAAAGGGATTACGAGGTAATTGTCGAGGCGGGCGTCGGGGGCTTTGGTGGGATAGTGCGGGCGTCGATGAGCAACCTGATCGGACAAGCCACCGGATACAAATACATCCAAATACACATTGCTCCGCAAGCAAACAGCACCAAATACACGTGGGGTCAGTACGGCATGAGGCGCCGCAGCTCCCGCGCGTTCAACTCGATCTCGTCCATCTCCTCGTCCTCATTGTCCTCCGCCCTCGCCTTTTCTTCGCCTCCAAAGTCCTCTATCTCCTCGTCCAGCCCTCGTCGCATACGCAGTCCTCTCTCTGCCATTGTCTCTGCGAATTCATGTAATTCTCGGCGAGAAAACACGTTGCGGAGCGGCCCAAACGCCACCAGATATAGTTCTGCCACGTAGCATGAGCATGCCGCGCCCCAACACGGTTCTGTCCACACACCTTTAGTCATCGGGCACTCGCCGACCGCCCGGAACAGAAGTTTTTTGGCACGTTCAAGCTGACCCATTCTAATCTCAAATTCGATGTACAGCCGCCAGAGTGCGGAACTCCCGCGAGTCCTGCTTGAGTGTGAGATGCTGCTCCAGATGTTTTGGGGCGAGTAACGTACCGGTCAGCTTGGGCAGCAGCGGACAATCCACTCCTTGTCCGTTCCTGTTCCGCTTCCCACCGGCTTTTCTCCCAGCCTGCAACCCAGACCTCCAAAACACGCCTCGGCAGGTCTTTCTCTTTCGCTACGCCGTCCGTGGTGTTTTCCCCCAACATGGCCCGAACGCGCCCCCATATTCCTTGCCCTTTCTCGGCTTCTAAGAACATGCCCAAAATGACAGTGTTGCTCGGATACTCCTCAACAGCACGCTCAGCCCTCTCCCGCAGGAGCGCCGGAGGGACTGGGTTGCGGAGGATTGTTCCATGATAGTAAAGAAGCGCCAGTGACGCGATCGTGAGACCTTCGTGGGCGGGCGTCCCGACCTTCATGGCTCCGAGATGATCATCGAACACAACCATTGCGGCTCCGGGTGAGGCGGTTAGCAGTTCGAGTAATGCACGGAGCTTGATCCAGGCCTCGCGTTCCTTGGGATCCGTGCCCGATGGCAGCGACGCCTCTTCTAGGCTCCGTTTTGCGCGTAAAATGGCTGTGCCACCACTGCCCTGCGCACCCGCAGCCCGCAGCGTGACCTCTAGCGTGGCATCGGATGCTCCGGCGAGCCATTCCAGCTCGGCCCAGTCCCACCACATCTGACCCTCGCCAGGACGGTCTAATCGGGATGTGAGGACAGTCTGGTAGACTTTACGTGCGTCCTTGATGCGTCCTCGGTGACGTTGCAGCCTTGCGTGGGCAGCCCAATGCCTTAAGGAATCTGGTGCCATGGCGAGTAACTGTTTGGATATCCTCGAGGCACTTCGTGCCAATGTTAACCATGATCTTCGGCCCGGTAATTGAGACATACCTATCCGCATTGGCTACGGTCTCAAACGCCAGTGATAGGACGTCCCACTCCGCATCCTCTTGCCCTGCAAACTTACAGTGCCGGAACACCCCTCTTACAAGGTCGTGATTAACTTCTGCCACATCCTCCGGCCCCCACGCAAGCAATCGCAACCCAATGCCCTCAAAAGGACCGAGGATTCCACAGCTCCAGTTCTTGACTGGTCCGAATGCGCTGCGATATTCGGGCTCGCGGCCAATCAGAACGCCAGCCTGTGCATCGGCTGTGATACGCCTCGCGGGGCTCTTCGGTGGGAACAGAGCGGCGAGATAGGGTGCGGTAACAAGATGACCATGCGTCCAGCGAGCGTCCGTGCTGTCCCTCGGATCTGCGGAAAGTGAGTCTGCCAAGCCCGGTACGTGCAACCCAAGAAATGCAAGGAAGATTAAACGAAGAGTATGGCGTGCACGCGAACTATGCAGGGAGACAAGGAGTGGGCGGATATCAGAGAAGAGAATGGTTGAGTAGGGATCAGCATCAGCATCACTGTCAGCAGACCGTCTTGGAAGGACATGGGTGCGGTCGTAGAGTAATTCGCGAGCAGACCATTGTCGGTATGGGTCTCTGTCCGAGGTCGACAGATTTGGTGGGCTCTGAGCTGACGGGCCAGGGATATCGGGACGCCCCGAGGAATACCAAGATGACCAGCCTGTGGCGCCAGGCTCTCCGATACGAGGAGCCTCGGATTCCCAGAATTCTTCCAGCGAATCAAGTTGAGCATCAAGAGGTTGAGCGCTTAGAGGGGGAGGCATCTTGTATGCGCTAAATGATATCACATGAGGGCCTCGATTCCGAGCACATGGGTAATCTGAGCTCACAACTCTGCTTGAGCTTGGAATAATGCAGTAGCACGCTCGACATAGCCTGTACAGGACGGTCAGGTTTACTAGTATCGCAAGTAAACGTGGCATGACACATACCTGCTTCCCGAAACGCAACCGCGACCCTCCAGAAAATCCGCAGCTTTCCAACTTCATCTGCTTCCGAGTCACTCAACGAGTGTAATGCGCGTCTTGCATCATCCACGATGCCGTCCACACCGTCGTCGGCCCTCCGAATCCTCCAGTCAAGCCACTCGATCCAGAGGTCAATTCCACCGACCTTGAGAGCTTCCTCCCACTCGTCCCTCAGCTTGCTCGCGTTCCAAGCTTCTTCACCGGCCTTCAAATACCTGAGTCGCAACGTCTTCGACTGAGCGTTGGACGGATGGGCGGACAGAGCCCGGGACAGGACAGATAGCGTGATCTCAGAACGAGCCCTCGGCGCATTCTTAGATGTGATCGGCACGGTGGACAGTGTGTGCGAGAGCAACGAGAGCCAAGACGTGATCGACGATGGATCTGCTGCCAACCGTTCCTCGAGGTCCTTAATCGTTGCCTGAAGCGACGACATGGGCGTTGTATAGGAGTCATCCTCTGAACTTTCGGGATCAGATGAAGAGCTCTGGGATTCGGATTCCTCTGCATCTTGCTTTGGGGCAGTGATTGATCGGTACGATGGCTCGACATGCCGTCTTCCACCAGAAGAAATGCGCAAGAAGCCTTCCACTTCTTCGTATTTATACTGGTCGCCGGAAGAGGGGAGCAATCTGCGAGTTGTTGCGGAGGCCAGAAGATGACGTGTGCTCGAGTCTGTCAAACCGGGCACCTATACACGTTCTTTTAAGATGGCACGAACAATCGTGAGCGAGTCAGACGTTACCTTGCGTCTACTACCGATACCAATTTCGATGCCGTTGTTGCCGCGGTGCACGACACTCCACGCAGATTCAAGGCCAAGAATCTTCCTTCCACCTTACGATTCATTAGACGTCACCTCAAAGAAGGCCAGCCTACTCACGACCAACTAGGTGATGGCGCGGTACATCTCCGGCGTACAAGCCACCATATCGTACGTTCAAGAAGTCGGCTTTGCGATCAGTATAGAATAATGGAGGAGAGGTTGCTCTTCGCGCATCATACTCGTCTGTCAGTCGTGTGCGACTTAGATCCTCTTTCGCTTTGCGCCGCTCGTCGTCAGTCGCTCCATAACCCTTATCCCGCTGGTGTTTCTCCGAGTACCTGCGATCCTCATCAGACTCGTCATGCCTTGGCCAATGGGGCTTCTCCTTTATCTTCTCTCTGTGCTGTTTCTCCTCTCTATCCTTCTTGCGCTTCTTCGAATCACGGTCCCGGTCCTGGGGAGTCGATGCGCGCTGACTGGGGCCAGGTTCTATGTCCGGAAAAGAGCTGAATGCAGGCGGAAAGGAAGAGAACGACGGAGCAGACATGATGCACGCCCTAGCGCATGCGCGAACAGTCGACAGAGCAGGAGCTACTCAAGGGTCGTAGCCGTGAAGCCGCGCTTTCAGAGTGCTTGACGGGCGCGTAACACGTTCGATGCGAATCGAGCACACGATCTTGCACGTGGTGACTACCCAGAACGGCATTCGCGATCGGATCTGTAGATTCACACTTTTCTCCTTCCTCGCCTGGACCGACTCCTTCGCCCATACTTGCAGGATGCGCCCCTTAACAGAAGAGGAGAGCAAGGCGGTCTTCACGAAGCTTGCCAATTATATTGTACGTTTGTAATGTTTCGTAGCCGGAGTGAATCTTACTAGCAATCTCCGCAGGGCAAAAATCTCGTCCATCTCATCGACCGACCAGATGAACCATACTGTTTCCGACTGCATAGGGACCGCGTGTTCTACGTCTCCGAGTCCTCAATGCGCCTAGGAATCTCTGTTGCAAGACCAAACATGGTTAGCTTGGGGACATGCTTCGGGAAGTTCTCGAAGAGCGGGAAATTCAAGTTGCATATCACTGCACTCGACTATCTTGCTCAGTACGCTAAATACAAGGTATGTGATCTTCTGTTACGAACGAGATGATAAATAAACATGTTACATAGGTCTGGATAAAGCCAAATGGCGAGATGCCCTTCCTGTACGGCAACCACGTTCTGAAGGCTCACCTCGGTCGCATCACCGAGGATACACCAGAACACCAGGGAGTAGTGGTCTACAGCATGAATGATGTCCCATTAGTGGGTGAAATTACGCACGTTCTTGTTGATGATCTGACTCCCGTTCTCAGGGATTTGGTGTGACTGCGCGATCGACGGTCGACACCCGCAAAATTGACCCGACCGCGATTATCGTATTCCACCAATCGTACGTTTGAGTCCATGTTTTGTTCTGATATGATCTTAATGGTTATGTGGTTATGTTAGGGATGTTGGAGAATATCTGCGTGACGAGGTGAATCTGCTCTCACTCATGACTTACTGTAGTTAATATGCCTCTCCAGGAAACTCTCTTCTAGCCGTTGATTATGGCGATATGACCATGCGCCCATACCTCGCTGGTGGATGTCCGACTCAGTGTATGAAGTGCTCAACCTCGTCGGAGCTATCTCGCACAGCGTGCAAAAGTAGCTCTATAGCATGAAGATTTCACCATCTGGGTATCGCGGGATATGTACTCTACTTTTTCGCATCACGCACATGTAACATTATTGCACCTGTCGAACACGTCTTCCGTTTTTATTGTTACTACATCCTATCAGCAACTCCATGCGTCTGTCGTGCTGTTGCAATGAAACTGAGCGTGCGGTTATGCGGGCACGGGTTGGCGCTACTCCACGTCACGCTCTTGAGTGCGCGTATGCACGTGTCAGACGGCTCAATGGCGTCCGCTGCAACCCCCACCTCAGAAGACATCTGCACCCAATGGACGCGTCTTGCAGACGACGAAATCACCGCAGACACGGTGGAAAGACTCTTGAAACCCATTCAAGATGACCTCTGGGTGGCGGCAGCTTGCCTCGACAGGACAGTCGAAGACTCGACCGTGCAGAGGTCTCTACTCGATGTTGGCATCGAGAAGACAACACCAGCTCTGGTACGCAGCAAGAGCACATACGACAACTCCGGTGGATCTACGGCGGAGACGTCAGACGAAGCAGAGGAGAATACAGATCCCGACTTGCGGAATAACGCGCGCGCGGACGAACGCAAACGACATACTTCACTACTATCCTATTTTGCTGAAGAACCTGCGGACGCTCAGCTATGCCGCATACGAGCTGTCCTACTGGAGCGCTTGGACAGACTCAATACATTCGTTGAAATCTGCAAGGAGGCGCCAGCCACCGCTGATGACGCGGAGGATGGAGTGGTAGAGGATGAATGGGAAGACGATCCTTGGGGCGAAGGTGTAAACAATGCTGCTGCTGCATCTACGACGTCAAACCCTACAGAACCACCGTTACCCCTCACCATCTTCCTAACGGCCGACGTCCTGCATATCGCGTGCTCACTTGCATCTTTGGGACAACCCGCCGCTCTGGGTATCCTCATTCGACGACATGGATCACGACTTTGGCCTTACCGCTTTACCATACTTGACAGTATACCAGAACATGCTCTCTCCTCCGAATTCCAAGAGCTTCTCCCCGCTTATGACGCTAGTTCCGACTCGGAGACGAAACCGGAATTCGAGCCATGGCGGACAGAACTCGATTTCTCGGAAACTCGCTCCCTTAAGGACATCCTGCATGAATCTGGTGTTTCCCTAAATGTCGCAGGACAGGCCAGTGATGCAGAGGGAGTACCATCGCGTCCTGAGCCGCTGACCGGCGCGGAACTTTCAGCGTGGTATCAAGACAAAGCTGACCTCCTTATTTCTTCCACCGGCATGGTCGATGCATCCCTTGCGTTGGTACAACACGCTGCATCTCAAGGCATCCCAGGCCTCGACGAGCTAGGCGAGGAACTCAGTCTGTTCGCAAGGCTCGTCTACGATGCAGCTCACCGGCCAGAATCCGTCGACGAGTGGACATTGGCGCGCTGGAAGAGTATGGATCCGCCCACAGTGGTTCGCACATATCTGGCGCAATCTTCTCCGAAGACAGTCGCAAAAGATATCGTGAGATTTGTGATGCCTTACCTATTCGTTCTCGAGTCGCGTGCGGAACGTGCAGGTCACCCGGATCCTTCGCTGCCCAACCAACTATTTTACGACTATATCCTCAGGGCCCCACTCGACATCGTCGCTGCAATATTTGAAGCATCGAAGCCTACGCTGCCACCCACTCAGCGGCTCCTCAAGAATGACGAGGACATGGTCAGATTGGCCCTGGCATGTCTATATGGGAGTGACCGCTTGGAAGAATGGCCGGTGATGAGCCGAATCTTCGAGTGCCTCCCTGCTTGGGAGGCACCATCCGAGGATGAGGACGAAGCAGATGAGGCAGAGACCACAATTGCATCCCTAGGTGCTTTCGTGACACCATCCACTACGCGCCCACGCTGCACTCCAGCGGACTTACTCCTGTTCTTCAAACCCCTGCCACTTTCAGCATTGTCATATGCCTTGGATGTGCTGGACGCACATCTGGAATCAGGAGAGATCCTTGCCAGATGGAGTGTCCCAGCGCCACTCAGATGGTTCCTCCAGAGCAACGGCAACATCACGGAGCAACGATCTTGGGCGAATCGAATGGCACGTCGCGCGGGTGGCGCTGAGGACAAGCTCGATACTCAGGATGATTGGGAATGGTTGTTGGAGGATATGTTGAAGCTGTCAGGCTCGGGAGAGAACGTCTCACGAGGCGCGTTCTGTCTACTGTCAAGAGACGATATAGTTCGTATATTCTTCAGTGGCTTGCTCAGTACCGGCAGTGAGTATATTATCATTTTCAATCTCTTAGCCGTTCATTGCGAGTATGTAGGGTTCGACATCGCCAAGGCTATGCTAAGATCCACTAGTCTGGACCTATCACTCGATGCAAACGTCATTGAAGACATCTGTCTGACATGCTCCCAAGAATTCTACGAGAATGCCACGTCGGGCAATTACCATTTTGGTGACATGAAACTGGCCCACGATTGGTGAGCTGATATGTACGTGTGTTGAACTGTACTGACATCCATACTCATCTAGTCTTGACATTCCTTCTCCATCCCCTCGGTTGATCCAGGAGAAGGAGTTCATTGAGGCGACTTCTCGTCTCTGCTCTTTCAATCTGACATCCCGGGATGGCACGCCTATCACACCGCTTGAGATACGACTAACGAAGGACCGCCTCTCGCTGGTATCACGGGTTCTCTCCAGTAACCACGATGCGTACAAACATACGCAGGTTATCCTAGACTTGGTCTACAAGCTCGGATTCAGAGACGATGCCGTCGCTGAGGTGAAGACGCTTGCCATGCTAGTTGATACCGCCTTGCAAGCGGAAGACTTCGCACGGGCGTATGAGACTAGCGAGCGGATGGTGAAGACTGTTCTCGGTCTGCGGTCTGCTGCCTCCTACCAAGATATCGACGACTCCAAAGTGCAGGAAGCCAGTGAAGTCTGCTGGGTAGTGTGCTTCCAGCTCGCCCGCCACCCAGAGTTCAACGACGTGCAGAAGAAGCTCATGCTGATGGGCCGCGCCCTGGAGCTTTGTCCAGCGGACAAGCTGCACGACGTCCTCCCTGCATGGCATCGACTAGAGGAAACCGATCTGGAAGAGCGTCGCGGAAGGATGCCAACTCGCCGGGGTGGTCGCCCTCGCGACTTGTCCCCTCGCGACTTGTCCCCTCGCAAACGGGCGCCCCGCCGGTTGGATGCTGCGCCATCGCTTACCGCCCGCCTCCAGCAGTTGCGCATGCCCGACCTGCACCTTCCGCATTCTCCTCTACACACCCCTGACGCAGCAGCACTGGCGAACAAAGCATTCAGCCTTGCCGCCAACCTTCCGTTCTCCGTTGGGAGCAGGGGGCGCACTTACCTCATGGAGGATCATGGCCGATCACCGAGTCGCGATGGTAGCAGGACTAGGCTAGATGGTGTGGAGGTCTCTGCGCAGGCTTCAAGAGTTCTACAGAAGGGCATCGGGTGGTTGTTGGGTGCGGATGACGATAACTAGTGTGTACCCCTACGAACACTTCTGTCGCTCACGAATGCCACGCATGAGGGGACAGTGATTGACGTGGCCTTGCATTATATGTACGGCGAGCTCGGTTGAGTACAAAACAAGACGACGACCAAGGCCACAGAATGAGACGAGGAATGATTGCGCATAGCTATGTGAGCGAGTGTCGGGAGGGATTGATATGTGCAGAGGGAGGGTAAAGTAACGAGGATAAATAGTCCGGCGGGGTAGGGCAATAGTGCCATGCAGTGCGGAACGAAGCTCTAGTTATACAACAACGAGTGGTATCGGGGGGTGGAGGATAGAAGGCATGAAGAAACAGTGCTGGTACTCGACATTACAACGCGATAGAAATAATACCAATAAAAAAAGGGCCGAGATTCGGACCGCAAGACGTCGTGCACGGAGGTCCAGACCTCTGGCACGTCTAGTCATACACAAGAAGCCAACGCGTGCAGTGGATAACATATGCAGATGAGGTAGATGCCAAGTGCCAAGTGATGCGGAGAGAATGCGGTCTTCGATCCTAAGTGCCACTTGCGAAACGGGATACGATCCCCGTCCGCGCTCGAGGCCGGTTGACAACGCCGACCCTGACGCCGGCTTTCTTGAGGTCCTCGTTGTGGCTGCCTTGACCGCCGTCGTGGCGGCCGATGGTGCCCCTGCCGCACGCCGAGCAGTACTCTTTCCCGTTCTCCGCCGCGCGCAGCTCCTCGACCTCGGCTTTGAGGTCTCGTACCTGGCCCTCGAGCTCCCATATGTGGCGCTGCCATGCACGCTTAGCGTTCACGATCTGCTCTTGTAGAGCCTGAATGACGGAGGACTGATCGTCTTGCGCGATTGCAACTGCGCCGGGCTTTTCGTCACTAGTGCGAGGATAGTCCTTCAGAGGGAAATCGGGACTCAGAGGCGAGATGGCAGTGTTGCTCGTCGTCGGCGTGCCCACATCTGTATCCAGGGAAGGCCGAGAATGGACAGATGTAGCATCGTGAGGAAGCAGGTGTTCCGAGGAGATCTTGCTGAACAGCGTCGAGACCGGCCGCAAACTGAGGGCAACAAAATCTGTGGCACCGGGTGGGGCGCTATTTGGCGCCGGCGCACTGCCCAACAGAGTGATCGAGCGAGAAGCGGCTGTCGTAGGCGTATACACACCGCCTTGAAGCAAATTCTCAGTCGACTCGGGATGCATACCGGTGGGCGAAGCCTTAGAGACGGTCATCGGCGGCGGCGTGGTCATGATGGTCAAATCAGGAGCCTTGCGCCTCACGTTGAGCTGCTGTCCAGCGTTAGTATCCTTGCTACCTATAGAGTATGAACGCGACTCTGACGAGGAGCCTGTATCGTGACTCTGGACGTCGGCAAGTAACGACGGAGTGATGGGTGGGACCGGTACTCGATGCGGCACTGATCCTTGCCGTGCCCTGGGTAGAATAGGGGGACAAGGCGAAAGAAGCGTAGGGTCTGTCAACATCGAAGGAACCGGCGGAGGGGGAGGGTACAATCCCGTCCTCTCCCGATCCTTGGCGTTGAAGAGCTTCATGAAACCGCTTTTCTTCCGATTTACTACCCTATGGGGTCCTGGCTGGTCCTGCGCAGTGTCTGAAGGTACCGGGGGAACACGCTGGCTCGACTCCGACGCCATAGCCTGCACATCGTGTCTGGCCTTGCCGCCTGCGCTCCGTGATCTTGCCCGTGAACCTGTATTTGGACTCGGCTGCTCCGTTCCAGGAGCCTGACCATGCGTCTTTGATGTCATACTGGGGAACGGGCTCGAGATGGAAGGAGTGGCGGTCGCGCTTCTCGAACGCTCCCTGGCCTGCGCCTGAGCTTCCTCGAGAGAAATGAGCTTGATCGACGGCGACGTCGGCATATCATTCCAAGCGGCGAAGCCTCCCGTCGGCATCGTCGACAGCAATTTAGTCTCCCGCTTCCAAGCACCCGCATTAGCTCCTGTGCGAGAGTCGCCGGGTCCGACAAAGCTCCCGGGCACGGGCTGAATCGACGACTTGTCGATAGGCATAGGCGCAGAGATGCCCTTGCCTTGGAGCCCAACGCGATGTGACAGCGACGGTTCATCCATGGCCGATGAAACAGATGTCACGGGGGTGATAGTTGCGGTGGACCGGGCCTGAGACATGCTACTGATGGTGGTGGTGTCGGTCAGAGTCGCGCCAGAGTCACTGCGATTGACATAAATATCCGCGGAGCCGCTTTGAGATGGCATGACGTCCTCGGCATCGTCATAGCCTCTACGATGAATTAAATCTGGGTTCGCATAGGGATGCGTGTACCCCTGTGGCTCTTGAATGGGCGTTTGCGAGAATGGATTGTCGGCATAGGCACGTTTGTCAACTGGTGACAGCTCGACATCTGAGGGAGAGGCTACGCCGACGGGGCGTGTCACGGGAGAGCCGTGCGCGGAGTTCGAGGAGAACGCAGGGACACGGGTGTTGATGGGGTCCGGGGCAGGGTTAACGTTGGAAGGGGTGCGAGAGCGGAAGCGTGGTAGAGATAGTTTGTCTCGAAGCGAGGATTGTGGCGATGGGCCCATAGCAAGAGAGGTGGAGGACATCGATGCTTGCGCTAGAGCACTATTTCGTTACAACTTGTCAAATGGGGTATCAAGATGATGGTCAAGAGTACGCACAGAAGAGCACCGCCATTTGACGAGAACGTGGAAGCATTATCAAATGAGTGTTTAGCTTTCGGGTACGAGCGAGTCGAATCTGTGCTCGGACGAGTCTCACTGCTCGCTCTGGGAAGACCCCAGGCTTTCTTGCTACTATCTGCCCTATTTCTCGAGCGCTTGGAGCTGGGCTGTTCTATATCAGACGGCGAGTCCGTGTCGTCTTCGCCTGTCTCCCAGGGAGCGGGGGAGTGAAAGCGCATCTTGGGGCCGTACATGCTGACCCTAGGCAATTCCTCCTCATCGTCAACCTGTGAAAGCTCTTCATCTTCCACGGGACTTTCATACGCTTGGGAGGCACGGGGATCATCGTCAAGGTCTAGACTGCTGGCGTCTGGGTAGTTGAGACGTTCGCGGTCAGACATGGGAGAGCGAGGCTCCGAGGGAGGAGCACGACGGTTGTGTTGGGGGACTGTGAAATGAAAGGAGGTAGTGTTGGCATCTAGCTCTGCCCTGTCGAGTGGACGTGGTGAGAAGTGTGGGTGGCTATATACAGAAGGGGAGTCTGAGAATTCGGAGAGGGAGGGGAAGCGGCCGTGCAGATCAGCGCGTGCGGCACGTTGGTCGAGGAGGTGTCTGAGATGGTCGTCCTGCGCATGCATGAGCGGAGAGTTCACGACACTCATTTCGCTGCTAGGCAGCGAACGAGCTCGACCAAGACGTGGCCAACGGCGACGGCAGCACCGGGGAGGGAAGATGGGGCAGGAGGGAGGGAGGCCGAGCAGGAAGATACTGCCAGGGCGCGTCCCCGTTTTGGTTTAGTGCCCTCGCATCTCGCAAACATATATCAACACGCTGTGTTCGACTCGGATCACCGACGCCGCAGCCGTCCCTATGCGCACAATGGTACACAGCGAGATGCGCACAACGGCGCACAGCGAGATGCCCACAGCGGCGCACAGCGAGATGCCCACAGCGGCGCACAACGAGATCCGCCGCCGCCGTCGCCGAATATGACTGCAGCGTCTACATACCCATACGAATGCGATTCGCGCCCGCGCCATTTGATGTCCGCGATGGTGCAGTAATCTACCCGGAAGCCCCATGCATCTGCATCCAAGATCTATGAAACACGCAATCTGTCCGCCCGTGTTGAACGGACCTGGCTTGCGGCGAACTACCCCGCGCTGTGCGTCGCGTCTGCAGCTCCGAGTGCACTGAAACCCTCGTCCGGGGTAGCCCTTGCAAGGGACAAATTCGCCCTCGGAGGTTTTGTCCATGCGGCGATGTTTATGCACACATGCAGGCACATGCTCAGCTGAGACACGTCTCCGTTGCTGGGCGCGAGATGAGCCTAAGCAACGTCAGTGCTTCGGTGGCGGGCACTTGGTGAATCACTTGCCCATATCTGGCTATAGCCTCCCGATCCGATCTCTCACCTTACGTCTCTCACCTTACGACTCGAAATTTATCAAGCGCTCATACTTTGACCGCAGAGCGGACGTGTACACCGCTTAGCGCCTATCCTTCACTTGTCTCCTCTCGTGCCGATCGCAAGCACGCTCACCGATTCCAATTCCTTGTCCCCGAGCATACATCATGTCTGCGCCGGAAGTTTTGACAATGTTGAACAAAACAGAACTTCAGTCTGATCCCGACTCTTCCGTTCAAGTTGTCGTTCCCTTGGCACCGTCTTCAGCCGGCCGCGTCTCCGGTAAAGCGTGGAAGCATCAACGCGCAGCAACAGTGTCAGTAGCGAAGCCATCCCGGATCTTCTGTACTCATATCTTCTCTGTCCTCCATAGACGATCATACATCCCGGAGGGAGTCAAAACGAAGAAATGGGAAGACCGTATGGAGAAGACGAAGAAGACCAAGGCGATCAAAAAGTTGCAGGATGAACTGCGTGAAGAGAAGCAGGCTGAGATTACCAGGCGTGTACCCATACTGCGACCATCGTGCATTTTCTGACGTACCGCGTAGGCGAAAAGAGGTCACGCTTGAGAGACGAAAGGCCGCCGAGGAGCGCAAGCGGCTAGAAGAAGAGAAAGCCAAGGTCTGTAACCTTATCGTCTCCACTTCTGTTCCGAGCTCATAGTTCTCTTCCCGGCAGATGGGAGCAAAGAAAGCCGCGAGGCTGCGGCGCAAAGCAGGCCGCACGAAGAAGATAAACCACTGAAGACTGGCATATTGACACATGATTCGGGTTCCGGTCTTGGTCTCGCGTTGCCCGACTCACCGCATGTCACTTCAGCGGCCGCACATCTTCCAAGGAAGCCATCCCGAGAGCGCTTCGATAAGTGCGTCGCGTTCACACCACACGGACATCATAGCGCCCATTGACCTTCAAGGATGCTCGTGCTCAGGATCTGTATTCTATGTCACTCCCCATCTGTCCATCATAGCTCGTGGCCCAGGCTGCTTTGTTGACATCCGCAAATTGGCCACACTCCTCCGTCCGAACCGTAGTCGGTATCTGCTCACGGTGGCAATAGACGTGATATACCCCTGTACCACTGTGTAGCATCAGGTTTCAGATCACGAGAAGTCAGTAACGTAAGATAGCAGAAGCAATGCAAAGTCCCGCATCCATCACAAGTCCCAGCTCGAATCTACCTCTCCAGGTTGGACGAAAGGCCTATCCAATCCTGCAACCACGCTCTCGCACAGCGGACAGCTCGCGGCGAGCACGTCTTCCAGCTCCTTCCTGAGTCTCTCTACTTTCTCGGCGTCCTTCTCCCCCTTATTCCTCCTCGAGCCCGCGCCTATACCTGGGATCCACCCTGCGGGTGCCGTTACGACGCTGGCCAGAGCGTCTGGGATGATCAAGTCACGGAGGCGATCGCCTGCCGACAGCAGGTTCTTGCCTAGCGAGTTGGCTGCGCGCGTACCGTTCTGTAGCGGCGCACTGATGCCAAAGTTGGCGGATAAGAGGGTGCGCTGCGTGCTTGGCTGACGAGCGTGTGGTGTGCCCTGTAATGGTGACGGATTCGTGATTGAGTTGCGACTGAGAGGGCCGTTTTGGGTAGCCTTGACTAGCTCTGTCTGGAGAGTGAGAATGCGGCGTAGAGCATGTGCGGGTAGGTACTCCTTCGTCTGCGTCAAGTGATTGGTCAGTCGGACCGTGATATATGACGACGGAAATCAGACATACCAAGCCAATCAAACAGTCGGCATGGAAAGTGTGTTGACACGGGAAGACGTAAAATTGTCTCGTCAGCAAAGAGAAGCCACAAACGGAGCACTTCTCGGAGGCATTAAGCGTCAGGAAGCGTTTCTGCAGTGCGGCAATATCTTGTTTGATAGCCTCCGCGTTCTGGGTCGCCTCATCCATCTCCTTCTTTAGCTCGTCGATGTGCGCCGAGTAGCCCTCAAGAGCGGTACAGATCTCGTCCTTGAAGTCGTCAATTACAACGAAATCGGGGAAGAACGGCAGGATGTCTTCAATCTTGAGAAGCTCGGTGTTCTCAAGAAAACGCATAGCCCTGGCGACCATGTCAGACTCGCACACGTGCAATAGGGCACAATTCACTCACATCTTGATGTCCTGCTTATCCTGTACGACGTATTTTGCAATCTTGAGCCAGAGCTTCTTGCGCAGCTGTTCATCATCCTCCGGCATATCGGCGTTGATCTTGGCAAGTTCCAGGTCACCCTTCTCCAGCGCGAGGTCCACGCTGTTCTCGTACAGGCCCATCTTGGAGTAGATGTGGACACATGCCTGTGTACGCCCTGCTCGCTTGCATAGGCGGAGAGCATAGTCCAGGTCATAGTATGGCTTGTTAGTGATAGGGTCGGAAGGCGCTGTAGACAAGAATCGCAGGAGCGGGCCGTCGTCTTCAGGATGAGGAGGTGCTGTCACTCCTGATGTTGATGTGGCAGACCGCGCAGGAGATGAAGCATGGAATGTAATGACGAGATTGTGGATTGTCGGAGAAGTATTGTCTCGCTCGAATATGATGTGATTGAGGTATCGCACCGCTTGATTGGGAGAAAGAGGGTCGCGAGGTACATGCTGGAAGCTGAGGAGAGCAGGGACCAGTCGAATCGGATCCAGCGCCGGCTGACGCAGCCACGAGTCTACTGTCTCTTTGGGAGCATGTCGCAACAGCACGGGTGCAAAGCGGTAGTACAGTTCGAGACTGGACTGCGGTGTTTTCGTATATAAGCTGGATAGAATAGCACCATTCAACTTACCTGCCGGTTGATGACGTCGATCGCCTTCAGCCACTCCTCTTCCAGCACCCAATGCTCCACAACTCGCTCAAAGTCGCCGACGACCGTCGCGTAGTGCAGGTATATGTCGGTTCTGCCATGTCCTTGAATGAGTTCATAGACCGTGTCCGGTTGAAGATTCGCCTAGAAAATGTTTGTTACATGACATTTACGTTCTTTGGAATGCATTGGGAGGCCCACCTTGTAATTTTCTAAGAAATGTCGAAGATCATCCTCAAGAATGGCACGCTCTGCTTGTAGATTTTGAACATCATGCGAAACGGATTCCGATGCCACGAGATCATCCAGTTCGTTGCATTTGCTCAAGAAGAACTCGGCAAGCCATGTTGCAAGCATCATTCGTTGTGAGAGGTCCTAGGATAAAAGTTATTAGTGGACAGTCTATTCGAAGTAGTTCAAGAGAAGCATACTGACTGATCTGTGGGTACGCTCAAGACGAGATATGAGGTATGATCGGAGGGCATCCCGTTCACCGGCGTCCAGGAACCTCAGAGTAACCTCCTCGAAACTGACAGAGCACTGTGCATAAGATTGTGCCGCCTGGTAGTACCTTCCCTCTTCAAAGAACGCTTGAGCTTGAGACGATATGACTCGATCTCTGTGGCTCGCAGTCTAAGCATGCTCCGTTACCCTGCTGACGTGCGAATAATGAATTATAAACGTACCTTCGCATACTCTAGGGCGGTGTCATATTTGCCTTTCTCTAGATAGATCTTCCAGACGTCACGGTGCTCATTGGTGGCGCCAAGCTCGAAGATGGATTGGTCTGTATACACCCAATATGTCTTCCGCACAGGGTCCGCAGCCATTCCTCGTACGACCTCATTTGGTTTCTGGTATAGTCGAGAGTCATGTGTCATCACTTTATGGGACGACAAACAATATCGGCCCTTACCAAAGGCAACCCCTCTTCATACGTGAGGTGATCATTGAGGCTAGATACTGCCATCACCCGATCACTGTAGAGCAAAATGAAATGGAATTCGGTGAGTGCCATCGATATTGGTACCTCCCCAGATGTAACTGAGGGGGAAGTGGAGGAAGTGCTCGTCGCTGGGTACGGTAGGAGCTGAGCACCGTCGATAAGGTCATCTGAGGTCGAATCAAAGTTGATAGTACCGTGGAATATACCGGGAGCTGTGCAACGCATTAGCACTATGTGCAATAAAGGTTTCTTGGACTAACCTGTCAACCAAGCTAGGCTCCTCGGCAGTGAATGAGCCTGATCGGCGTTGGGACCGAATACTTGCAGGTCAGAATGGTCAATATCACCCGGCAACTCCGAGATCTCTTCGGGTACATCAGTGAAAGGGCAGTAACACACAATGCACGATACGAACTCGGTGCAGTGTCACGGTAGCTTGCGAATAATGAGGAGAAGACTCGGCCGCCCTCTTCTGAACGTCTCTCAGGCACCCCAACGAACTGGTATATTCGGGATGGAGTTGTTACAACCACAAGCGCTCTTCTCGGGTCGGACGGAGGGAAGAAATCATAACGCAGGCCGGTGACAGGATGCCGCTCAGGTAGAGTGAACACCTGCTGCAAGTACCGTTCTTGGGATTTGAAGAAGTCCTCTTCTGCATCCAGCACGACCTCGTAGATGGTGCCGTTTCTCGACCCAATGAGCATCTCTCGCGTAGAAGTTGAGTGGGACGACGAGAGTAGAGCGGCACGGTTCCATGCAATGCTCTCGATGACCATCTTGAAACCTTTGAGCTGCCTCGCCTTCTTCCACCCTCGGTACAGGTACCAGTTCTCGCCTTGCAGAGAGGTGATGATCAGGTGCCGCCCGGAAGGATCCTGAAATAGCTTGTATATGGTGAACTCGGATGGTTTGCGCGGAATGGAGATCTTGACGACTTGCTCGGAACGCGAGAGCTCAATTTGAACAATGACGTTGTTGGAAAGTCCCATAGATAAGATGTCGGAACAGACAACGAGAGATGTGAGAGGTGCAGGGAGTGTGTACTGTACTCTCCCAAGCTCGAAGAGAGGTGTAGCTGATGTCTCGGCATCTATCTCATCCTAGTAGCAAGTCAGAGTATGCGGTGACCACCGCGTCTATGTGTGCTTACTCTCACACCAAATCCCTCAGCGAGACCGACGTCTTGTTCGTAGGGGGACGGCTCAAAACCCTCATACTGGACCTGAGGCAGTGATGTGCCATATGCCAAACCGGTTGCGGGCGCAGAAGCGTGCTCTACGTCTATTGTGGCTATTTGTGAGCAGCCGAAGATCCAGCGAGGGCTTCCCAACGTACATTCGTCGAACATTGCAGAGTCCGGATAACTCGAGCCCGGGTTACCTCACAGCAAGGTGCTGGCAGAGCAGAACGCAGCAAGAATATAAGCCGTAGAGCGCGCCCAGTGGTGCTGTACGAAAGGCTCAAGTGTGGAGATGATATTCATGCACGAGACGACAACAAACCGACTCGACTTCACCGCAGATCGAGTATGCACTGGCGAGCAGCTGTGCGCGAGCCGCCACCAAGACACGCGTGCCGGGAGTCGTGCACGTGGCTGACGCGCTATCTAGAAGCGCCCATGGCGGACGTTTGTCGCGTCCAGAACGCTTGCTCTTTCGACCCCAACTAGCACACCTAATGATCTGACTATCCAGTACCTGCATACGTCCTCAAAGACCTCCTGACATCTCGTTTCTCTTCCCCCACAATGTCTTCCGACTTATCGCTTATACCGACACCAAAGTCAAGCTTGGGAGCAGGTCGCATCGTCTTGCGTTCCTGCGGTTCGGACGCCGTGCTCTCGGAGATGTCTTCATCATACCCTCTGAAACTCCTATCTCCAAAGATATACGGGAACAACGTCGCCGTTGTGTACATTCTTTCCTACGGAGGAGGGCTTGTAGGGGGGGATCAGACCACGCTGGCCGTAGAGGTTCGGGATCAGACACGGCTTGTATTATTGTCACAGGTCTCCGCAATCTATTTTCTTGGTTTGAGTGCACGATCGTTACTCTTTCCATGCAGGGCTCAACAAAGGTGTTTAAGACACGTCCCGCCCTAAGGCTTTCACTCCCGTCCGTGGAGATATCATCCGCGATAACCGTCCAGAGGATGGAGGTCGTGGTGGCATCTGCGAGCGCCCTTTTCCTCCTCCCAGATCCCGTCACCTGCTTTCGCTCAGCGAAGTATCATCAACTGCAGACGTTTCGCCTGGAAGAAGACGCCTCCATAGTCATCCTCGACTGGATCACGTCCGGAAGGCGGTCACTCGGTGAAGATTGGGTCTTTTCAAGATATTACAGTCTCAACGAGGTTTTGGTAGGCGACGAGAGGGTGGCGAAGGACGTCATGCTCTTGGAGGAACCTCAGATCCAAGTGCAAGCACTACCACACCGCCCGTTACGAGACAGACTAGCGCCTTACTCGTGCTACGCGATGGTCATCATGTACGGACCGCTCGTACGGAGCACGATTCAGCAGCTCTCTACACGATATAAGGAAATCTCAGTCTTCAAACGTAGTTCACCCCCGGATCTTCTCTGGTCCCTCAGCACTATCCGGGATGGCAAGGGTTGCGTACTCAGGGTGGCAGCGCTGGAGACGGAAGCTGTGAAAGTTTGGCTGAGTGGTTCATTATCAGGGCTTGGGGATGTACTAGGAGCAGATGTCTATCGTAAGGCGTTTGTTTGAGAACGGTACGAGCTGTCGCTGGTGTTGTCGGGAGAGTAGCGGAACATGACTCGCGCAGCCTAGATTCCGCCACATCTCCGTTCAGTATGTCTATCGCGTGCTGGTGAATTAGCAGTCGCTGTGCCATTAGCAGCGGAAGGAGGCCGGAACTTGGTGTTATTGACAACTTGACGTTCACATCAAGCTCACACCGCCTGCGGGCGGCTGAGGAGTCCATATCGGAAAGTCAGTGAGTAAATGGAACCGTGGTATGCGGATATAATGTGTCTAGTGTCGCACGCAAAGCAATATATACGACACCGGAAGCACAACGGTATGTCGGTCAAGGTCAGATTTGGGTGGAAGGGGGTCTGATGCGTTCTGTTATCTTAGACCCTACGATCGCTTAGATATCCTCATGACCAGGTGTTGTGTCACCCAGGAACTCCACGGGTGATGAATATGGCTATCGAAGTCTACAGGCAACTCTATAAGAGCCGCCGTATATGTGCAACCGATGCCGCACCGTTCTGACTGCATCCTTCAAGCTTCCGTCCAGGTTGTATAATGTCTATGGACTCAGCGTCGCACAAAGACCTCAAGTTGAAGGCCGATGAAGAGGTCGCGTCGGTGCAACCAGACAATGTCTACAGACCCGAAGTAGACACGTCGGGTATTAATGAACGGACGCTGATGCGGAGGATCGACTGGCACGTCGTTCCTTGGTTAGCTGTTCTGTACCTCCTCAACTTCTTGGATAGAGGGAACATCGGAAATGCCAAGGTATGTTCCTCCCTGGCTCGTGTTAATCTTTTCAATAACATATCTTGTTCTCGGCAACTAGTTATACGGCATGACGAAGGATCTGAATATCTCGGATACCCAATACTTGATTGCATTGACCTGGTTCGGAGCTTTCATATGGTATTAATCGTGGATGAGACTGAGGTACCTGTAACAGCTTCTTTTTCCCATATGCGCTATTCGAGGTATTCTCATCTCACTTATACTGATTTTCATAATTTACGAGTCTTTCATACCCAAAGCCTCCAAGCAACATCGCGCTCAAAAAGCTGAGACCATCAAGATGGCTTTCTTTTATCATGGTCATATGGGGGATTACGATGGTACGTGGCACTGACTAAGAAGGAAATTCACCGCTCAGTATTCCAGCGTAGACCCTGCATGGTGTTGTCTCAAGCTATGGCGGGCTCATTGGTATGTGAGGACAAAAGATGTTCTTATGGCGTATGCTAACCTGTGGCTAATAGCTCTGCGCGTCGTACTTGGTCTTGCAGAAGCAGGACTCTACCCTGGAGTTGTATTTTACCTTTCCTGGTGGGTGAGAAAGGATCAGGACTTCTCGGCTAGCTTATAGTACTTGCAGTTGGTACAGACGGTCTGAACTCGGCACGAGAGTCGCCGTATTTTTCACGTCAGCGACTATCGCAGGCGCGTTCAGTATGTCACTGCTCAGATATCGTTGATCGTTGCTCGACTAACCGACCATAGGTGGCCTCCTTGCCGCGGCAATATCGAACATGGATGGCATCGGCGGCAAGCCTGGTTGGGCGTGGATCTTTATTCTCGAAGGGCTCTTCACTGTCCTATGTGCCATCGCGTCGTTCTTCATCCTGGAGGACTTCCCTGATACCGCGAAGTTCCTGAACGAAACAGAGCGTGCGTTTCGGTCTACCCATACACCAAGCTCGACGGTAATCTTTCTCCACCATAGGTGTATGGGTCATCAGGCGACTGCAGGCGGACCTAAAATTCAGTGCGGGTGGCGAGAAATTCACGATGAAATATGTTTGGCAAAGTCTCAGTGACTGGAAGACTTATCTTGCAAGTGAGTGTCAAGAATATTTTCAAGCAGAACTGCGTGTTGATCCCCGTTACAGTGGGTGTATATATGGGCTTGTAGGTCTACTAACACATGAGAAACTTGCACGCTGTATTAAAAAGTCGTTGATAGCGACGGACCGCTATTCGCGTTCTCGCTGTTCACTCCGACAATCATCAACCAGGCGAGTCAAGATTCCTTGGGTTGATTATCTTGAGCTGACTTCTGGTTGCCGTATCTTAGCTAGGTACATTTAATGGACTCTGACCATGGCTATAATAGCCACTGATACTTCACATCACACCAGGTTTCAAGGCTACTGCTGCGAATCTGCTGTCTGTGCCGGTATACGCGTGGGCATGTATCATGACTGTGATCATCGGAGTGCTCGGAGACCGTATCGGAAGAAGAGCATACATCAACTTGTGCGCCGAGCTCTTATCCGCTATGCATTGAGAGGCTGACCTAATCACCCTCTAGAGCGTTGTTTAGCACGGGTGTGTGACCCGAAGATTCGCTGACTCACAATCATTGAATCGCATTGAGAAGGCCTCATCGGCTACATTATCTTGATCGCGTCAACCAATCCAGCGCTTTCATATTTCGCCGTCTACCTGGCTGCTTCGTGAGTTTTCTCGTAACATGAATACATATAGCATATACTTACTTTGTCGCGCCAGTGCGATTTACCCAACTATTCGTGAGCATGGTGCATTATCTTGAATATAAAATACTGAGAGCATGATCACGTCTTGCACCAGCCAACTCTGTGTACGTCCTGCCTACTGTTTCCAGGCTTCCTTTACTTACCATGTGACAGAGCTTGGGTGTCGAGTAATGTGGAGGGATCATACAAGCGTAGCGCTACGCTCGGTATGGCAATTGGTTGGGGCAACCTCAATGGTGCAGTGTCTTCGAACGTTGTACGTTTTCCTGTCCTCTACTATGAAGCGAATTGTTCTCATCCAAACCCCAGTACCGAGCAAACGATGCACCTTGGTATCGTCTAGGCCATGGCATCGTCCTGGCCTACATTGCCATCGGCTGGCTCTGCTCACTAGCATTCTACTTTTTACTCAGACGAGAGAATGCACGCAGAGAAGCCGGAGAGAGGAATGAGATCATCGATGGTGTCGAGAACAAGCATAATGACGCCAAGAACGGGCGATATGAGAGTGTGGAAGCGGCCAGGATGGACAAAGGAGACGAGTGGAGTGGATTCCGATACTCTCTGTAAGACATCGGTGTTCCATCTTTTGATTTTGGACGGTCGGATGAATGGATTATTTGATGAACACATGCATGAACCTATGGAAGATTAATGTGTCACTAACCCGATGTCGCCCGTTCTGAAAAAGACGGGTACAATTGCGTGAGGAGAGTTCAAAGATAAGATAGATACAGTGCAATCAGTACAAGTGTCGCGTCACAGTACCCGGCTGGACCGCGACCTCCCGTGCATTGGGCCAAAGTAAACATATTAGAATGATGTACTACGATTTAGGCTCGTCAACGCGTGTTGCGGCAGGCGCCGGAGCTCCGGCAACATCCTCGAGAGGTGGCGGGGCACTACTCTGCCCCCGCTGCCTATTCTGATCTAGCCATTTGTCCATGTCGTCCTTGCGATTCACGAATGGTCGTGACCCGAGAAGCTCGATCATATCCTCACTGCGATGCAGAACACATTAGGAAAGCGCTCACGACGAAAGTGAGTGAGCATACCGTGTCAGAACTTCCTTTGTGAGGAGCCTTTGAGCAACCTTCTCAACGTCATCCTTGTGCTTGGTAAGTAGATCCGTCGTGCGTTGATGCGCCGTACTGACAGAGGACAAAAGAGTGAGCCGTTGATAGGCGACGATTTCGTAAAATTGCACTTACATGATCATCTTGCGCACTTCCTGATCAAGCATCTCGGCCGTCTTCTCACTGAAGGGTTTGTTCCAACGTTCGTCAGTGGCCTTTGCACCACCATAGCTGACAGGACCGATGAGCTCGTTCATGCCGTAATTGGCGACAGCCTCGAACGCGAGCTGAGTAATCTTCTGGAGATCATCCTGCGCGCCAGTCGTGATGTTCTCCGTGCCGAAGAATATCTCCTCCGAAACACGACCTCCAAGTGTCATGCAGATACGATCCAACATTTGCGGGCTCGACAACAGATAGCGATCGGGAGGTAGATACTTGGGAAAAATAAGCTGACGTATGACGAAGAAATGAAATGGCCGAACACACCTGAGCGTAACCAAGAGCGCCGACTCCGCGAGGAATGATGCTGACTTTGAGAAGAGGATCTGCGTGCTCAAGGAACCAGCCACAAATCGCATGACCGGCCTCGTGGTATGCAACTGTCTTCTTCTCCTCTGGGCTGAGCAACCTGCTCTTGCGCTCCAGTCCGACAATTACTCGCTCAATAGCGCTCTCGAAGTCGGACTCCTCGATTGCTTCATGTCCCTTCCGCGCAGCATGCAGAGCAGCCTCGTTGCAGACATTCGCGATGTCTGCGCCGGAGAAACCGGGGGTGAGCACGGCGAGCTTATGTGCCAGCGATTCGCGTTCAGGAAGGTCTTTCGATAGACGCAGTGGGCCAAGGTGAACCATGTAGATGCCCTTGCGTCCAACAACATCGGGCCTGTCGATAGCGATGTGCCTATCAAAGCGTCCCGGTCGCATCAGTGCTGGGTCGAGAACGTCCGGTCGGTTGGTACCCGCGAGAACGACGACGTGCTCAGTTGTGCTGAAACCGTCCATTTCGACTAGGAGCTGGTTGAGAGTGTTCTCACGTTCATCATTTCCTCCTATACCGCCGCGCTTGCCACGAGCCTTCCCGATAGCATCGATTTCGTCGATGAAGACAATGGACGGCGCGTTCTTCTTGGCAGACGCGAAGAGGTCGCGGACACGGGAGGAACCGACACCGACGAACATCTCCACGAATTCGGAGCCGGAGACCGAGAAGAAGGGTACATTGGCCTCGCCGGCAGTCGCTTTCGCGAGTAAAGTCTTACCGGTACCTGGAGGACCTGAAAGGATGGCACCACGGGGAATCTTCGCGCCTAGCTTCTCGTACCGGGCAGGTTCCTTGAGGAATGAGACGAACTCCATGATTTCCTGCTTGGCTTCGTCCATACCGGCGACGTCCTTGAACTTGACCTTGATGTCGGTATCCTTATTGAAGAGCTTTGCGCGACTCTTGCCAATGCTGAAGATGCCGCCGGAGGAGCTCGCGCCACCCCCTGCTCTCCGGGACAGCCAGAATAGCAGACCAGCAAACACGATGGTAGGCGCGAAGTTGATCAGGTAGCTCATAGGGGAGACCTCTTCATGGTATGCGACGGGTATCCTCTCGTGAGAGGGAATGCCAAGCTCATTCTGAGCCTCGTCAAGCTTGCGCTCGAACGCCTCTACTGAGCCGATGGAGAAGTAGTAGTTGCCGCCGCCCTGAGGAGCGGACGGGTACATGGTGCCCGTCGCATTCGAATGCAGGATAACACGGACCTTGCTGCGGTTGATAACGATGAGCCTGTCCACGAGACCCTTGTCGAGGAATGCGGTGCGGAATTCCTGCCATGTAATCTCGCGTGACGAGGTCGAGCTGCTGCTTGTGAGGGCGTAGTAGATTGCGGCAGTGGTGGCGAACGCAGCCAATTGGTTCATCTGGAATCCGCCAAAACCAGAGCCCTCCGGAGGTGGTGATCCCTTCGACGATCCCTTCTTCTGATCCTGCCCGGATTCGTCCTGCTGCCCCGACTCATCTTGCTCCTTCTGCTGTTTGTGATAGCGCTGGAAAAATCCCTCGATACCCTTCAGCTGCTCCTTGTTCCGATCTGCCTCCTGTGCCGACTGCTCCTTCTCCTTCTCCTTCCCCTTCTCCTCCACACTTCGCTCATCCTCCGGCTTCTTGTCATTATTTGGCTGCTCTTGCTTCGGCTGCTTGTCGGAGGGGGTAGCGTAAGTTCGTGCCCATCGTGCCCTGCTGTTGGTTGAAGCTATTCGACGCCGGGCCAGTGCCGCTGCGCGCAGCGAGCGGGGAAGCATAGATGTGGTGGTAGGAGAGAAAGTGCGCTTCCGGCCGCTGCTACACGCAATTGACTGGCTGAAAGGCCTGGCGCAGCATGACTAAACAGAGTCTAACACTGCCTATTTTAGGAAAATACACGTGAGTGCCGAGTCGCCGACCCCCGATCCCGCCGACCTGCCCCGTCACTCCCGCCACCTCGCACCTCGGCTAGATCTCATGTCTATCCCGACTCTCGAACGCACTCAGGTTCTCGTTGGCCATTGGGTATACTGGCTCCCTTCGTGGAGATGCATTTGTTTGAAACTATGGTACACTGTCATTATCGAGCTTGCGTGTCTCGAATCAGCGACTGATGTTCCTTCGAGCGCACTTCGATACTGCACGGGAACGGCTTGGGATAACTGCGTCGGGTTGTTAGATGGAGTCGCTATCATAGATGTAAATGCTTACCATAAGAAACCGCGATAGTAATCAACAGGCGGTGTTATCGGTTTGTCGTCAAGTCCGATAGCTTTCTTGATGGTGAAAGTTGCGAGCACGTTCGCAATCGTGATCCACATCGACTCCTGAGCCATGAATCGCCCAGGGCAGATCCGTCTGCCGAATCCAAATGCCGCGGTCGCGGGATCTCGCACGTCTGGATTCAGTCTCCCATCCTTCATAAAACGGTCTGGATTGTATGTTGATGGATCTGGTCCATACAGTTCTTCGTCGTGCAAAATTGCCCTACAGGATCCCAAAATAAGTAAGTTTACATCAGTACTAAGCGAGCTGTAGAATCTACCATGAATTGGCGACAACAAGCGTCCCTTTCGGAATGAAGTATCCGGCATACACATCATCCGAGGTCGACCGATGCGGTACATCTACAAGAAGATTAGCTATCACCGTGTACGATAATAGAAGCCGAAGGGCCACCTAAAGGTACAACGGGATTCCACCTCAGCGACTCTCTCACAATCGCAGTGACGTATGGCAGCGAGTCGTAATCCGAGAAGTCGGGTAGGCGGTCTGTGCCAACAACTCTGTCCAGCTCCTTCTGCGCGCTGACCTGTATCTCTGGATGTAATACCATAGCCAGGAAGAACGAGCCCAAAGCGGAGACAGTCTATGATGGGAGTGAATATTATCATTGGACGATAATACCTAAAGTTCAAATACCGTATCAGCACCACCTACGATGCAGTAAGTTAAAAACAGTGCGCAAGAGAAGAATGCTGGTTGCAATACCGATATACATGGATCCTAAAGTTTCCCTGATAATTTTCTCGGTATACGCTTTATCTTCAGCATTCTTTGAGAACGTCTCGATTAATGAAGTCGCGACACATTCAAGTGAATCTCCTCGTGACTGCAGTTGTACTATGAACGACAATACCTTGCATCATGACAATCTGCACTCACCACACGCTCCGCCACCGCGTCAAACGGCTTGTGTAGCAAATCGTGCACCCACACCCGCCATCTTGCTGCATCTTTCTTGAACTCTGCTCCAGGGAACCAGTCCGGCAAATATTGCACTGTAATTTCGTCAGTGTACGGTCTCGACCCTCGGGCTTGCATGCTGACAGATGGGCAGAATATCTACGAGATAAGACCCTGCATTGGTTGTGGCGGCGACCGATTGCACAGCTTCCTCTGCTATCTTAACGAAGGGGTCACCCAAGGGCTTCACCCCGATCCCGTATGCAATCTTCATGATCATGCCTCCAGCCAGGCTATTCCTCAAGTAAATAAGTGCATTGAGATTATAATCTTGGTGCCTTACTGTCTGAGGTGCTCAAGAACGTCATGAGGTGTTGAGAGCAGACTTTGGAGGAACTGATGTACATATTCCAACTCGACTGGCCTGAACCTCTTGACCGCCGTAGGATGGAATTCCTGGTGAAACATCTTCCTGCCATCTCTCCAAGCGTTATCGTAAGGCCTGAATGCGAGGCCCCAGCCGAATCCGACTCTTGAGGGAACTGTTAGTCTATAGTATGCGAGCTTTACAATGCGATCTACACACAATTCATTCAGCATAACCATCCGAGGTCTGTTTGATTTATTAGTCGCATCATCACGCGCATGAATTCAGCGAGACTTACCTGTCGGAATACGTCGATGACCGTCTCTCCAAGAGATCCATGACTATGCGCATAGAATTGACGACAATGATAGTGTTGCCCAAGACACTAAGAGAGACCATATCGGATCCTGACTTCAGTCAGGAGACCTAAGACGTCTCGCAAGAGGTAAGAGTACCATAATCTTGAGACCACTGAGCATATGTGGTCCAAGCAAAGTCCTTTGGGACGTCAAAGAGGTTCCCGACGAGAGGTAAACCCGAAGGGCCTGGAGGAAGAGGCAACCTAGTCGCGTAGGTTCTCCACCTGAGTAGAAGGACTGGAGTAAGTATCAAGGCAGCAACGCATGCAACGACGTCGAGGGCAGATACGGACATTGAGATGCGCATAGCTCCAGGAGACAAGAGTGGCGTTTTATGGAGCCTACCATGGGCAAATTACGAGAAGTTCTCATCGAAGATTTCTAGCATGATCACTAGTGCATGAGACAGAAGCCAACTGGATGTCCCTGGTAGTTGCGAAAACGACAAATGCAGTTAGCTTTCCATCCCCAGTATAGTTCGCGGTGATAGATTGCCGATCCACTTTGCCGGTTGAAAACGGCGTCAAGCACCGTGCTCAATTCTGAGGGTTCACGCATACAACCGGGATCTCAAGTGAAGGCTGCAAGCATATATACTAGACGCTCAATTTTACCATCTTCATGTGCCGCCCATAGACACATGAAGATTGTCATCGCTTTGAACCTGCACTCAGCTGTGGGCATTGTGTGTCAGCTAACACTATGTAAGTACTCGACAATGCTCACTGCGGATTCTGAGCGAGCTTCGTGGAATTCGGATTGTGGACATCGTGACAAAATGCAATATATGACTTGAGCTGAATGGCTCCGCTGTGAACAGCGCTTCTGGGATGGTTTTGGTAGACCAACGTAATCCACTGGTCGCTGGGGACGGCCACTGAGGCGCTTGAAATAGGTTGCAAACGACTCGCGGGAAACCGGTGTGCATGGGATTCGACATTCACGAAAGGTCACGTAGCGTCAATGCGACGCTGCCAACACGCGTCTTATTCTGCGTTCGGGTTTCGAGGAGAGGATGAGACGCGCGGGAAGACGAGATATTCTGATCGGGCGCAAGTGATCGTCATGTGGCGAGCTCGAATTACTCCCTCGTCGACCTCATGCTCTCGCCGTGGTTGATCCTTTAGCCCTCACGAGCGGCACTGACATTCTTTACTTATCGCATCCGGGTCCTTCATGGGAGCGTATCGGACTCCCGTCACGGTGTCCCGTCCGGAGGACATAGTTGAGTCTCGTGGCGGCCTGTCTAACTCCGAAGCTTCATCTCCTGGACCGCTCGCGGAAGCCTGACTTACATCGACCGAGGGTCCAATCAACACCACCACGACGAACTAGCACCGATATGAAGATTGATTGGAGTAAGGTCAACCAGCCGGAGATCGTCTTCCAGCGCTTTCCAAGCCGGAGGTCCCAGGTCTACGGGACGAAAGGAGTCGTTGCCTCGTCACAGCCGTTTGCAACCGAAGCTGGTCTCGAGATTTTACGAAAGGGAGGCAACGCTGGTTAGATCTCGTACATACCTGCGAGATAGTGCGCCAGTACTGATGCGACTGTGATGACACTTAGCGGATGCTGCAGTCGCGACATCTGCGGCCTTGAATGTAACGGAACCAAGCTGCTGTGGGATCGGAGGGTATGTCAAATGTTGCTGTTCATATTCAAATCGACTCTAATATGTACCGTACAGAGACGCTTTCTGTCTGTTCTACGATGCGAGTACCAAGACCGTGAAGGCCTTGAATGGCTCAGGAAGATCCCCCGCGAACCTGACGATTGACTATGTTCGCGAGCAAGGAGTCACCGGCAACAGCATTCCGGCAACGAACCTTAATTCAGTAACAGTTCCAGGTATGCGCCCTCGCAGTGCAATCGGCGGGGAAATTCTGATGACCGAGATGCAGGTTGTGCGGCTGCTTGGGTGGATACTGTCGAACATTTTGGCAGTAGAAAGCTTACCGTGGCCGATGTCCTGGCACCTGCCATCCGTCTAGCGGAACAAGGGCAAGTGCAGCAGTTACTAGGCTTCATTCCATTATTGACATCGACTATAGATACCCTGTGTCAGAGATCAACTCATTCGCGGTATGCGCATGCCGAAACCCATTCTCTGAGTGATTGTAACGGGTACCGTTCGTGCGTAGTGGCAAAGATCCGAGAAACTGATCAAGAATGCTTCTCCAAATGGGGACGAGATGCTCCTGAACGGTAAAGCACCGCTTCCAGGGCAACTCATCCAGCTACCCAATCTGGCAAAGACATTTCGCGCAGTGGCCGAGCAAGGGAAGGATGGTTTCTATAAGGGTCGGGTGGCCGAGGCTATCGTTGAGCTCATTCAAAGCAAGGGTGGCGTTATGTCCCTTGAGGATCTAGCGAACCACAGCACGACATTCGTCGAGCCAATCAAGTACACTTTCAGCAATGAGGTGACTGTGTACGAGGTGCGCAACCCATATATTTTGCATCGTTGATGATTTAAGGAGGATTCTAGTGTCCACCGAACGGGCAGGGGATCACGGCCCTGTTGGCGTTGGGTATCCTCGACAACATGGAGGATCAGAACAAAATACGATCCTTACTCGAGATGGAGCATAACTCTGCAGAATATCTGCATGCCCTCGTGGAAGCATTACGGTGGGTCTAATCTACCGGCTGCATAGGTTCCATGCGTTGAGCGGAATATCCAGTCTTGCATTTGCTGGTATGTCTATTCACTACGGGGTCCTGCAGTACCTTCTAATCCGAGTGGCATGAGCGCAGACAGTCAGTGGTACGTGACCGACCCGGAAGTGGAGCACGTTCCAGTGGCCGAGCTGTTGAGCAAGGTAATACGCCCTTATAAGAACAGGTATCTATGATCGGACTCACCTTATGACAGGACTACTTGGCTAGCCGTGCTCAGCTGTTCGATTCTCAAAGAACTAACCCCAAAGTTGTTCATGTAAGCACGAGCCCGTCAATGTGTGCTTCATTCATGTGGGACTTATCCATGATTTACAGGGCAATCCAGTTAACTCATCGGACACTGTTTACTTCTCAGGTATAGATGTCATTTCGTTCCGAACGGCGCATTCGTGACTTACTCTTCTTAGTGGTGGATCAATGGGGGAATGCATGCAGTTATATTCAAAGTAACTATGCAGGTGAGTGTCGGTCTTACCTAGATCGAACAACTCCCTTGACAAACAAAATGGCACCAGGATTCGGTACTGGAGGTTAGTTGGAGTTGGAGATGTGTCACGACGACTTTCTCACCTGTGTCACAAGCCATTCCGAAGGGGTGCGGATTCACCCTTCAGAACCGCGGATCAAACTTTTACTTGATCCCCGGGCATGCGAATGCCCTCAAGGTACGATCATGTCGTATTGTGGTATATCAAAGCTCACGAGGACCCACACAGGGTGGCAAGCGGCCGTACCACACCATCATTCCCGCCATGGCATTGCGGGGTGACGAACTCTTCCTCAGCTATGGGGTGATGGGCGGGTTCATGCAGGTACGCCCTTAGCGATGTCCCTCCGGCTCAGCGCTCGATGTTGTTCCACAGCCCCAAGGCCATGTTCAGGTGCTGCTGAACATGCTGCGCGGTTTCACGGCGCAAGCTGCCCTCGATGCCCCACGCTTCTGCATCTCAGCGGGTTCACCCGAAACAGAAGGCCGAGCGACAGGGATGGCGGGCGATATCAATAGCGAAGTATATTTCGAAGAGGGCATTTCAGACGAAGTTATCGCTACGCTGCGAGGTACGTCGAGAGTCAGGTGCTTTCACCGGAGGACTCATCCCGGACTGTATAGACATGGGCCATGATGCACGTCGAGTCAGTGGGGTCTCACGCTCGATGATGGGGCGTGGTCAAGTCATACAGCGGATTGTGGACCAGTCCGGGAAGATCATTTGGGCGGCTGGCTCGGACCCAAGGGCGGATGGACATGCTGTGCCTCAAATCTAAGACATACCGAAGTGAATTGGGATGATAGTATTAATGTCATTAGGTAAATCAACCCATGCGAGTGGCAATAGGAGCTTGTAGGATACCGGTATCTAGCAATATGTGGAAAGGATCTAAGTATTGTGTTCGTCGATCTACATCCATCGATCTTTTTGCCGCTCATTTCCTTCCATCTGTTTGCGGCGATATTCCCGCAGTTCGCGTGTGCGGTCCTCGCCCTGGATATTACCCCACCCGTTAAGAGGCACAACGATCGCTGTCGCGTTGTCTTCGGAACCCATATCCTCGGCAAATGCGACAATGCGTTGCGCTGCCGCGCGTGGAGTGGGTGCGCCGCGTGCGAGATCCGCTATCTCTGGATCAGACAGGACAGACGAGACACCGTCGGAGCACAGCGTGATGTGTGAGCACGCCGGACCTATATGGCAACATGAGTTGGTGCAATTGCGCTGCGCAAACAACGGACGAACCGTCTAGCAACATATAATTGACTTGTGGCTCAGACGTTACGCCAAACGCTTTGAATTTCAGGTCACCAAGGCTGTGGCCAGTCAGGACCGTCAGTTGTCCAATGGCTGATGTGCTGACCTGCGGGTGTTTGCAAGCACGCCCATCCACCTGTCATTGCCGTGTCCATAGAGTCAAGGATGCTTCCATTCGAGCGCTGCTTGCGTACCTGGTTTCACCGAACGAATCGGTGAATAGACTGCTACCCATCATCTTGCGGAGTCGGGCGGCTTCGACGCGCGCGTCGGCATGATGGTTCTCCGTCAGCGGGGCCGCTTGTCCGTCCGTCGTGCAGAGGATCACGCGCGTATCACTATGTGTAAGTCGTCACACACGTGTGTTCTCGCTTTGAGGAATATGCATACCCGACGTGAGCGACTGTTAACGCAAGCTGCCTGGAAGCAAAGAACGGAGCTGGTGGATTGTCCAGTGACTGGAGCAGGACAACAGAGGCCGTTGCTCCGCATTCCTTCGCCTCCTTCTCATGGTATAATAATCTGTCTACCTGACAGAAAGGCCATGAGTATGCGCAACGACATCACTCAATGCACGATTCAGAAAAACAGCAATACCGACTTCAAAGAACGCCAATGTTGCCCGTGCCTCGAGGTCTAGCGGCTCTTTGGCCTCGGGGCTGTTTGGACGAATCCATGGTGTGAGGACACCGCCCCGCCAGCGCTTGAAATAGCCGCCAATTTCCTGTGCCCAAGCTTTGAGCTCCGGGATTTGAGATTTGTCTACGTTCTCGAAGAGCCCATGCAGCTCTTGCCGGAGAAACTGAGAGACCGTCGAGCCGCCGTGGCCGTCATATACACCGACGAACAAGACCTGGCGCGCGAGGCTTTCTGGAAGCGCGGAAGGATCCCAATCCCGGTTATGCGCTTTCTTGAGGCTGTGTCGCAGCTCTTCGGGGTCAAGTGAGAGCGAGACGAACGAATAGAAGTCTTCCAAATGCCTATCTCGGATGAGTGTGAGCACTATAGCGCCATATCGAATGCAGAACACACCCTCTTTCCCCTCGGATCGACTCGACGCCTATCACGTTTGGGTTATTGAGCGGGATACGCCCGGTGCCACCTATGCAGGCGTCAGACACCGCCTTCGCCAGGGCGCACGTTCGTCGACTCACCGGGGGTGGCGAAACGCAGGTAGTCATGGTATCTGACGACGTGCTTCAGGGCCTGGATGCGCTGTGGCTTGCGGGACAACGATGGCTGTAAGGAAGAGGATAGTCGTAGAACCATGCGATGTGGATGTACCCATCGACGAGAACATCGAAGGCGGGGAATGCAGATCGTAAGAGGATGTCCAGCTGGGCGGGACGAGGGCGCCAGTGTAGCTGACCCTAACCCGACACATGCGTCGACTTATCTCGCCGTAAGGATTTCGCTGCGGCTGCCTTCGGTCGAAATACGATCACCACAAGTGCCGCCCTCTCGCGATGTTGCAGACAAGGACTTACTGAGTCTTCGAAACGACACACTCGCACTTCCCATTAATGTATAATGAAGTGTCCCGCTCTATCTTCTCGCCCCGCAACTGGTCTGAAGATTTGCCTAAAATCTGATGATATCATTGACAGCATGGTCCTGAACGCATGATTGGCCCTCGTGCCAACGACGGTCGCTTTTCCGTGCGGCCGCCATTCGGACGCCTCTGCCATCAAATCCGCCCTGTTCTGCCGCAGGCTATCAGAGACTATCCCAGGAATATCCCTGCTGCCTTTTGACAGCACCTAGAGTCGGGCGTCACACACTCAGCCATATAAAATGCATCAGGGCCATGGCGCGTACCTCGACCCCGTCGGGTACATCAACTGCTCGCAGGTCCCTCCCATTGCACGATGTTGTCGGCCATCTTGCTTCTGGGCGCCCTGCCCTTCGCGGCCCCCTCCCCAGCCGCCTCTGCGTCGTCGTTCGCGGGATCCACCTTGACCGCGGTCTACCCGCCACCCAGCGCGACGTTCAGCGCGTTCGAGACGTTCTTCCCCGACGCTGAGCAAGTTGGCTTTGCTGGGCCCACCCCCAGTACGTCGCAACTTTGAGCATGCCGGTGTGCCGAAGGTCACACGACCACTATCTCCCAGCCGGCGACGAAGCAGAGGCCATCGCCACCGCGCCAGCTGCCCCGCAGAAGCTCGATACATACCCCCTGCTCAACCCGCTGACGGAGAAGACGGGGGAGACACCCTCGTTCAACCCGCTGCGCTACTGGGGCAACCTCGCGCCATGGTACTCGGTCGGGGACGCGTTCGGCCTGCCCGACGCGTCACCACAGCTGCCGAAGGGCTGCGAGCTCACGCAGGTGCACCTGCTCCACCGCCACGGTGCCCGCTACCCCACGTCGGGCGAGGCTCCGAGCGAATTCGCGGAGCTGCTCAACAAGGTCGCGACGACCACGGGCTTCGAGGCGTCCGGCCCGCTGGAGTTCTTGAATACATGGACATACAAGCTCGGCGCGGAGCTGCTCACACCGTTCGGCAGGCAGCAGCTGTGAGTGTCGGCCACCGTGCTGCAAAATAGCGATTACGGACTGAACCTGCGCGCGCGCCAGGTATGATCTTGGCGTGGCATTCAGGGTTAAATATGGCGACCTCTTGAAGGGATTCACAAAGCTCCCGGTGTTCCGCACGACTTCGGAAGGTATGATGCATATGATTGGCGGCTTCGATATCAGCGAATTGACGTACCATCAATCCAGCTCGTATGGTTGATTCCGCGTAAGGAGGTCAAATCTAATACCCGAGCTGAGCCTGACCTCGATCAGTCTGCAATTTGCAGCGGGATTCTTCGGCGTGCAGACTTACCAGCAGGAGTATTATGAGCTCATCATCATCGAGGAAGACGGCTTCAACAACACCCTTGCCCCCTGGAATGCATGCCCGGTTTCTAACGGCCCACTGGACAACCTTGGCACAGAGGCTGCATTGAATTGGTCGACGGTCTATCTTAAGGACACCATTCCTCGTCTGCAGAAATACATCAAGGGCATCGAGCTCAATAATGAGGACGTCGTCGCTATGCAGGAGCTATGCGCGTACGAGACCGTCGCCCTGGGTTACTCGGCGTTCTGTGATCTCTTCACAGAAGAGGAGTGGAAGGGCTTTGAGTACGGCAATGGTAGGTCCACAATTCCTCGCGCGGGTGTATCATGCTGATGCGTTCCGGCGACGTAGATCTTGACTTTTGGTATAGCGACGGTCCTGGCCAGCCCACCACCGCTGCGCAGGGTATTGGCTACGTCCAGGAGCTCGTTGCCCGGTTGACAAAGACGCCATTGACGAGCTTTGAGACCTCGCTTAACTCCACTCTAGATGGAAGCAACGTTACGTTCCCGCTCGACCAGCCGATTTACGTTGATGCGACGCATGACACGGTCATTTCGACTGGTAAGTTTGCAGGCGTAATCCCAAAGCGAGACGTTAAGAGTGCTGACGGGGGCCGTACAGTTGTGACTGCGCTGAACTTCACGTCCCTTGCTGCGAACGGGCCGCTGCCGACGGACCACATACCGAAGGATCAGGTACGTGCCTTGATCCGCACGTCTAACCTACGCCTCTGACGTCGTCATGCACAGACCTATTTCGTAAACCAGATCGCACCGTTCGCATCGAATCTGGTGGCGCAGGTCATGTCTTGCCCTGCATCTGCAGTAACAAACTCCAAGTCGACCAGCAAGGAGTCGTACATCCGCTTCCTGCTGAACGACGGCGTCGTCCCGCTGACCGGCATCGCACACTGCGAGGAGGCGAACAAATTTGGCCTGTGCCCTACCGCGAACTTTATCCAAGGCATGCAGCAGCGCATCGCCGAGGTGGACTACAACTTTGACTGCTTTGCTAACTATACGCTCGCGATGCCCGACACGCTGACTAATGGAAGAATCATCCGATGAGCGGCGGAGGATGCAGATGATTTTCGTCAAAATCAGCATCCGCGTGGCGCGCCGGCATGCTTCGGCTTGCCAGCATATACGATACATTGCAATGCTAATTCATTGAATGTTCTCGATGGTGCTTTTGAGTAGTGCACGGGGCACACAATGGTGAGCGCTGATGCGTGCTATTGTGAGCGTGCAAGAAGAGAGCTCGTGACGTGACGTTGGGGCATGATGAGACGATCGACTCGGCACCCGGGCACTCCAATTGGCCGGGGAGTAGTCAGCAGGCGCCTCCGATGCAAGCGGGGTCGGACGGGATGGCGACAGCAGGCGGGAAGGCAGCCGAGGACACAACGAGGGTTGAGCAGCGACTATGTCCGCGGGTGGTAGCGGGGGGCACAGCGGAGGGGCGGCGGGAGGGGCGGCGGACGGCGAGTTCAATGAATGCCGGAAGAGAGATCCCAGATAAGCAGCTTCGCAGGCCGGAGCGGCGGGCGCGGCGGGGCAATGCGCAGCCGCGGCAACACGCACAGCGGGCTCGAGCAGCTCGTCGCGGAAAGGCACAAGTGCGGTGGATTGTCAGCGGGCGCTGTGATTGGGCGCTGCTCAAGGAGTCCTTGATGTAGGGGCGAAACAGGAAGCCATCCATAGGTTTCACAGCAGCTCTCGTATCCCGCCGTCCCACCCAGCCCTCAGGGTCGCCGCCCATCTCAGGGCCTCTTCCAGAGCCTTCCAACCCCCCGCCAGCCCCTCGTAAACAGCCCCGACGGCGACCATCTCTACCACCCACCATGCCCAAGGTCGCCTCCTCGTCCGCCGGTCACACCAATCCCGCCGGCTTCCAGTCCGCACACGTCCTCAGAAGGAATCAGGTACGCCTCCATTGGCCGTCAGTGCAGTGCTCCGCAGTGTAGTGACCCCGTCGTCCCCAAGGCCTGCCACCAGTGTCGCAGGCGCAAGCTGGTGAGTCCGTCCGCACGATCTGGTTTATAACGACCGTCCATCCTGATCAGGCCCTTATCAGAAATGGTTCGTCGCTTCGGTCGCCCCCCCGAGCCCCGAAGGCCGAGGTGATATTGACAGCTCATCTACGTATTTCTAGTGATGCAAAGCGACCGTGTTCTACCTGCGTGCGATCACACTCGTACGCCGTCGCCCACGCCCCTGCTGGCGCCGAGCTACCGCCACACCCAGAGTGTACATTCGACGAAGGTACGCATCACTCGTATCATCGTGCACCTCGGCGTTCTCACGAGGGTGTGCAGTCGCAGGAAGCACCACGCCCGAGCCGTTCGATCACCCCAAGTCCCGCTTCGAGCGGCTAGAGAGCAGAATCAGTGAGTGGGCCGATCAGGTCCGTCCCTCCTCCGAGTCTCACTCCGAGGCATGCAGACGAGCTCGAAGCGTTACTAAACGAGAAGGACACTACGACGGGGAAAGGGGACCAGTTCCAGCAGCCCGCGATCGCGCACCCCGTACAAGATGACCCGAATTTGTTTCCGTTTGGCTTGGGCGCTGGCATGCCCGCCAACGCTGCGAACGGAGTGCTGAACTTCGATGCCTTCCAATCCGAGAGCATGGTCTCTGTCGAGGCGGGGAATGGCGTGGACCTCACCCAGTACTCATTGGGCACGGCATTGGACAACCTCGCGGGCGTCGCAAGCCTCGTAGGAAGCCCCACAACTGCGCATATAAGCCCTCTCACAAACTCGCCCTCGACATCGAACCAGGCGGCAAGCTCATCATCGACGTCGCCGGATACGAACAAGTATGGTTTACTGCCACATGCGTGGCCGAAGAACCTCCCCGGCCCAGATCTATTGAGGCATCTGTGGGTGCCTACCGTCGATGTTACCTATACTGGTGCCTGATTTTTGAGCAGCGTCGAGGCGTTCTTCGCATTCCACACCTATGCGAACCAACTCTTCCACGAGCCATCATTCATGGCTTCCCTCTCCCTCCCTCCGTCACATCCAGCCTTCCCTTGCGCGCCCATCCTTCACGCAATCTGCGCCGTTGGGAGCACGTACACCGCTGTCGTCGCACCGACGCCCCCACCATCCTCCATCGACTTTTCTGTCTGTGAGTGCCTAACGCTTTGGTCCTCGCTGCACAGGGGACCTGACGTCCCGCAGACGATGCGTTCCCGTCAAAGTTCAGAGCTTATGAACACCGCCCAGATTCGTTCTCGGAAATGCAAGTTAAGTTCGCGAAGGAGACTCTGGAGCAGTCGATGTTCACCGGGAGGCACTTATTCGAGTGCACGCAAGGTCAGCATGCGCCTTGTCGACACTGAGTTGTGGCTGACCCTGTTGCAGCCCAAATACTTCTCACCTGGTGGTATTGGTGCAATGCAAAGTGCGTATTGGAATAATAACATCCACTCGCAGTACCTGACCTCACGTTTTCCTCAGATGGTCTGAGGTGAGCTTGCTGGCATGGGCGTTGGTTTAATGCGATGAGCTGACTCCTTCAAGGCGTTCGTTGCGTGCTCTCTCGCGCTTCGATATGCCGTGCCCTGTGGGGTGAATGTATGTCCACCGTTCAACTCGATTGCGGAACACCTCAGACCGGCGTCCATTCTGCCGCCAGCGAGGACTGTAATTGAGGATGAGTTACGGCGCAATGCGTTCTGGCTAAGTTGGTGCACTTTCTTTGTCCCGTTGCTTTTACTGACGGTTGGCAAAGCATACGCGATGGAGCGGACACATGGATCGGGGAACGGGTGGGCGATTTTCCTCGATGACGAGGACGTCTCGCAACTGCTTCCTCTCCGTCAAGATCAATTCGAGTCAGGCGTACGTCCAGTCCCCTCTCACTCACCCGCTTCCCTGACACCCTCGCAGATCCTGGTGCCCCCAAGCGACAGACAATGGTCGCACGACCACGACGTGCTCCTGACACATCCGGAGGGACAGACCGACCCATTCATTCTCTTCATCAAGGCGACGATGATCCTCTCGCGCGTGAAGAACTTCAACCTACGCTTCCGCTCGCGGATGCATAAGGGCGACCCAATGTACCAACTCCCGCCCGACGGTGCGGGCACGGGCCCCGGCGGCTCGGCCAACATTCGCGACTCCGCTGCCTTCCGTGAGCTCGACCAGCTCATCGGGTCGTTCTGGCAGTCGTTCCCGCCACATTTCCGCCATCCGGTGGACAACGGGATTGTGGACCCGCATCTGTACATGGCGTGTACGGCGCCGCATTTGTAAGTGGCTCAAGATGCCAATCGGCGTTTGTTCACACTATGTGTTTTGCAGGGCCCATATACTGTTACACGAGTCGCATGCGGTCGTGGGGAGTGCGACATGTATATCGTCGTGTGTGATTCTGAACGCTTCCCGCGCTGTTCTCAATATGCTGTACAACATCTCCTCTACAAGTTATAACTTATCGCTGCTAGGACTCTTCCCCATGGTACGCGAACCTTACCTAGCCGGGTTTCTGTTTAATAATGTCCGCTCGCAGATCTGTTGGTTCATGGCGGCGCGGGTGCTTGTCCGCTTCCTCCGGACGGCGATAGCGTCCAAGAGCGAGGAACAAATCTCGACCCTACAGGCTGAGGTCGACTTCTTCCGGTATGTCCACAATATTATAATACTAGAGATAACTCTGACCTGGCCTGGTCGCAGGATGATTATTGCCCGCGTTGGCGAGCACATACCCCTAGCTCGTGCGTCCAGTGCTTCCATCGCTCCACTCGTTACTCTAACACTCGGTGCAGAACGTTACGACAAGATGTTATATGACTTTATCCTCCAGAACTGCGGCGACGAGTACCTGTCACCCCTGCCGGCGACGCTTCCCCCGCGGCGCGAGTTCGCGGCTGCAGCCGCGGTTGACGCAGAGCTGTTCGACACGTCGCAGATGATCCTCAACTCGCTACTCACGCGTGTTGGGCCGAGCGGGATGACCCCATGAGATTCTGGATGGCTCATGGTGAGTATGCATGAGTGAGTAGATAGCTTTCGTTCGGATGGTAGCGTTACCCTATGTATTGTCTGTTGTATGGATGGAGCTGTACTAGTCCTACCGATTGACTTATTTCGTTCTGACTTCTCCCTTTGTTTTACCTGCGTAGTAGCTATCATATACACCTTTTGATGTCGAAGCTACGTTTGGCCGATGTTCCAGCGCGCAGAAGTGACATGAAAATCGCATAAGAGCACTGAATGCAAAGAGGACCCCTGATAATCCCTAGGGTAGGCTGGCCAGCATCCGGACACAAATGGGCCTCTTGAGGCCGAACTCCTGGCCGAAAATCCGGACAAAAGAGCCCAAAATCGGGGTTCAGGCCTGTCCAAAGTCCGGACAAGACCCACAAAATTTGTCCAATGCCAGACTACATGTCCGGACAGATGGCCGAGCGGTAAGCGGGGGTCTAATGTCAGTACTTGGGGATGGTTGAAAGGCTCTGGTTCGAAGCTGGCTGCCACCATTTTTTAATATTTTATTATCCAATATCATCTCGAGACTTCCAAGAAGG